>BLSH010479685.1:1007858-1041622 GCA_018402905.1 Glandirana rugosa | reverse complement strand
CTTAGGGTAGTGGTTTAGGGTAGACGGTTCTTTTGGATGGGAACGGTAGGACTTACCCTCCTAAATATGTGACACACGTCTTAATAATCCGTTTACTCATAAAACTGGTGTAGTAGGAGAAATACGTACAACAGAATGAGGTTCGAACGCTTGATTGTTCGATGATCACGCTTCAGAAGCTTGGCAATTTTAAGAGTGCTGCATCCCTCTGCAAGATATCTCACTATTTTTCACTTTTTGGAGCCTGTCAAGTCCTTCTTTTGACCCATTTTGCCAAAGGAAAGGAAGTTGCCTAATAATTATGCGCACCTGATATAGGGTGTTGATGTCATTAAACCACACCCCTTCTCATTACTGAGATGCACATCACCTAATATGCTTAATTGGTAGTAGGCTTTTGAGCCTATACAGCTTGGAGTAAGACAACATGCATAAAGAGGATGATGTGGTCAAAATACTCATTTGCCTAATAATTCTGCACACAGTGTATAAATCCTCCCATTCAGGATGGCAAGGGTAGGTTTTCTTGGCAGATGGGATTTGGTGATGGGATTCCCTGAACACCCCCGGTCCAGTTTGTGCCTCGTAAAGGAGAGATGGCTGCACACTGTCATCATGGAAACCCTTTATTGAAATGTTTGAGTCATGAGACATGACGCACCACAGAAGAGCCTAGCCAGAGGCGAGGTGGACTAGTTTCACACACCTGATATGTGCTTACTCACCAACATTTTTTTAATTTTGGTGTGGGGTTCCCCTTAAAATCCATATCAGACACAAAGGGCCTTTTGTTTGTTTTTTTACTTTTGCCGGCTATTTTTTTTTTTCATTCAGCTGTCAGCTGGGAATAGAATTGCCACCTCATCCCTTTAAACCTGAACACATATTAATTACACAGGTTCTGTGGCTGATTAAGGTGGTAATTAAACTCACTTGGTGCCTCGTCTGCATTAAATCAGCCACAAAGCCTGTGTAATTCATATGTGTTCGGGATTAAAGTGATGAGGTGGCAACCCTAGCTGGGAAGCCTTTGACAGCTGATGACTCATCCGTGGTTAAAGACATGATGGCTGGCTTCCCGGCTCCAATACTTAACAACCTATTGACTGTGCTCTTGATGGGCAAACATCCTGCCGAGTGCACAGAAAATTTGAGTGTTCATCGAATATCTGAACGGGAGATGTTGGGGCAGAACTTATGCTCGGCCCGAACCATTCACCCATCCCCAATCTAAAGTAGTATGATACCCCTTTTGCTTGCCATAAATCTGCCAAGAAAGGAGTTTACCAATTTATTGGTGAAAGCTGGACACCCTTTTAAACTACTTGCTGATTGATGTTTGTATATATAAATGTCCTGTCAGAAAGTGGTTATTACAAGATCATGGCTGCAGCTGGAGCCATGATTTTGGCTCCCTTTTTCTCAGCTGGCGATCAGCTGTTTTGTAGAAGTGATCCTCTTTTACAGTGCTGTGAAACACCACCCCCTCCCTCTTGCCGCCGCCCATAATGGCTCCCAGGCTCTACAGAGGAACGGAAGTTGCTGGGACGACTTGCCACAGAGGAGATAAAGGACAACCTTTCTCTGATCTCCCCCATTATGAATGAACCCCAAAGCATTGATGATTTTATCATTTCTAGTTTCAAAACTGTTATTCCCTAGCTCTAACAGCCAAGGAAGCAGCTAACCAAGCACAATCTGTGCTTGGTTAGCTGCTTTGGAGAGCAGAGGAGACATCAGGAGTCTCATAGAAAACTGATGTCTCCATAAAGAGGATCTGTCACTGCCCAAAGCTATCACAATGGGCCTTGTTAGACACCTTGTGATAGCAATGAAGTTAAATGAAAGAAAATTAAAAAAAATTGATAAAACAAGTAATGATAATGAAAAAAAATTGAAATCACCACTATTCCCCCACACATACATGTAAATAGGGATGGGTGAATGGTTCGGCCCAAGCATAAGTTCGGGCCAAACTTTCAATGTTCGGTCGTTCGGCGAACATCCAAACAAACAGGATGTTCAACCATTTGTTCGACCCCCCCCCGAACTGACCAAAATGCAATGTGGCACTGAACAATGCATTGCAAGCGCTGATTGTCTGAAGCAGTGAAAGCTTCAGCCAATCAGGGCACAGAGCACTGTCAGAGTCATGATTGGACACTGTCAGCATGACTTTATCCAAACATGGCTCATTTCAGTCCCACAGTATAAAAGTATTCTTTCAATGGCAGCCATTTTCAGTGTGATTTTGGCTGGAGAGAGATAGAACAGGGCTCTGTTCAGTGCTATTAGTTAGTCAGCGTCCTATACTGTGCTATTGTGCTTCAATTTTCAGTGTAGAATATTCCTTTAGTGTCAATCTAGGGATAGTGTGAGTGTAGTGAGGAGGACCATCATTCAGCTTTGCATAGTGTGCAGCTAGGATAGGGAAAGCTCAGATTGTTTCAGTGTAGTATAGTGAGACCATGTCATTCATACATACATTAGTGTATATATAGAGTAGGGACAGCTCAGATAGTTTCAGTGTAGTGTAGTGAGACCGTGTCACTAATCTTTACATTAGTGTATAGCTAGAGTAGGGACAGTTCAGAGGGCATCAGTGTAGCGACAGTTGAACACCGTATATTTGATTGTGTTACTGCAAGTTTAACGCCATTTACTTTTGTGTGCGTTGCTGCCAGTTTAACGCCATTTACTTCTGTGTGCGTTACTGCCAGTTTAAAACCACATAGTTCTGTGTGCGTTACTGCCAGTTTAATGCCATATAGTTCTGTGTGCGTTACTGCCAGTTTAACGCCATTTAATTCTGTGTGCATTACTCCCAGTTCAACGCCAGTTACTCCTGTGTGCGTTACTGCCAGTTTAATGCCATATAGTTCTGTGTGCGTTACTGCCAGTAAAACGTCATATAGTTCTGTGTGCGTTACTGCCAGTTTAACGCCATATAGTTCTGTGTGATTTACTGCCAGTTTAACTCCATATAGTTTTGTGCCTTACTGCCAGTTTAACGCCATTTACTTCTGTGTGCATTACTGCCAATTTAACGCCATTTACTTCTGTGTGTGTTACTGCCAGTTTAACGCCATATAGTTCTGTGGGTCACTGTACATTCAACAAATTATATTGCAGTATATTATATAGTATCCCTGGAGTGTGTCTGTGTAGTGTGAGTACTCAAATTAAAGTGCACCAAAGACCACTTTACATTGATTAAAGTGCAACTATGTACAGATTTCCACATCTTCTTTACATTTGCTAATAAGCACCACCCCATCCCTACCAATAATGTCTGGGAGGACAACAAGGAGAGGCAGACATTCCCTTAACACTGTAAGGGGGCTAGCTACAAATGTGTCCACAGGCAAAGGTGGACGTGGAAGTCAGTCCTCAGGCAGGGCATCATTTCCTGTTTAGTGAGTTTGCCCATGCTATCCAGCCACAGCATGCAGAGGAGGTGGTGGACTGAGATCCTTCTCATTCTCTGTCATACAAGCAGAGACAAGTGTACAGTCCCCCGCAGTTGCCAGAGTGGATAAACCTGCCTCTTTGTCCACATCTATTCCTGCTATAGCCCCAACATCAGCCATGGAGGAGTCAGCTGAGTTATTTGACCACAGCGTCAGCCACTTGCACCTTAATGATGCCCAGCCTTTACTGGATTCAGATGATGGTTCTGAGGTTGAGGATAACAGGAACATGAGCCTAGCGAGAGGGGATGACACTGGTAGACAAACTGGCATTCATGTTCCTCCAGCCGCAGTGTATTGCCAAGTTGTCTCCAGTGGTAATGATGATGATGAAGATGTAGGAGGTGGAGATGATGATGATGTCACTGAGGCGACTTGGGTGCCAGATAGAGCAGAGACGGAAACTGAAGGCGAGGCGATGCAACCCCAAGGGGGCCGACATCAAGAAAGAGTAGAGAGCAGCCACCCTATTCCATCACATTTTGCAGCTGTTATCTCCCGGGCCCACTTCCCAAAGCTCAGCTGTCTGGGCCTTTTTCAGCACATCTGCAGCAGATTGTACAGCAAGGTCAATTCTTGCTTTCATCAAGAGTACCTCTATAGGGTTACGGTGGGAAGGCGCCGCCGACACCCAAAGACCGATTTTTCTGCACCTGTTTGATAGGTGCATAACATTGCAATTTTTTAAATAAAAAGGCCAATTCTTGCCTTCATGAAGAGCACCTCTATAGGATTATGGTGTGAAGGCACCACTGACACTCAAAGCCCAATTTTTCAGCACCCGTTACTTCTATCCAAAGTCAAAGTGACACCAGAATTTGTCCCAAAAATCTCTAATCTTGTTCCCAGTGCACTACATTGTGGCCTCATCATACACACTGGCTCCCCAGCTGTTGCTAAAGGCAGCTTGCAGGGAAAATGACCGTTTTGGCTTTATAAATGCAATTATTGGTGCAGCAGATTCTAGACATGGTACAGATATGCCACTTTACAGGTAGACTAAGGGGACCCCCCAGGCACTATATTGGAAGGCATTTTTCATTTTTATGCTTTCACTAAAAAATAAAAAAAAACACTGCTCCTTTAAAAATAACGTTTTTCACAAACTTTTTTTTCATTGATGCATGTCCCCCAGGGCAGGATCCGGACCCCTATAACCATTGCATGCTCAATTACTTGCATATAAGTCTTCAAAATGGGCACTTTTAATTTTTGAAGTTTCTGGTCCCATTGACTTTAATGGGGTTCGTTATTCGGGTCCGAACTTTCGTGGTGTTCGAAAGTTCTAATGCGAACCGAACAGGGGTCTGTTTGGCCCATCCCTATATGTAAACACAGTGTAGGTCTGGCATACATATGTAAACAGTGATTGCACCACGCATGTGAGGTATCACAAATATCAGAACGAGAGCAATAATTCTAGGGCCATAATTCACAATTAACTCTAAACTGATAATCTGTAAAAGTTTCAATGCGTCACCTATGGACAATTTCAGATACCATAGTTTGTTGCCATTTTATGGGCATGTGCAATTTTAAATTTTGACATGCTTGGGTATCTATTTACTCAATGTAATATCATCTTTTATATTTTACCAAACATTGTACACTTTATTGTTTATGAGCACTAAAATTAATTTAAGTGCAATGTTTCCTTAAGGCTTGCTCTTTATATTTTATGGCTGCACAAATATTGTGTGACATACAAAATTGCAACAGCCACCATTTTATTCCCTGGGGCTTCTACTTTAAAAACATATGTTGGGGTTCTAAGGAGTTTTCTAGTAAAACTTGCTGATTTTAACATGTGTGTGATTTTTTTTTAAAAATTGCCCTGGACAGCTAGTGGTTAAATGATAGGTCCACCAAAAAGTGATACTTGATCTATAGGTGGAGCTTGGTTAACTTAGCTCTTGGGTTTCATAAATCCTGGATTCTCCAGCAGTGAGAACCTTCTGGCACAATTCCTGACTCTATTCATGTGTTCCAGCACTTCCTATTGCATTCTGCATAAATAAATACAAAAAATCTAACAGGGATAGTGTGAAATCTGTCTTAATGGCAACAGCAGGTGCACAGACCCAATAACTCAAGTACAGATCTCTCAGCAATAAAGTCAATAAAATGACATTTCTATTTTTGTTAGCTGTGAATAAAAATGCTGTGTTTTTCATTACATATTTTAATTGCATTAAGAACAATCCCAACCACCACATCCTAATTTTGAATACATTTAAGAAAATATTCAATGTATTCTCCATTTTCTCCTTTTATATAAATTCCTCATATGTACAGATTATTTGCCCCTGATTTTCTGGGTAATTGACGTGGAATGTTTATATATTCTACATTTAAGTGATTTACTGTGCCGTGCAATGTAAATATCAAGTTCATGTATGTTTTAAATATGAATATTAGTAGTATTTTTGTGTATTCCCACAGTAGCTGTAATGGTGCAAAGGTCAACTGAGCTATATTTCCCATAGTGGATATTCAGCAGTTGGCTTCTCAAACTGCAGTTTCCTCACTACTCCTCCTTGTCATGGGCTCCAAAGGCTTATGCAGACCATCAAGTTAAACCATTGTGTGGTGAAGAACACAGGTCACTCAAATTTACTTATGTAATATAATGTTTGTCTGTCTCTCCACAGCAACCGGCTATGCTTGTCAGTTCTGCAACAGGACAGATCTCATGTACTTTCTATAACTCTATCAGCCCTGAGTGGGATATCTAGCGTTATATGCCATATTGCTTATGGCAGCAACAGAGAACTGACCAAAAGATTGCTGCCTGATAATTACAACTGATAAACAGTCCCATAGCTAATTCTCTTTTCCAAATTGCCAGGAGCAAGAGGTCCAGCAGGAAATTTTAAGATTTTGTGTGGCTAACTTCTGCTTTTAAAGTGGTTTCAAAGGCACAAGGTTTTATATTCTATGCAAGAAGGTAAAAAAAACTTTTGTGCGCATGAACCCCACCAGACCCCTCTATTACTTACCCGAGCCCCCCCCCCCCCTCCATCCAGCGATGTCCGCGAGAGCCTTGCCACCCTGGGGACTCGCACTCCTGATTGGCTTTCTGTCAATCACAGGCAGTGAGCCAATCAGGAGATGGAGGGGGCGGGGCTGAACCGAAGCTCCATGTGTGAATAGACACACAGAGCCACACAGAGCCACGGGTGGGGATCGTGCCTGCTTGGGTGCCCCCAGAGCAAACTGCTTGCTTTGGAGGCACTTGGAAGGAGGGAGGGGGCAGGAGCGCCAGCGAGGGACCTGCGAAGAGGAGGATATGGCTTCTCTGTGCAAAACCACTGCACAGAGCAGGTAGGTATAACATGTTTGGTATTTAAAAAAAAATAAGGCTTTAGTATCACTTTAATAAACCTCAAGAATAAACAAAAGGTGCTGCAAAAATGTACAGAAAGTGCTTTACTTCTTTAGCCTATGATGCATGCAGGAGGCTTCCCACACTTTTTTTCTGGGCAGGATGTTTAAGTCTACGCTTGCCTACAATAAAAAAAATTAGCATAAGGGACATTACTTACCTTCAGTGAGATGTGTCCCTTGTGCTGCTGTACTCTCTGTTTACCAAGATCTTCTCCCTTTATTGCCCCACACAGCGATTGGGAGTTGATTTACTAAAGGGAAATATACTGTGCACTTTACAAGTGCAGTTGCGCCAGATCCTAGTAAATGAGGAGAAGTTTCACTCTGCAAAGAATACACAATCACATGCAAGGAAAATAAAAAAAATCTGCATTTTGATAGCACGTGATTAGACGATGGAAGTCAGCAGAGCCCCCTCATTTACTAAGCTCTGAAGCAACTGCACTTGCAAAGCACACAGTCTATTTCCCTTTAGCAAATCAACTCGATAATCCTCTGGTGCAGAGGAGGTTAATAGAACTAAAGGGTTGTGACAGGCACTCATTAAAAGTGCCCAACTATGCCTGCCTGGGCTGGACTGGAACAAAAATGTGGCCCTGAAATTCATCCAGACAAGCCCACTTTAATTTTGCAAACATGCACAAAAATCAATGGCAACCTCACTGTGTCCATCAATTGCAATCTCACTTTGCCCATCAATGCAGCCTCACTGTGCCCATCAATTGCAACCTCTCTGTGTCCATCAATTGCAACCTCACTGTGCCCATCAATGGCAACTTTACTGTTCCCATCAAATGCAGCCTCACTGTGTCCATCAAATGCAGCCTCACTGTGCCCATCAATTGTAGCCTCACTGTGCCCATCAATTGCAACCCCACTGTGCCCATCAATTGCAACCTCACTGTGCCAATTAATGCTGCCTCGTTGTGCCCATCAAATGCAGATTCACTAGTGCCTAGATCATACACAGCGGCCACTGTAACAAAGCTAAATTTCCCGACATTGGATCAGTGTGCCGTCTATTACAGGAGCCGGTCTAGGAGGCAGCACTTTGTTACAACGGCCACTGGAGGAGGCGGAGGGAGGGGAGCGGCCTCCCTGGGCATTTCAGATGCAAGCTCCGAGACATACAGGCGGAGAGGAGGAGGGAGGGAGGGGAGGACTCTGACAGAGGCGTGCCGGGATGACGTCATCGGTGCAATTGCAATTCAGCTGTTCTCTGCACTGATGCAGAATCGTTTAACCACTTCCTTACTGGGCACTTAAACCTCCCTCCTGCCCGGACCAATTTTCAGTTTTCAGCGCTGTCACTCTTTGAATGACAATTGCGCGGTAGTGCGACGTTGTACCCAAACAAACTTGGCGTCCTTTTTTTCCCACAAATAGAGCTTTCTTTTGGTGGTATTTGATCGCCTCTGCATTTTTTATTTTTTGCGCTATAAACAAAAAAGAAGCGACAATTTTGAAAAAAGAACAATATTTTTTACTTTTTGCTATAATAAAAATCCAAAAATAAAAAATAAAAAAACAAATTTATTCATCAGTTTAGACCGATATTGGCGTATATTGATTGGGTTGCGCAAAAGTTATAGCGTTTACAAACTATGGACATTGGTTTATTTATTTTTATTTATTTTTATTTTTTTACTACTAATGGCGGCGATCTGCGATTTTTATCGGGACTGCGATATTGCAGCGGACATGTCGGATGTTTTTGACACTTTTTTGGGACCAATGGCATTTATACAGCGATCAGAAATGTAAATATCCACTGATTACTGTGTAAATGTCATTGGTAGTGAAGGGGTTAACCTGCAGGGGGCAGTGAAGGGGTTAAGTATGTTCCCTGGGTGTGTTCTAACTGTGGGGGGGTGGGGTTGGCAGGGGCATGACAGATCTAACTGATCCCAGTGACAGGGATCAGTAGATCTGTCATGCCCCCCCTCACAGAACGGGGAACAGCCTTGTTTACATCGGCGGTTCCCCGTTCTGGCTCTCTGGAAGGAGACCGTGGGTCTTCGGTGGACAACGGGTCCGCCCGACCTGCAGGCACGCTCCCGCAGCATGCGGCAGCACGTGCGCGCGCCGCTCGCCCCCGCAGGAGCGCGCCCAGCACGAGCCAAATGGAGACGTCCTCCCGGCATTTTAGCGCCACGCTGTAGCCGTCATTCGGCTATGGCGGCGGCGCGAGGAGGTTAAGGCTGAATCGTGATGCATCGATTAAACAATTATTTTCAACACTCCTACTATATACTGAAGGTTTTACCATTGCACTTATAAGTCCATTTGTACAATTTTACAGAGGAAGTGTAGAGCTGCATATTTTTGTTTTTTATTGATTCACGTTGGATGTGGGAACAAGCTAACAAGATTCTGCGGTTATTGCTTTTGAGATTTTTTTTTTTTTGGTAGTTGTTTTATTTGATTTGATATGTCCTCTGTATAGTGGAGCCAGTGGCCCTGCATACTGATGGGCAAAATGACGGTCTGGCCAAATTGTAATAATAGTTGCAGGGTCTTAAATGGGCATTGTTAAATATGAGGAGAGCATTACACACAGGGTGCAGAGTTCAGGAACAGGCTATACACATATTGCAGGGTTCAGGAGTGTGTAGTGTGCTACTTACAGAGTGCAGGGTTCAGAATGTGCTAAATGCACAGTGCGTGTTTCAGAAGTACATTACATACAGAGTGCAGAAGTGCATTATGTACAGAGTGCAGAGTTCAGGCTTGCACTACATACAGAGTGCAGGGGAGTGTGCAAAGTTAAAAGTGCGGAGTTCAGGGGTGCGCTATTTACAGAGTGCAGAATTCAGGATAGTACTACATACAGATTGCAATGTTCAGAAGTGTGCTACATACAGAGTGAAGAGTCAAGGCTTGCATTACATACATAGTGCAGGGTTCAGGAGTGAGCATTGTTAAGTATGCAGATTTTGGGGTAAAGTGCAGAGTTCTGGTGTGCACTACACACACAATGCAAGGATCAGGAGGGCACTACGCACACAGTGCAGGGATCAGGAGGGCACTACGCATACAGTGCAGGGATCAGGAGGGCGCTACACAAACAATGCAAGGATCAGGAGGGTGCAACGCACACAGTTCAGGGATCAGGAGGGCACTATGCACACAGTGCAGGGATCCGGAGGGTGCTATGCACACAACGCAGGGATCCAGAGGGTGCTATGCACACAGCGCAGGGATCAGGAGGGTGCTATGCACACAGCGCAGGGATCAGGAGTGCTCTACACACACACAGTGCAGGGATCAGGAGAGCACTACGCACAAAAGCACACACAAGCACCCACCTGGCGCCATCCCTGTTGAGAGGCTGTCTGTGAAATCGGCCCACTGAGCCATCGGCCCACCAGGAAACTCCCGGTAGTCCCGATGGCCAGTGCATGCCTGATGCCTTTTCTGCTCAGCTGCTCCATTAATAGAAGCCACGAATGAAACAGCTTCCATGAATGAAATGGGATCTATGAATGAAGGAAAGATGGATAATTGATAGATCTGCCTGCTCCATTTATAGATCATGTTTCATTCATGATACTGGCCTCTATGAATGTAGCAAATGGACGGAAAGGTTGGGCATAGTTCAGTACTCTTGAAGAGTGCCTGTCAGAGTCCCTCAGTTCTATTAAGGCTCCATGCACACTATAAGCTTAAAAAAATGCCAAAAAACGCTGGATGAGAAATGTTGATAATAGTATTTTTGTGCCAACTTCTAGTAGCATTTTAGTAGCTTTTGGAAGCATTTAGAAACTTTTAGGAGCATTTGCATTAGCATTTTATTGGCATTTTTGCAGCACACGAAGATAAGAAAAAGCTTAAAAAAAGCGGTTAGTAGCATTTTAGTAGCAGTTAGGAACAGCTTGGAGCAGTTAGGAGCATTCAGCATATTTTTCTGCTGAAAGAAACTCTACAAAAACATTTTTTTTTCTGCTCCTAGAAGCTGAAGTTCAGAAAAAGCTAATAGTCTAAAGTAGTGTGCATTGACACATAGGATAACATGTAGAGAGCAGAACAAAAATGCTAATAACAGGTTTTAGGAGCTTAACCACTTCCTGACCGCCGTAGGCAGAATGACGGCCAGGAAGTGGTTCAGTTATCCTGACTGGGCATCATATGACGTCCTCAGGATAACGGGGGGGCGCGCATCGCAGCGATCGGTGGTTTGGGGGGTCATTCTTACATCAGAAGCACTTTACCATGTGATCAGATGTGACCAATCACGTTTATCGGCTTTTCCTGTACTCTGGTCTGCAGACCAGAGTAGTGGAGAGCCGATTAGCTGCTCTCCTGACAGGGGGGCTTGTGCTGATGGTTTATCAGCACAGCCCCTCCTCGGATTGCCACACTAGACCACCAGGGAGCATGCCCATGGACCACCGGGGATGTGCCCACCGAGGACCACCAGGAAGCCAACCAGGGACCACCAGGGAGCCGATCTGGACCACCAGGGAGACCACCCTAGACCATCAGGTCAGGGGCAAAGTGCCCAATATGGATGACACTCAGTGCCACCTTCAGATGCCACCCTAGACCACCAGGGAATGGGCCCCTATCAGTGCATCTGCCCACCAGTGCCCCTATCAGTGTGTACCAGTGCCCCTATCAGTGCGTACGAGTGCCACATATCAGTTCCCACCAGTGCCACCTACCAGTGCCCACCTATCAGTGCCCATCAGTGCCACCTATCAGTGCCCAGTGCCGCCTATGAGTGCCAATCAGTGCCATCTATGAGTGACCATCAGTGCCGCTTATCAGTGTCCGTCAGTGCTGAATATCAGTGCCCGTCAGTGCTGCATATCAGTGCCACCTATCAGTGCCCGTCAGTGCTGCTTATCAGTGCCGCTTAACAGTGCTCATCATTGCTGCATATAAGTGCCTCATCATCAGTGCCACCTCATTAGTGCCGCCTCATCAGTGCCAATCAATACTGCCTCATCAGTGCCCGTCAGTGTAGCCTCATCAGTGCCCATCAGTGATGGAGAAAATGTACTTATTTACAAAGTTTTGTGACAGAAACAGAGAAAAAAATATTTTTTTCAAAATTTTCCTCTTTTTTTATTTGTGCGCAAAAAATAAAAACCGCAGGGGTGATCAAAAACCACCAAAATAAAGCGCTATTTGTGGGAACAAAATGATAAGAATGTTGTTTGGGTACAGCGTTGTATGACCGCGCAATTGTCATTCAAAGCGCAACAGCACTTAAAGCTGAAAATTGGTCTGGGCGGGAAGTGTTCTAAGTGCATGGTATTGAAGTGGTTAAAGGGATGATTTTTTTCACCTCCTAAAGGCAAAATTACTTTTTTTTTTCGCTTTTAAGTGTAAATGGGAGAGTTGAGGTCTTTTTGACCCCAGAGCTCGCAATAAAGAGGCCCTGTCAAGCTTATTTCTATTACAAGGGATGTTTACATTCATTGTAATAGCAATAAAAGTGATAAAAAAAAAACTGCATGGACAATGTAAAAATAAAATAAATAAAAAATAAAAATAAAAGATTTAAAGCTCCCCGTCCCTCCGAGCTCGCACACAGAAGCAAATATGTAAGTCACGCCAACATATGTTAACGGTGCTCAAACCACACATGTGAGGTATCGCCGCGATTATTAGAAGGAGAACAATAATTCTAGCATTAGACCTCCTTTGTAACTCTAAACAGGTAACCAGTAAAACATTTTTAACCATAGCCTATGGAGATTTTTAAGTGCCATAGTTTTTCGCCATTCTACGAGCATGCGCAATTTTGAAGCATGACATGTTAGGTATCTATTTACTCGGCATAACATCATCTTTCACATTATACAAAACATGGGCTAAATTTACTGTTTTTGGTTTTTTTTTTATTCAAATTAATTTTTTTCCCTAAAAAAATTGCATTTGTAAGACCGCTGCACAAATAAGGTGTGACATAAAATATTGCAACAACCGTGATTTTATTCTCTAGGGTTTCTGCTAAAATATATATATATATATATATATATATATATATATAAATAATGTTTGGGGGTTCTAAATCATTTTCTAGCAAAAAATACTAATTTAAACTTGTAAACAAAAAGTTCCAAAAAGGCCTGGTATCTCCGCCACACCAGAAGACTATGGTGGTGGGCAGAAGTGGATGATGCTACAAATGAGAAAATGATTATTTTTTTAGAGGTATACAGTACCTTGAAAAAGTATTCATACACCTTGAAATTGAAACTTCTAAGGTTTGACCTCATATTACAGTGGTACCTTGGTTCACAAATTTAATTTGTGAACTGACTCTGGTTGCGAACCGAATTGGTTGTGATCCGAGGCAAATTTTCCCATAGGGTTCAATCAATGTAAATCAGGTTAATCCGTTCTGAGCTTTTTTTTTTGTTGTTTTGAACCATAAAGCTATGAAAAAAATACAGTTAAGTACACTATGAAGAGAGAGAACACTAACCTTGCACATTCTTGTCACCTGCATTTACGCTTTGCACATTCTTGTCACCTGCATTACTGCTCCACACTTTCTTCTTACCACCATGCTTGCTCTGCATTTTCTTTGGAGCCATACTGGATGTACAGTACAGTATCTATGTGCTAAAAAGCACACCAAAACGCTTCTCAATACTGTACTGTACACTTTCAGTGTCTCTCTGTGATTCATTATCTCACCAGAGCAGGGAAAAGCAGGGAAATAGCCACAAATCATGCTCGTGAACCGAAGCAGAGTTCATGAACCAAAGCACATGAACTGAGGTACCACTGTATATGGTTTTGGTAAATCTGAAGGAAAAATCTGCAGAAAATTGGATAGCGTGTATCCAGCTTAAGGCCTGGTTCACACCTATGCAGTTTGCATATTTCAGGTGCATTTTGCTTTTTCAATACACGTTTTTGATCCATTGAAGCCTATGGAACCAAAAACCAGAAAAAAGTCCCTGGTCTATTCCATAAAATGCATCAATGTGAATGTGACCCATAGAAAACCATGTTAAATCCACTGTAGTGCGTTTCTGCAAAACTTAAAACGTACTAAAAAATGCATAGGTGTGAACCAGGCCTAAAATCTGGTGGAACTAATTGGCTTCAGACGTCACCTAATTAGTGTAGAGAGTCCCCCTGTGTGTAATTTAATCTCAGTATATGTACAGCTGTTCTGTGAAGCCCTCAGAGGTTTGTTAGAGAACCTTAGTGAACAAACAGTATCATGAAGGCCAAGGAGCACACTAAACAGATCAAGGATAAAGTTGTAGAAAAGTTTAAAGCAGGATTAGGTTATAAAAAAATATCCCAAGCTTTGAACATCTCATGGAGCACTGTTCAATCCATCATCTGAAAATGGAAAGAGTATGGCACAACTGCAAACCTACCAAGATATGGTCGTCCACCTAAACTGACAGGTTGGGCAAGGAGAGTATTAATCAGAGAAGCAGCCAAGAGGCTCATGGTTACTCTGGAGGAGCTGCTAAGAACCACAGCTCAGGTGGGAGAATCTATCCATAGGACAACTATTAGTTGTGCACTCCACAAATCTGGCCTTTATGGAAGAGTAACAAGAAGAAAGCCATTGTTGAAAGAAAGCCATAAGAAGTCCCATTTGCAGTTTGTGATAAGCCATGTGGGGGGCACTGCAAACATGTGGAAGAAGGTGCTCTGGTGAGATGAGACCAAAATGAACTTTTTGGCCTAAAAGCAAAGCGTGTGGTGGAAAACTAACACTGCACATCACCCTGAACACTCCATCCACACTGTGAAACATAGTGGTGGCAGCATCATGTTGTGGGGATGCTTTTCTTCAGCAGGGACAGAGCCGATGGGAAGATGGATGAGGCAAATACAGGGCAATCCTAGAATAAAACCTGTTAGAGTCTGCAATAGACTTGAGATTGGGGCGGAGGTTCACCTTCCAACAGGACAACGACCCTAAACATACAGGCAGAGCTACAATGGAATGGTTTAGATCAAAACATATTCATGTGTAAGAATGGCCCAGTCAAAGTCCAAATCTAAATCCGATCTGTGGCAAGACTTGAAAATTGCTGTTCACAGACGCTCTCCATCCAATCTGACAGAGCTTGAGCTATTTTGCAAAGAAGAATGGGCAAAAATTTCACGCTCTAGATGTGTCAAGCTGGTAAAGACATCCCCAAAAAGACTATAATTGCAGTAAAAGGCGGTTCTAAGTATTGACTCAGGGGGGCTGAATACAAATGCACGCCACACTTTCACATATTTATTTGTAAAAAAATTTGAAAACCATTTATCATTTTCCTTCTACTTCACAATTATGTGCCACTTTGTGTTGGTCTATCGCATAAAATCCCAATAAAATAAATGTATGTGTTTGGCTGTAACATGACACAATGTGGACAATTTCAAGGGCTGTGAATCGTTTTTCAAGGCACTGTAAGTGTTTTCAGTGGTAGCTATATTACTAGTGTTACTATGGGAACTTAGTATTTGATCTTTTAACTTTTGCGTTAGGGATGTTGCACATAACTCACAAACCTTTACTTCTTTAAACGTTATCTATTAGCAGATCTCAACTCATCAGCAGATCTGTTCTTCACTTGCATAAGAGTGACATGTAAAACTATACCTCTTGCCTTCCGCTCTACTCCCCCCACCTATATTTTTTAATGATCTCATCAGATAGTCATTATGATAAACAGACAATCTCTTTTTGTAACAAACAGAACCTTAACAACCTTATTTAATGTTACTATGTCTTCCCTAAACACAGACAAATAATGCACGTATAAGAAAGACATGATTTTAGTTTAAATCATAATTTTATCATATCCATAGAAAACAGGCATTACTTAATTCTGTTTTCCAACACTTCTAACTAACCTTCTAATTATTATATTACATATCATATAGCACTTTCGCCTAGCAGCAAAAGGGTAGCTGGTTCGAATCCCGACCACGACACTACCTGCCTGGAGTTTGCATGTTCTCCCTGTGCCTGCGTGGGTTTACTCCGGGTACTCCGGTTTCCTCCCACACTCCAAAGACATGCTGGTAGGTTGATTCGATCCTGTCTAAAAAAATTGCCCCTAGTATGTGTATGTATGCATGTGAGTTAGGGACCTTAGATTGTAAGCTCCTTGAGGGTAGGGACTGATGTGAATGTACAATGTATATGTAAAGCGCTGCGTAAATTGACGGCGCTATATAAGTACCTAAAATAAATAAATAAATAATAAATAATACCATGCAATCACATTTTCCTTCATGGTTAGCAAATTTTATTGCCATGTGTTATGTCTCCAAGGCAAAGGGTTAATGTGTTTTATTGATCATCCTCCACTTCATCAAAACAAATAATCAGTGTGATCATTCAAAGTCCATATAATCAAACAGCAGCAAAATTAACAAACATAACTCTAATAAACATATGATATTTAAAAAAAACAATACATCCATGAGTGGCCAAGTGGTTAGCACTTCCATCTGACAGTGTAAGGGTTGTTGGATCAAATCCCAACCAGGGCACTAACTGCCTGGAGTTTGCATGTTCTTCCTGTGCCTACATAGGTTTTCTCCCACACTCCAAAGACATGCTGGAAAGTTAATTAATGAATGTGAGCTGGGGACCTTGAGGAGCTGTAGGCTCCTTGAGGGCAGAGACAGATGTGAATGTTCAAAAAACATATATATATAAAGTGTTCCTGTAATAAATAAAATATAAAGTCACATATACATACATTCATGTTATGATCTCCTCCTCACAAAGACCCTAAAAACGCATCATACAGTAAAGCTACAAAAGGATGAATGATCACTTTAAAGGGAAACCTAAGTTTTTCCCCCCACATATACTCTCTCTAACTACATCCTCAAGTAAAAACCTGGGTAAGTGCTCACAATTAGCTTGTCAGAGGGTCTGTTCTTTACAGTATTCAAATTATAATAACCCAACTCAGGTTCCATATCCCCACTTTAAACGTTTCCGGAAGTCTTTAGGCTGGTCTCATGTGCAAAGCCCTATTCATAAAGTGATTGTAAAGTCTATTTTTTTTTAATTAAAAATAACAAACATGTTTTACTTACCTTCTCTGTGCAGTGAATTTGCAGAGGGCAGCCTATATCCTCCTCTTCTGAGGTTCCTCTTCAGCTCTCCTGGCCCCTCCCTCCTGACAAGTGCCTCCCTCCTGACAAGTGCTATGGGGGCACCCAAACCGAGCTGCAGTTTCGTGTGTCCATTCAAACACCAAGTTGCGCCCCGGCCTTGACCCCTTTCTTTCCTCATTGGCTGGTTGACTTTGATTGACAGCAACAGGAGTTAATGGCGCCAGGCTGCTGTCTCAACCAATGAGGAGGGGAGTCCCGGGCAGCCGAGACAATCCTACAACATCAATGGATAAAAAAGGACCTCAGATAAGTATTCGGGGGGCTGCTGCACACAGAAGGCTTTTTATCTTAATGCATATAATTCATTAAAGTAGAAGTATGGGCTGGGCTTGTTTGGCCATACTTCTACTATGGATCACAGGAGTGCAATTCGTTTTGCACTCCTGTGACCCATTTTCAGCAGATAGCGGATAATGGTCCGCTCTCTGCTGATGTCACTGGAGTTGAGACAGGCACCGCGTCATCATGACTCCAGGAGTCGGGATCCGACAGGTGCCTGGACCGACAGCCGTCTCAGCAAGCCACTGAGAGCCTGAGATGACCGATCCCTGCTCCTCCACAGCTCAGCGTTACAGTGAATGTGGGGGAGCAGAGAGGAGAGCTGATTGACAGTCAACAGCTCTCCGCTCGGGGATCAGTGAGAAGCGAAAAAAAAAAATACTTCTCTTTTAGGCCTCATACATACGGACGTTTCTTAAAAAATAAACAAAACGTCGGGCCCGACGTCAAGGAAAAAAACCTAATAACGTTGGCGTCAAAAAATGCCGGTTAACGCTGGTACGGCGTTAGTTGGAGTTAGTTGGCGTTAGTGAGCATTTTGCAGCATCGGCGTCAAAAAACGGCAAAACGTTACAGCCTCAGAACACGCTGGCCGTGGGTTCTAGTTTCAGCTCACTAACGCCAACGCCATCTACAACCCAAAAACGTCAGCGTTTTTAGGGGGCCATTGACAAACATGGAGAGTTGCAAAAATGCCAGAAAACATTGGCGTCAAAAAACGTCCGTGTGTATGAGGCCTTAAGGTAAAAAACCTTCTGCCTTCACAACCACTTTAAATCAGTATTAAACCCAAAAACAAAATGTAATATATTACAGATTACCAATCCCTAGATGTCATAGACCTTTTTTCTGTCACCTGGTTATCCCACCAATAACACATTTCCTATACTAGGGTGTCTTCATTCTGGATGAAATAGTAAAGCAGACACCTTTGGATAGCAGCAGTGCCAGTCTGGGGAGAGGGTAGTGTTAAGTCTCATACACACGGTCTGATTTTTGGACGACCGAGCGTCTGTTTTTTGTCAGAAGCGCTTGTCCAAGATTTTGTAGAGCATACTGACTATCGGTTTCGTCCGACAAAGGCGAGCGTAGTGACGTACTAGGAGAGTGTAAAGAGGAAGTTAATTTTTGGTGTGTCACCCTTTCACTAATTTCGCTATTAAAAAGATGATAATGTGCGCTGCATTTCGTAATTTCAATTGCCGCTTCACGAATGTTAATTGTGAATTACGATCGCCAGGTTACACGACCGAACACTTCCGGGTCGTTCCTTGATTCCGAACATGTGTGTCTGTACTTTGGACTTTTCTGTGTCGATTTCTGTACACGTCATCCAAAAATCGGACGTGGTGTTGACGTACAACAAAAATTTACTAGTCTGAACATCCAGCTTTTGTCTGATGAAAAATGTAAATCGGATGTCGAAAGGAGCATACTAACGTTAAGAATATCGGACGACAGGCTGTCGTACGAAAATTCCTGCCTGAAATTCGCCTTGCGTGTACGGGCCTTTAGATGGACTAGCAGATTTCGATTTATTTAGCTTTGGGAAAAAAGTTTTACATAATTGAAGCAATGTATGCACCCCTGTCAGTGTTAAATGGTTTGTCTTAACAGTCACTGCTGCTTTTTTCTGGACTTCTTGGTCTGTTAAAGTAAGATGAGAAATAACAGACTTACTGGCCAGATCACCAGGTGAAAATAAAGGAATAAAAAAAAAGGAAAACGAATGCAGCCACCACGTCTGAGAATTGGTGAGCTACAATTTAATAAACTTTTGTTTTTGGGCTTAAAACTGCTTTCATTTCTTCTCTGGGCTCGGCAATCCTCTAATGATGCAGACGTGTGATATTACCACGCTTTTTACTGCACTGTGTCTTTCTATTTAGGAGGCCATTGTTATAGAATAAGGATTTTGCTTCTTTATGTCAATGGCTCCAGCAAAGAGAACAGTGAGCAGCACAATGGTGGTATTGCCAAATCCTACTCCAAATCTTCTGGGCCTAGGATTTACAAAAGCAGTTGAGAATCTTCACACAATAAATTTTACAGATACAGTAAGTAAATAGCAAGTTGTTCCCTCTCCTGTTAGGTGTTATCTTTAATTCACATACTCACCTGCTTAGTGAATCCAGGTGTCACTGCTCGGATCTCACACTGCTATCTTTCTGTGATGTCATCAGGAGTCCAGCTGTCTCTCCATGGTTCAGCTGCTGATGAAACCCGCCATACCTACTCTTGCAGCCTCTTGAGATATTTGACAAAAATATGCTAGTCAAAAATGGCGGAGGGGCCATAGTAAAATATCTATTGTGGAGAATTGGGAGGTTGCAGGTATAAAAACCTCCCTGCTGGGAGTGATTGTCCACTTTAATCTCATCAGGAAATCAGCCTCTAGGAGCCGGAGGCAACAGTGCCTACGATCTCACACTGCAAATATATAGCTATGAGGGCATAGGCACAAGAGTGCCTAGGCATCTTCCCATGGATGAATATTCACTTCTACTTTTCAGGAGCAATTCAAAACAAAGGGCACATTTTTCATGATACTGCTTAGTCACAATTAACTGTTCACTATAACTTAGAAAATGTTTACTTTTTGGGTTTAAGTTCATTTTATATCACAAGACAAACACTTAATTCAATAAGTTATAGCACATGTTTAGCAATCATAATTTTCAGGCATATACCTTTTATTTTTATCTCTCTTTGATTAAAATAATAGATTTTCATGTCACATAGCATTCACTATAGTAAACTGAGTCTTTTAGTGAGCTTGACCTTAAATAAACCACACACTCCTACGAGTGTAGTCGGTATAGTTAAATATTTTCCTCCATTCCCACAGCAGAGTTCTTCACTGTGTAGCCAGTCCAGTATCCCATTGTCACAGTCTGGGGTCAGGCTCAGAGATCAGTAGCTATAGCAGAAAGGGGACTTCCACCTCCCAGCAGGATTGGTATACAAGCTGGTCACCCTGGCAAATAACGCAGGATCACCTTAGGTACGGAGTCTAAGTACTAACCATTTTTCGCCAGAGCTCCAGATGGTGGAGATGGGTTTATCTACCAGTTAGTACCAGGTTTGCGGTCCTCAGGATTGCTCCACCAGGAGGTGAGCAAGCTTAGGTCCAGTAGCAGATATAGCAGGTAAGGACCAAACAGAAGCATAGTCAGTAAACAAGCCAAAGGTTGGTAATAAGTAGTTGCGGGTTGGGATCAACCTGAAGCATAGTCAAGGAGCAAGCCAAGGTTCAGTAACTAGTGGTAGCAAATATATGGATGGCAGCAGGAAAGACAAAATCGAGATACTGACTGGTGAGAGCACAATTGTCTGGCAAACAGGAAGTGCAGAGAAGTTCATGGGAGGAGCAAAGAGTTCAAGGTTCAAGACAGGATCATACAGGAAATTGTCTAGGGAACTGTCCAGCACCTCAGGTAGCTCAGTGTGAAAAGTCATTGCTAGACACAGCAGAAGTCCCAGGTTCACATCCAGACACATAGGCTTTGCATTCAAAACATCTCAGATAGGCCTGCTTCTGACTAGAGGATGCATGCATTGTGGCCTCATTCATCCTATGCATGGTCCATACTCATGGTGTCTCCCAGAGTACAGATAACTCTTGGGAATAAATGGGACAGTGGCATGTGTGCGCACTAGAAAGATAACCCAGCTGGAATGTTTTTGAAAAAAAAGCTGTGGGGTGCCAGTCAGGGCTGAATGGTAAACTACTTGGGAGTGGGGATGGAGGTATTTGAATATTTGAATATGCCAGCTCTACACAGAGAGGGTTATCCTTTACAACTGTTATTCCCTCAGACAGTGGTGTATAATATAATCATAAAAACTGCACCATAAATTGCACCACAGCAGCGATCATATTTGAACCCTTCCCTGGCCACATAAAAACTGCAATCTTAAAATGTAAAGCTGATTGCTAGCTGGTGCTACACCTCCTTGGTAATGAGGAAAATACTGCATCAGTTTTTGAAACAGACTCTCGCAAAAGGCCCTCCAGGGTCCACAATCACAGACATTTTGTAAACTAATTAAAAGTAGTAAATAGAAAATGTAAAAACAAAGGTATCCAATATCCTTTTGCCATGTATTGACAAAGCCTATCTATGCCAAAACAGGAATGCTGCAGGCTGCTGCTAAAAATATATTAGATAGAGACTAATGATAATATGCAGAAAAGCAAAACAGTGGAATGTACGGAGTCATTACTCCTCCATCTCTCTGATCACACCCTGGTGTTTGCATAAACGTCTATAAAAATAGAGTCCATGAAGGGTTAATGTCCTTGATAAGATCAGGACCTGAATATACCTTCAGGAATCACTGTAGTGACCTCTTATCTGGGATGCCTGTGTCTTATCTCTAACACATTGGTAAGGTAAGAATGCACATATCCCACCAGTAGTGCATAAATCACCTTTACTAAGACATAGAACCATTTACATAAAATACTTTTTACCTTTACTAAGACATAGGGGTTGGTTTACTAAGACTGGAGAGTGCAACATTTGGTGCAGCTGTGTGTGGTAGCCAGGGCTGGCCCGAGACATTGTGGTGCCTGGGTCCAAGCCACCCCAGATAAGAGGTCACTACAGCAATTCCTGAGGGTATATTCAGGTCCAGATCTTATCAAGGACCTTAACTCTTCATTGACTCTAAATATCCATTCCATGTTCCCAAACACTTTGTATCCTTTATTGTTTGCATTGATGGTTTTGTACATGTCATTGGGTTTATCTACACTTTCTCCATTGGTTTGCCTCTCTGCAGATGTAAAAATGTAAGTCCTTATTAAAGCTACAATGAAAGACGATGCACTCTAAGTTGCTTATTGGGTCTGATAATGAATCCTACTAATTACAGTTGGAGTGATTTCTCATAAGAAAGGTAATTAGTCTACATTCCTACCTTACAGTAAATACCCCTTCCTATCTTGGTGCTGGAATTGATTCTCTGTAATCAATTCCTAACCAGGCTGTAATAAGTTAAGCCCAGCTCTAGGTTAGGTACCACTCCTGTCTTCTGTATCTGCCCAGTGAATTTATTTTTAAAACATTTTCCGTATCCATACCACACCATTTACCCAGCCCTCTTCATATGACTTCCTGCAGCCCTTCCCTTTCTTCTCTCCTAAGGTGGTCTGACCTGAATGCTAAAGAGAACAGAGCTTGGGTAGTGACCTGAGCACCGTTCTCTGCAGAAATCCCAGATTGGTTTGAAGAAGCAAACCCGGATGTGTGTCCATGGCATCCTGGGCTCATAGGAAGTGGGTTAAATGACTGCTGGCATAATTAGAAAAGAATATATAAAAAATCTTGCGCTATATACTGGTGAAGATTGCTGCACTTTTACCACTCCTTGGATACAAGGAGATAATGAAAAACACATAAATATAATAGATTTGTGCTGTCTCTTCAGTGAAAAAAACAAATCAATCAATACTGTGACTCAACACACAATGTTTCAATACGTGTTTCCTCCTTAAAACAATAAAAAGTTCATCAAACAAGTGTCCATGTGTATCCATATTCACTGAATGTTTCAATTCTGTTTTAGCAACTTAATGAGCTGTGCACCATTCCCAGTGATACCATAAAACATCAATCCATATAAAGATTAAATTTGCCTCTTACCAGATCCTGATTATCTCTAAATTATAGGAGATCATCACTCGCATGAGGTAAGTAGGTGCCCAATGTTTTGCCTTGTTTTGTCCAGTGTATGTTTCAACCTCCGTGACGGATGGATCAGACAGCCTGCAATCAGGGCTGGTGCAAGGATTTTTGACACCCTAGGCGAAACCTCATTTTGCCGCCCCCCCTTGGCTCCATCCCCTTTTCCCTGCTCAGCCGGATCAGCGCCAATGAATTGCAGCCTGATTAACGCTAATCAAATGCAGCCTCAACAGCGCCCATCAAATACAGCTTCACCAGCGCCAATCAATACAGCCTCACCTGTGCCCATCAAATACAGCTTCACCTGTGCCCATCAAATACAGGTTCACCTGTGCCCATCAAATACAGCCTCACAGGGGGTGAGGGCAGAGGGGGGGGGGGTATTTGGAAGATCAGTCACTATTTCTATATGCATTTGCAAATGGCATGTGATAATACAATCTCATTATCTCAGTCAGATAGTGTCAGTTTTTACATGAATCAAGGCAGAGTAGCCAGTGACAGATCAACAGTGGCTAGGAGCCCCTAGGCAGCAGTGCGCCCTAGGCGGCCGCCTACTCTGCCTAGTGGTAGAGCCGGCCCTGCCTGCAATCCAGTGTCCCCACACCACATGCTCCGATCTCGGTCTTCACATTCAGTAGATCAGGCAGCTTGCAGATCAGCGTCCCGCCCCTATGTTTGTCTATTAATGTTTTTTTTCTGTAGAGTTTGTTGTTATGGATTTTTTCATGGATGCACCACAAACAGGAAAAAAAACAGGTTTTAAGCATATTTTAAGAATACAACTTATGCTACTTATTGCGCGATGGCATTAGTATTGGTTGGATTATACTGGAGATAGAGGCATCAGGACATGGTGGAGTGACAGTGGTAAGATAAGAAAGGCACTTAGGGTGGTTAGTTTGTTAGTAGGATTTATAATTATGACAAATGATTAAAAAAAAAGAAAGCAACTTTTACACAGTCTGAAATAGATAATGTATGCTCCTGGAATGTCTGGGGGCTGGGACCCTGTAAAAACAACAGCAGTCTTTTCTACAATTTCAGCATATAATGCTACGGTACTTTGCCTGCAAGAGAAACATCTCACAAAGGAAACTATTCCTCAATTGAGACATAGGAGCTTTCAAACCCAATTTCACTCTGTGTATACAGTACTTCATATTTGAGAGGAGTGAGTTTTTTGATTGGGTCGGTGACATTCTCTTGAAGACAAACTAGTATTGATGAGGGGGTTGATATCTTTTTCTTTATTCTTCCTTAGAGAATGTGGTGTGTATTCTGTCTAATATATATATCCCTCTGCCATTTAAGGCTGAAGTCCTACATGGATATATGATAAGCATGGAATCCCAGTGTTTGCTGTAGAAAATGTTAATATGGTTCTGGATAGGGGGGTGTATAGGTTCCCACCAGGTGCATGGAGAGACCATGTTTCCAATAATCCATTATTTCAACTACTGGAGGAGGTGAGGTTGAAGGATATGTAGAGATTGCAAAACCGGAGTTGTTAACAATATTCTTGTTTCTGCAGAATTTATTGAGATAAATACTGGTACAGCACCACTCTGGGAATATTGATGCAACATATAGTGAAAGTTAAGAGGAGGAGACTAAGGAGACTAAGACTAAGGAGAGGGAACTATCCATTATGGAGGAGGTGACAGTGGCAGAAAGACAATATATGGACAATATATATCCCCCGATACACTTCTTGAATGGTCATATAAACAGCAGGAATATAAAAAAAACAGTTTTAATGAAGGCAGAGAATAAGTGGCTATTTCAAAAGCAGTGTCGTTATGAAGCCGGAAAAAGCATAGGACATATATTAGCTCTTTTGGTAAGAACAAATTCACCCTCTACAGTTGTATCTGCTATTAAGACAGCTGGCAGGGTCACCTCATATACCCCAGAAATCGTAGACACGTTCAAAGAATATTATGAGAGGTTGTATGATTCACAACATGAAGATATAGAAGGGGAAATATGGGGATTTTTTTTTTAAAGGTCTAAGGATCCCATGTCTTACTAGGGAAGATAGAGAAATGGTGGATGCTTCTATAGCCCTAGAGGAGCTGTAACTGGCGGTATCAGCAATGGCAAATCAAAAGTCTCCTGGGCCGGATGGTCTGCCGGTAGAGGCATATAAACATTATGAGGAGATATTACTACCAGAGTTGTTAAAAGTGTTAAACTGGGCAGCAGGGGAAGGTATATTGCCCTCTTCTATGAGGGAAGCCACCATCATTGTCTTGCCTAAAGAAGGGAAGGACCCTCTTAGTTCATCCTCTTATAGACCAATATCCCTATTATGTACAGATGTGAAACTTTTAGCTAAAATTCTGGCTGCCAGAGTAGCCTCCTTAGCGGTTATCCCTAGTGTGGCTCGGGGTTAATTTTCATTACCAAAAGCGGTAACCCCGAGCCACACTTGGGATCGCAATGCAGGATCAGGGCAAAGTTACTTACCTTGTCCCCAGGATCCTGCAATGTCCCCCCGCTGTGTCCTCCGGCGGAATCTTCGCCCGATGCCTCTGAGTTCCGGGCTCCGTTCCCTGCAAGCGCTGCGTCGCAGGGAGCTGAGCCCAACTGCAAATTCAAAAAGTGAAATACACATAACACATACAGTACACTGTAATCTGTAAGATTACATTACTGTATGAAATCATTTCGCCACCCCTAGTGTTTTGTCCAGTGCCCTGCATGCACTTTAATATTATATATGCCATTCGTTCTGCCTGGAAACTTGAGAATGTCCACCTAGGATGTTTACTAGACTCTTGTTTGGACTTAAGTGAGTCATTCCTAAGAATTACAGCCCTACAGTATAAAACACCAAATTTCTATGCGAACAAATGTACCGCTTTGAGACGCAAAAATCTGACATAATCATACTGCCAGGGAAGTTAAATAAAATCATTCAGAAACTCAGATCTCCAGTCAGGATTTATTCCTGATAGGTCTACTAGTATAAACATAAGGCGGGTGTACTTAAATATACAAATTCCAACAGATAACATGGGATCAAGGGCTATTTTATCTCTTGATGCGGCCAAGGATTGTGATAGCCTTGAATGGCATTATCTTTGACAGATCTTATTGGCCTTTCAGTTTGCCTATTTTACTGACTGGCTGAGGTTGCTTGATAGGACACCTAAGGCGAAGATGAGAATAAATGATTAGTGTTCTGAAGTGTTCTCATTGGCCCGGGGAACGAGACAGGGGTGTCCTTTATCGCCCCCTGCTTTTCGCCCTTGCAATGGAACCATTGGATATTGCTGTTAGATCCTCACCGGATGGCCAAGGATTTCAGAGGGCATCTGATGAGGAAAAGATTGCATTATATGCGGATGATGTATTGTTATTTTTGGGAGACACTTGATCCTCATTGACGGCCATGATGAACATAATCACAGATTTTGGGAAATAACCTGGGATAAATCTGTAATTTTACTCGTGGATCCCCTTGAAGATGCTTTTCCGCCTGGGACGTCACAAATAAAGGTAGCCAATAAAATTAATGTAGCACCCTCTAGGTAGGTAGGTGCTAGAGGTTAGATTTTTTGTGAGGGTAGGAAAATTTAGGCAGGCCTAGCTGGTG
Source organism: Glandirana rugosa (assembly GCA_018402905.1). Lineage (NCBI taxonomy): Eukaryota > Metazoa > Chordata > Amphibia > Anura > Ranidae > Glandirana > Glandirana rugosa. The sequence goes on along the minus strand of BLSH010479685.1, from coordinate 1,015,070 downwards.
GGTAGGCCTGTTTATTTTCATTCTGGGTTGGGAGTGGCTCAGTGTGGAGCTGTTGACTCATGGGCAGCTTCCCTGAGACCTCCCTCTTCTTTCCAGAGCTTTCTGGAAAGTTCTGTAAAGAGAGAACAGAGGAGAAGTAGAGCTGCCTGGGGTATTCTGGGGAGCCCTGACCAATCCCCAGGTCAGCCCAGCTGGGGGAGAGTTGTCGGGGGGAAGAGATGGAGATGGAATACTGAGGCTGTCGGGACCTTTGAGGTAGCTCCCCAGTCTGGGGGGATGACATTGGGCCTGGGCTTGGGTGTGGTCAAGGGCTCTCCAAGAAAACGTGAAGGTGTCCTGGTCCAGAGGAGCAAAGGAGGACAGCAGGAGAGAGCTGGGCAAGTCTCCAGGGAGAGGCACCACCAGTTGCAGCCTGGAGGGCTGGTGAGTGACATGCACAGTTGGGAGGACTGGGGAGGCATGCCTGAGAGAGTACACTCAGAGACAGAACCACAGGAGAAGACTGTGGTGACAGGAGCAGTGGAGTTGGGCAGCTGCAACCAGGACGGCTGGCAGGGCCTAAAGAGTGCTGACTGGGATCAGTAGCCGCATTTGAGGACAGTTAACACCAGAACTTTCTCTACACAATAGGGGCCCATGGTCCCTGACTGCAAAGGGCAATTCTATAAGGCCTGACTGGGCTAGTGTTAGGCCTAACCATGTGGTGCTAGCTGATCCGGGAAACTACAGCAAGTGAAGTGCTGGAGGAGTTATAATCTGCAGCAAGAGTAGTGCTGGAGGAGTTAAAGAGAAGAAGCCTGAAGCAAGAGTTGCGCTTGAGTGAAGACTAGAGTGTGTATACAGGAGTGTATATAGCAGTCCCAAGCAAGTTCTACAAAATCTTACTGGGCATCCCATATTCCCCTTACCCTATCCAAGTTCAATCCCCTCAACAAACATAAAAAACAAAGTACATGGACTGTTCTATGTCTCGGAGTGCCTGAGAGGTGAATGCCAGGCTGTGCAGGGTGATGGGTGAACCACAACATTTAATTGCTCCTACGGGGGTACCACTACATAAATATTTGCAGTATATTACTGATAATATAATTCCACTGGTTGCTAATTTTAAACATAAGGGGAAGATTTGGTGTTGTTTCCCAATGTCAGTGGTGGGATAATGTAATTTAATTAAAATGATCTGGATGCCACAACTTCTGTATGCATTGCATAACTCCCCGGTTTGCATACACAAGCAGTGGTTCCAAAAAATAGATACAATTTTTAGGCAATTAATCTGGAAAAGGGGCCAGGCTAGAATACGTTTGCACACACTACAGCTACCAAAAGATAAGGGAGAGCTATGGAAGCAGCCTTTTTTTTCTTTTAAGTATCCTACACTTTTTTTTTTTTTAATCAGGTAGAAGTTTGAGATGGCACAGCAATAGACAGAGAACCAAAAAAAAAAACATAACTGTAAGATAGTACAGGACGGAGGAGACTCGTGGACGTGGGACTGCCTGGAGCGCGCCGCTGACACACTGACAGAGCAGCAGACTCCGGAGTCGGGACGGCCACGTGGAGGACTGAGTGGGGGGGGTCGACGGAGTCGGACGTTGCAGGGCTGCACTGCACTGCAGGCGTGAGTTGAGTTCTAACTTCTTCTCAGTCAGTTACCTCCGAGTCCCAGGTCCAGGGCAGGTTGAATCTGATGGGTGGGTACGGGTGGGTGGCTCTGGCTCAGGTGAACCGGTCCGGGGGTGTGTGATGTGTGTGCAGTGCACTGTGCAGCAGGCCCTCAGAGACAGGGTTGCCAACCGCCAGTAAATTTACTGACAGTTTGTAAACAGTGATTTTTACAACTGTCTATAAATATCAGGGTCTGATAATTTGTCATGCTGTGCTGACTTTTTAAGTGTAAATCAGGCAAATTACTTGATATGGGTATTGTCAGTGTTTCCATGTTGTGTTTAAATATCAATTGGCTTCATTTTTTAAAAGGAGTTCTATTATTTTTCAAGTTGCCAGTAAAAAATGTGCTCCGCCAGTAAATTTTCTGTTTTGCCAGTAAAAAAATGCTGCTGGAGGTTGGCAACACTGGTCTGTTGGAATCTCTGTCCCCAAACAATATCACATTTATTCCTGTTACACAGGGCATATCATGCTCTCCAGAAATTGTTTTTGTTTGGCCCTTAAGCTAAATGCCCAAGATATGGGGACCCAAAGGGAAATCTTTTCACATGGTTTGGAGATGCCCAAAACTGTATAGGTGTTGGAGAGAGGTTCTTGGCACTATAAATGTAGCTTATGGGACATCTATTAATGCAGATCCAAAGATGTGTGTTCTGGGGTGCATAGATGGGGATAATGCATGAAGTAGCACACAAATAACAGTGCTTATTTCCAGCACGGAAACTGATTGCGCATGTAGATAATGTAGATATTAGGTAAAAGTAGTTATTGATACAATAAGGAAGGAAAATCTTGTATATATCAAGCAAGGATGCCCTAAAAAGTTTTAAAAAATATGGGAACCCTGGACAGACATAATGGGGTCAATCCCTTGAGAGGTTAGAGAGTTTAGACAACCGGATATACTGTCTCAGGAGAAAATGTTTTAAGAGGTATATTGGGGATTTGAAAATGAAAGTTGTATCTACGTAATAGAATAAAGGACGATAACGATATGCTGTTTTTTGAGGATAAAAATAAGATGTAAGTGGGTGGTGTAATGATTGTGCAAAGGTAACAATGCATGTATGTATATTAGATGTTGTGATTAAATGTTATTTGTTCAATGTATGTATAAAAAAGTAAAAATGTTCAATAAAGAATACTTGAATAAATAAAAAGAATTGGCAATGTAATAAAATGTTTGCTTTTGGGTTTAATACAGCTTTAAGTTTATCAGGTTACACTGCCTCTTTGGGTTGTAGTAAGTCTGCTCATGAAGAGCAGAGATGCTGTTGAAATTTTGAGTGTAGAAGTCAGATCTGCAGTATCTAGCCAGGGACTGTGTGTGTGTGTGTGTGTGTGCTGAGCGGGGTGGTGCACATAAAAGGCATGCTATTTATTCTGCAGAAGAGAAACGCTCACATCTGTTGCTGAGAAGTGAGCACAGACATAACTTTATCGACTTGTGTGACTTCCACTTTTATCACTAAGAATAGTATGCAGTAAGCACTTCACAAGGAGGGGACATTTTATAGGTGAGTCTTAAGAGTACTTTACCTAAACTGTGTATACATGTTATATTATGCAAAATATGTTTTATGATTCATGATCATTTTTTATGGAGTATACGAAAAAGTCTTTACATTTTTAAATGCAAGTATTTCCTTATTTAACACTCCTAATCCTTATATTAAAACACATTAATATCAAATTGCTATGCAGCAACTAGTTAAATATTTTAGTAGGTAATAGATTGACTTACTTGCATAGCCCCAGGCTTAGTTTAGCAAATAGACAAATTCTTTAAGCTAAGACACTACACATTGAGGAGAATTGTTGATTTTAAATAGTTCTATGCAACCATTTTCTACAATGTATTCCATGACTGTTTCCCAAATTGTGCGCTAACACCTCGGACCAGCAACCTGGAAGACTGAAATGGGCAGTGTTATGCCCCGTACACACGGGACGACGATCGTACGTACGATCGTCGCAAATCGTATGTTGCATAATGTAAATAGCATACTGACGTGCACCCGACAGTCGTACATACAACTTGCAGCCGGCCGAACGTGATGACGCAAACGAGCGTATAAAGAGGAAGTGCTGGTATCATAGCGTCACCCTTTGGGCTCCTTCATCTAATTTCGTTTAGTTGAAGTGGACTTGGTGCATGCGTGTTTAGCACAATACATCTTGTTGTACCCAACTGCTCTACACACGATACAACGGTCGTATGCGAGCTTGTTAGTATGACCAAGTTTTGTAGTCTGCTCATACAACTCCCATGTACGACCGTCGTATGTTCGACTGTTGAAAGCGCGCACACAAACGATCGATTTTGCATACAACGGTCGTGAGTACGACGTGTTGAATGTGATTGTCGTCCCGTGTGTACGAGGCTTAAATGCCAAGGTAGTCTTTAGGTCAGTGGTTCTCAACTTTGGTCCTCGGGACCCACTAACAGGCCAGGTTTGCAGGATAACTGAAATACATCACAGGTGATCTCATTTGCTGTTCAATGATTGCAGTATTCTAGTCTGCATCTCCCTAAAGCAATACTTAAAATCTGGCCTGTTAGTGGGTCCCGAGGACCGGAGTTGAGAACCACTGCTTTAGGTGGTCACAGATATCACAATCTAAGCATGCAACCTGTAAAGTTTAGATTCCATTGTACAAAAATGAAATTATCTTAGAGAATGTGAGAAAATAGTGTAAGACTGGCAATACATGTTTAATAGTCTTGTACAATTTTCCTTTAGATTTACCTTAAACGGTGTAGTGCAAGTGCCTGCCTATTTGGATGCAATTGAAAGTTGTTTAGTTTTAACCTCATATTCTATGGTTTTTGGTAAATCTAAAAACGGAAAAGGAAAATTGAGCATATGTGACCCGCCTAAGAATTTAAAGGACATGCCACCAGTTTTATATTCTTCTCAGATGTTTCCAGTTTACATTGGATCTTGCACAAATGCTTAGATTTGTGTACAAGTATACAGTATATATCTGTAATAGATTGTAATAAAAACATTGTACAATGTTCAAACAAAGCAGAAGTACCATTTCCCCTTACAGAATATTTACAAAACTACATCTAAACCACAATGGGCAGGTTTTTTGGTACAGATAATGGTACAAAACTCCCTTCATTCTTTAGATGCAGTTAAAGGGCTCGTGTAGTCAGGAATTAGAAGCAAGTCAAATACAGTATGTGTTGGGATGCTACTTAGTTGCATTGATTTGCCTTTGAGTTCTTGCGACTTGCCTTGATGTAGCTGTCCGGCATCAAGCCAGTTCTGAATTGTTTTAAGTTGCTTTGAGTTGGTTTCTCAATCACATTGACTTGAATAGGGATGAGAAGAAATTGAGACCCAACTAATCCCATTTAAAGGGTCAAAGCACAGTTCATGGCAAGAAAACTCTATTGTTGTGGACTGATGGCTTGCAAGTTTTGTGTTTGTTCGGTTTCAGGGCACAGGAATGTTGTTGTGTATATACTGAAAACACTTCCAATATATGAGGTCATTGTGCTATTGTGTTATGTACAATGTACCTGTATATGGACAGTCTTGGCATTAGAAGACCATCATGATATTACAATATAAACACATAAGAGCATATTCATGTCAGTGCATGGTTATTATTAGCATAAACAGGATGCAGCAACTGAAAACTGCAGTTGACCTTATTATTCTGTCTCTTAATCTACCTGACAGTAATTTCAAATTACTCAAGCACCGTCCAGTCCATAGTCAAGGCGGTGATTGAAGTTATCTGTTAATAAGGCCAGCCATGGATGGAGCGGATTTCTTTGCTGCAACCACAGACAGTGTTGATAGGGGGATCCCTCCCGCCGAGCCATTGTGTTCACCCAGCGGGGGGGAGCCGTCCTCAGTGGGAGAACACAGTGATTATTGCTAGCGGCTATAATAGCCACTAGCAATGATTGCATGTAAAATCCGGCAAGCTGGTTGCACCCAGGTTGATGCATCAATCAACTTGTGTACATTCATCCTGCCCATACATGGTTTGAATCTCAGCTTCTTCTTGTGAACCGATCAGTTTTTGACTGATTCGAACTGTCTATGACCGGCTTAAGGGTAGTTGTGGACTACATCATTCCGTTTCTAATCTGTAATACAAGTAAGGACAATTTAGGAAAGAGAGGGTGTGATAAGCTTTTCAATATTGAAAGCATTTGGTATCAGACTTGCAATTGTATACAATTAAACAAACACGTATATTTAAAGCAAAATGTCAGGCAAACAGCTAAATACAGTGAAATGCATACATGGATGCTGTTTCTCCCCTCCCCAGTCTGAGCTATGCTGTACAGCAGTGATTCTCAACTCCTGTCCTCAGGATCCACTAACAGGCCAGATTTTAAGTATTAGCTTGGGGAGATACAGACTAGAATGCTGCAATCACTGAGCAGCAAATGATATCATTTGTGATGTATTTCAGTTATCCTGCAAACCTGGCCTGTTAGTGGGTCCTGAGGACAGGAGCTGAGAACCACTACCGTACAGGGACTTAAAGAGGCTGATAAAAGATCACATTTAGGTACATACATTGCTTGCATTTAAGACGTACATTTAATGATGTAATAATGACTACAGAGCTATATTCATTTGTATCTTCTATATCTGCCTTGAGTATAGCTTTAAAAGCTGTCTCTTATAACAAGTATGCAATGGAATTTCATACATGTAGACTACGCCCAGCTTTATATTAGCAAAAATCTAAGGTACAGGTCCAAGCACAGCAATCTTTGAGCCAGCTCTACCAGTTCATCCCCTGCAGCCATTACCTTTTGTATCACCTCCCCCTCCCTTTAGATTGTAAGCTCTACGAGCAGGGCCCTCCTATTCCTTCTGTATTGAACTGTATTGTAATTGTACTGTGCCCCTTCTTTATTGTAAAGCGCTGCGCAAAGTGTTGGCGCTATATAAATCCTGTATAATAATAATAATAATAATCTTTGGAGTTAATAAGACAGAACTCACTTTCTTGACGTTTGTCAGGTCTTTTGTTCAAATAGAAACATAGAAAAGTGGCGGCAGAAAAAGACTGAGTAGTCCATCGAGTCTGCCCCTTTTTATTTTTTTTATTTATATATTTTTTTTTTTTTACATTAACCTTGTTGTCTGACTATAGATTTATGTTTATCCCAAGCATGTTTGAAGCCATTTACTGTTGACTGTCTCACAACATCTGTTGGTAGTTTATTCCAATCATCAACCACCCTTTCAGTAAAATAATACTTTCTAAGATTAGTTTTGAACTTCCCCCCAGTTAGTTTGAGGTCATGTCCCCGTGTTCTTGATTTTGGTTTCATATTGAAAAGACTGCCCTCCTGAACCTTATTCACCCCCTTGATGTATTTAAAGGTTTCAATCATGTCTCCCCTCTCCCTTCTTTCCTCCAGACTGTACATATTAAGTTCCTGAAGTCGCTCTTGATATGTTTTATCCCCCAGACTTTTCACTTTTGTTACCCGTCTCTGAACTCGTTCTATCTTATCAATATCTTTTGTAAGTGTGGTCTCCAGAACTAATA
>BLSH010479685.1:980394-990671 GCA_018402905.1 Glandirana rugosa | reverse complement strand
TCCAGTAACTGACTCTTGCAACTGGCCTCACAAGACCGCCCCCCCGAGAGGGGGACAGTCTTGTGTTATCTTGTCGTCCTGTCGTCCCCTCTAATGACATGATTACAACCTATCAATCATGTCACCGAGGAGGACTCGACAGTCCAAAAAAAACAAGTCGGGACGACCCAACTTCCTTTTTTTTTGATGATCACACATGATCCGAATTGGGTGGTTTTGATGTTGAAGAAAACTTCTCTTACGGATTTTAAACTGGACATAGAATCACGTCTGAAGACCCTATTAGTCACTCGGTTAGTGTATTCGTCTTTTTGCCTTTTAACATATGAGTGGAAAGGCATTGTCCTATCATGTTGTGGGGGCGGAGCCACAACCCATGTGTATGCTGCCATGAAGATGCACCAGGAAAGGAAAATTACGGAAAGGTGAGTATACAATTTTCCGTTTTTCTGCTTATGTGATTGGCTCACTGATTATCCCAGAAGTCTGCACTAAGATACAGGTCAAATTTTAGGCATTCTCTTCAAAAGAAGTTGTAGTTTTGGTGGGTTAAGCCTAGTACACACTAGTAGTTTTTTTTTCCTTCAACCCAGCAGGGCTGAACAAAAAAAACCTGACAGCTCAGGAGGAGCCACTGTACTAACTATCCAACATTAGTACAGTAATCTCCCCTGCTGTCCTGCTGTTCTATTGTGTTCTGACAGGGGGAGAGCCCCCCCGCCAGAACACTCCGGTCAACGTTCTCAGTCAATGACCTGTACACACGGGCCAATGAAGCCCGACATTCAGCCCGTGTGTACTAGGCTTTACTCCACAGGGGGACCCTGCAGCTATTCTCATCAGAACACACAGTGGGGTTGATTTACTTAAACGGAAGAGTGCAAAATCTGGTGCAGCTCTGCATAGAAAACAATCAGCTTCCAGGTTTATTTTTTTGGCAAAGCTTAATTGAACAAGCTGAAGTTAAAAGCTGAAGCTGCTACCATGCAGAACTGCACCAGATTTTCACTCTTAGTAAATCAACCCCAAAGCATGCACCAGCTGATTCTATCGAACCAGTCCCTCCCATTTTTAATTAGTATCTTAAATACATAATGGAACAAACAGCTTTTTCTTAGGAGCAGAAAAAGGTAAGAATCTACAACAAAGTTTATTAAAATCCATGATATGCCATCAACTGTTTCCTTTTTAAAAAAAAAAAAAGTGTGCTTACTCTTTAAGACTGCAGTCTTGAAACCAATTATTCTAAGGGCGAGTGCCCCAACAGTGTGGCAGCACTGTGGATACAGATGGCTGCTCCTCCTTTGATAGCTGCACAGGACGCACTTCCTCTGGAGTAGATGAGAATATTTAAGAAAGACGGCTACAGCGCAGAACTGAATTGCCCGACGGACGTCCATGGACGTCTGCCCCTGTGCACGCTCCTGGCACGCACTCACAGGCAGCGGCGAGCGTGCGCAGCCGCGGCACACTGCGTGGGCGTGCCCGCGTGTCGGGTGGACTCAATGTCCGCTCATGACCCGCGATCGCCTGTCAGAGCGGCAGAACGGGGAACCGCCGATGTAAACACAGCGGTTCTCCGTTCTGTGAGAGGGGACATAACGGATCTACTGATCTCTGTCACTGGGATCAGTTAGATCTGTTATGTCCCTGCCAGGCCGCCCCCTCACAGTTAGAACACATACAGGGAACACAGTTAACCCCTTCACTGCCTTTACAGGTGTAACAGCTGATTGATAATTATAAAAACACCCCCATACAGATTCACACATGGACACAGGCAAACAAACAGCTATTTCTTCTGAATAATAAAAGGTAGAAGTCTGCAACAAAATCTGTTAAAATCCTTGCAGTGTAAATAGATCACCCAGAGTAGAGTTAAGCCTCGTACACACGGGACGACAATTGTACGTACGATCGTCGCAAATCGTATGTTGCATAATGTTACTTGCATACTGACTGCACTACACGATCGTACGAGCACAGAAGAACGTTCAGGTGCATGTAATTAGCATCCGGCCGTTCCTGACTTCGGAGCATGTGTGTTTTGCACAATACAACTTGTTGTACCAACTGATCTGTACACACGATACAACGGTCGCATGAGCACTTGTTGGTACGACCAAGTTTTCTAGTCTGCTCATACAACTCCCTTGTACAACCGTCGTATGTTCGGCTGTTCTAATCGCGCATACGAACGATCGATATCGCATACAACGGTCGTTAGTACGACCTGTTGTATACAATCGTCGTCCCGTGTGTACGAGGCTTAACTCTTTAACTGTGGCTATGCCCGTATTTATGCTGATACTCTGACACATTTTTTTTTTAGAAAGGAGGTATAATTCTGGGTCAGTACATTCAAAAACAGCAACTATAAGTATCAAGTGGAACATCCTCTATAAATATACAGAAATGTTCATTATTCCAATATAAAATTGATAATTGAAAAATAAATATATATTGTGATAATATACATTTTTGTATAGTTATAGTGGGTGTTTATTTTAAAGTGTTTGTAAAGGCTGAAGGTGTTTTACCTTAAAGTAGAACTATGGGCAAAACTTTTTTTTTCAAAATCGATAGAGCAAGAGGCAGTTATAACCCCTGTCAGATTTTTTTTTCGCCATCTCTGTCCCATTACAGAGATTTCCCTTCACTTTGTGCCCCATAGTCAAACAGGAAGTGAGAGGAAATCTCTGCAAATTAATGGAATTTCTTGAGGACCCCCAGGTCACCAGAACTAGTGTCCCCATTGGAAAATTTTCTTTTCTGGGGACAACCCAAAATTTGGGGTTTTCTTTTACTTTCACGTTCAATGATAATGATAAACAGGACCAATAGAGAGGGAGAATCTCCCTAACAGGGGCACAGACAGCCCCAGAAGTATTTGCCCCCTTCCTGACCAGAGCACTTTTTGCGATTCGGCACTGCGTCACTTTAACTCACAACCGGCAATCTGTGATTTTTAAAGGGACTGCGACATTGCGGTGGACATATAGGACACTTTTGATACTTTTTTGGGACCACTCACACTTATACAGCGATCAGTTCTATAAACAGCCACTGAATACTGTATAAATGTCACTGGCAGGGAAGGGGTTAACACTAGGGTGCGATCAAAGGGTTACATGTGTTCCCTGTCAGTGTGTTCCAACTCTCCTCTCCCCTGTCATAATGGGGATCTGCTTGTTTACATTCACGGATCCCCGTTCTGTCACTGTGGGGGAGCGATCACGGGTGGCCGGCGGACATCGAGTCTGCCCCACCCGCTGATAGGCTAGCGCGTGAGCGTGCGAGTGCGCCACCTCCCACAATACTCACTCCTGCGCCCCCAGATGGGTGGCGGCGATTCGCATAGGTGAGCCATGTTGCCGCCGTCAAGCCACAGCAACTGGTTAAGGTACAAAATCTTTTTTTTTTTTCTCACACACCCCCCAAGTCCCCCCCCTTACACTTAACTAAGCCCAATCTTGATCCAGTGCTGTACCCTAAAGTAGAGGCTCTCTTGTCTCTCTCTCTCCACACTGGACATGAAAGGAGCAGCAGGAGCCATTGGCTCTTGCTGCTGTCAATCACAGACAGTGAAGAGAGAGCAGCATCCAGCCCAATCTCGATCCAGAGCAGTGGCTCAAAGACAGCATCATGAGTCAATGTCAATCACAGTCAGTGAGGAGGGACCAGGGGACGGGGACAAGCTACACCCTGTGTGTCTATGGAATGGATACACAGAAGCTGGTTCCATAGCAAGCCCACACGAGTTCCCCATAGCAATTTGTTTTCTATGGTGGGCACTCGGGGGGGAGGGGGGGGCAGGAGCGCTGGCGGGGAACCCGAGAAGAGGAGGATCAGGGCTGTTCTGTGCATAACCATTACACAGAGTATGTAAATAACATCTTTGTTATTTTAATGAAAAAAAAAAATAGTGCATTTACAATCATTGTTTTTAAGTGTATTTTTGTGTTAGAGCTACTTTATATGTCTTTAATTTAAGCATATTAAATGTTAATAAATACATGTACAGCAATGTGGCTATATTTCTTTCCAGCTAAAGATGGACCACGTATTTGTGTTAAAAGATATCCTGTTCTCTTTGTATTGCTTCCTTTGTGTGAAATCCCTGGTGATCCTCCCAGGCCCTCTGCTTTTTTATTTCAAACTGACCACGCTAAGCATGAGAATGCATCCTTCACAGTGTGGTCAGCTTTCTGACTGTGCTGGGATAACCCCCCTCCAGCATAACCATTCACTGGGAAGATAAGTGTGCTGCTGTTTCTCCACTCCAACTCCCCAAGCCCCTTATGCAAGTGAAAACCGAGGTTATGTGATCACAAATAAAAAAAAAAAAAGTATTTATAATGTGACTCTGGAATCCCCACTCCAAAGGTGGAAAGGTGGTAGTTTCTCAACTTTGAACCCTCAACGACGTTTATAAAAAAAAAGAGGTGGACTTTGAGTGGAATGGCATAGAGAGAAAGTCTCACTTTTGATCACTTCAGTTAAAAAATAAGGAGGCAAAAAAAAAGAATTCACTGGCAATTACGCAGTCATGCAACACTGTAGCCAAATCAAACGCATATCATTTTTTTCACACACATAGAGTTTTCTTTTGGTGGTATTTGATCACCACTGGGTTTTTTATTTTTTATTATATGAATGAAAAAAGACCTACATTTTTGAAAAAAAAAACCCCAATATTTTATACTTTCTTCTATAAAACATATCCCATACAAAAACTTGAAAATTAAGTTTGTTCTTATAAATTTAGAGAAAAAGGTAAGGGCTCCCCAACCCATACCTGAAATGTGGACAAACAGACTGGACTATTGCAACACCATGAGATAATTAATGCATACAGTGTAAAGAGTTAAAATACATCAACGTTTTTATTAACCACTTCAGATCCGCACTATTGCCGAAGTACGGCTCCAGCGCGGATCTGAAATGCCATGGACGTCGTCCCCTGTGCACGCTCCTCGCGCGCCCCCTGGTGGCAGCGGCGGCACGCGCCGTACGCTGCGCGAGCATGCCCGTGGCTCGATGTCCGCCCGGACCCGCCGATCTCTTTCAGGAGCCTCAGAACGGGGAACCGCCGGTGTAAACACGGAAGTTCCCTGTTCTGGGACAGGGGACATGACAGATCTACTGATCCCTGTCACTGGGATCAGTTAGATCTGTTATGTCCCGACCAGCCCTGCCCCCCCACAGTTAGAACACACCCAGGGAACATATTTAACCCCTTCACTGCCCCCTGCTGGTTAACCCCTTCAATGCCAATGACATTTACACAGTAATCAGTGGATATTTAAATTTCTGATCGCTGTATAAATGTCATTGTCCCAAAAATGTTTAAAAAATGTCCGACATGTCTGCTGCAATATCGCAGTCCCGATAAAAATCGCAGATCGCCGCCATTACTAGTAAAAAAAAAAAAATAATAATAACAACGCCATAAATCAATTCCCAGTTTGTAGACGCGATAACTTTTGCTCAAACCAATCAATATACACCGATTGCGATTTTTTTTTTTACCAAAAATATATAGAAGAATATAAATCGGCCAAAACTGATGAATAATTTTTTTAAATGGATTTGTACCTTAGCAAAAAGTAAAAAATATTGTTCTTTTTTGCAAAATTGTCGCTCATTTTTTGTTTATAGCGGCGATCAGAAATGACGCAGAGGTGATCAAATACCACCAAAAGAAAGCTCTATTTGTGGGAAAAAAAGGACGCAAATTTTATTTGGGTACAACGTCGCATGACCGCGCAATTGTCATTCAAAATGCGACAGCGCTGAAAGCCAAAAATTGGTCTGGGCAGGAGGGGGGTTTAAGTGCCCAGTAAGGAAGGGGTTAATATATAAAAAGTAGTCAGAAAACAGTACATTATTCACACACATTTAAAATGTACAGCAAAATTGGTTACACCATCCTGCCTTTATATCCCCCATGTATAGACAAAGAGGGAGATGATGGATTCAGGTGGTGTCAGGATGTAGATACTGTATGGCCTTTACATGTTTCGCGGACGACCGCTTCGTCAGGAGGAGTATCTACAGTGATTATGACATTAATAAACAGACTTCACATTATATTACAAAAAATCTCATATATATTACAGCATAAGGCTGCTTTACATATATAGTACTTATACCCACAGATCCAGTACTGTCAAATGCGACACAGACGCTTTTACTAAGAGATGTGGTGCTTTGCAGGGAGAAAAAAACTGCAACATCACTGCTCCATGTACAGAGCCCTGTGTTGTTAGTAAACACAGGGCTCTGTACTGTGATTCGCTTTAGCCAACCAGCAAGTCCAGGCCATAAATCATTGGCTGGAACCTGCTGACCAACTTGTGGCCGTACCAAATCACAGCACAAATGGGGCGGTGGGCACGCACCCCCTGCTCAGAAATGCCAGACCAAATCACAGCACAAATGGGGCGGTGGGCACGCACTCCCTGCTCAGAAATGCCAGACCAAATCACAGCACAGATGGGGGCGGTGGGCCTACCTGTAAATGCCAGACAATGTACATGTATGTAATCTGGCACAGAGCGGTTGCCTGACGCAGTATTTTTACAATGGAGCAGTCCACAAGCGGTTAAAGTAAACCTCCTTTATTAATCATTATGTGAAGTGAAAAGACTTTTTTTCTTTGGTAAATCTCCCCCTATATACAGTTTTTTTTTTTTTGGGCAAGTTCCTCACAATCAGGAAGTCTGTCCTTGACTAACTTCATGCAGCAGCCACTGGGATACATGAATGTAGACAGGAAGGGAGTACAAAGAATCTGGAAGGGATCATCAGTGTAAAAATACAAAGAAGGATCAAAAAATAAGAAAACAGTACTTTGCTAAAAAAAACATGGCTATTTGATATGCAGTGCTTAAGGAAATGAAATAGCATCCTGTTGGAGTTTATATCTGCTGTAAAATTCTCACTTACGTGTCTTACTGTTACTGCTCTATTTTCTCTCTTCCTTCTTTTTATGACAATATTATTTTTCTTGTTATTCCTTATGTCAACAGTGGTCCCTGTTAAGAAATATTTTTTCAGATCCCAAGTAGTATAAAAATACCTAAGACATTGCACGTGTAGTCACTTTACAAATACTTATGCTAAGCAACATGCACAGCTTCCATACTAAATTAAGTGCATGAACAAACTTTATTAAAGTAACTCTGTTGCTAAATAAATGAAGCAATATCTGAATAAAAAAAGCCAACATGTAATAAAAAGTGTTGGAAGCCTGCACCCCTCACTGCAGGCTTTGGCTCCATACTTGGCCACTATGGCACAACAGAAACTCAGTAGTGACCATTGTGGAAGCACAGCATGCAGCAGAATGATGCTGAGTATTCTTTGGCTGGTATAATGCGAATATTGTCAGTGACTGAGGGATTGGTAAGCGTTGTTTCTCTTCGTTTACAGGCTGTCTTTTTTTTTATTATTATTATTATTATTATTATTTTTTTAGAGGCAAGGTCACTTTAGGGGACATAGTTTAATAACAAGAGACTGCTGCAAGAATTCTTCAATTGTGGCTTTATAGTCGTTAAAACAAGTGATACTGGCTTGGTCACACACAGACAGCAACACTGCCCTAATTTATTAAGGGATGACAAATTATTGAAAATGTATTTATTTTATTAAAAAAAAAAAATCAATGTATTGTTTACTGTAATTGCGTCTTACAATTACAGTATTAAACAGTAACACACCACCATCTCCAGCCAGCATGTGATCACCAGATGATTGGATAGGCACCTAGACGACCGCAACATACAGGGTTATACAATACATTATTGACATAAACGCACACACACAGGTTGGAATTGATGGACTTGTGTCTTTTTTCAATCTCACGAACTTTGTAGCTGGGTAACCATGATTGGCTGTCATAGTGATCACATAATGGGCAACCACAAAGCCACTGGAGCTGTCACACACAGCAGGTAAAGATTCCAAGGTGTGTTAATGAATGCACTTACAGCATGTGTGACTAGTGCCTGAGAATGTTATTAGTCAGACTGCAGATAGAAAGCTTTGAGCAGGCAATAGCTGCAAGGTGTGTATTGAGGACAGCATGAAAAAAAACCCCACTACTGACTAATGGGACAGAACACTGATTCATGAGAAAATGAGGCTTTCAATTGTTAAATATCATTTTTACTCATGAAAAAAAGAACCATCAAAGTAAATCACTGATCTTAGAGTAAGGTGACCAGATTTTTAAAATGAAATCCGGGGACATTTTTTTTTTTTGGCAAATAGCAAACTATTTTATAAGCATATTTTCCTCCAATGATATACGCAGTGTATGTGGTATGTGTTTATGTAATGATTGTATGATATATACATTATTTCTGGAAATCGTTTCATACCAGCCCTATAAAATTATTATACCAGCCCAACCACATAACGTCATTATTTTCTTGTTCGTAAAAGGGAAGATCATGCATTTTGAAGCACATTTGAAGAGTGTCAGTGCCCATCAGCTCAGCCTCCTCAGTGCCCATCAATGCAGCCTCACCGGTGCCCATCAGCTCAGCCTCATCATTGCAGCCTCACCAGGGCCATCTATGCAGCCTCACCAGTGCCCATCAATGCAGCCTGATCAGTGCCCATCAATGCAGCCTGATCAGTGCCCATCAATGCAGCCTCACCAGTGTCCATCAATGGAGCCTCACCAGTGCCCATCCAATGCAGCCTCACCAGTGCCCATCAGCTTAGCTTCACCAGTGCCCATCAATGCAGCCTCACCAGTGTCCATCAATGCAGCCTGATCAGTGCCCATCAATGCAGCCTCACCAGTGCCCATCAATGCAGTCTCATTAGTTCCCATCAGCTCAGCCTCGTCAATGCAGCCTCACTAGTGTCCATCAATGCAGTCTCACCAGTGTCCATGAATGCAGCCTCACCAGTGTCTATCAATGCAGCCTGATCAGTGCCCATCAATGCAGCCTCACCAGTGCCCATCAGTACAGCCTCACCAGTTTCCATCAATGAAGCCTCACCAGTGTCCATCAATGCAGCCTCACCAGTGCACATCAAATGCAGCCTCACCAGTGCCCATCAATGCAGCCTCATCAGTGTCCATCAATGCAGCCTGATCAGTGCCCATCAATGCAGCCTCACCAGTGCCCATCAATGCAGCCTCACCAATGCTCATCAGCTCAGCTTCACCAGTGCCCATCAATGCAGCCTCACCAGTGTCCATTAATGCAGCCTGATCAGTGCCCATCAATGCAGTCTCACAAGTGCCCATCAATGCAGCCTGATCAGTGCATCATCAATGCAGCCTCACCAGTGCCCATCAGCTCAGCCTCATCAGTGCCCATCTATGTAGCTCCACCAGTGCCCATCAATGCAGTCTCATTAGTGTTCATGAGCTCAGCCTTATCAGTGCAGCCTCACTAGCATCCATGAATGCAGCCTCACCAGTGTCCATCAGCTCAGTCTGTTCAGTGCCCATCAATGCAGCCTGTTCAGTATTCATCAGCTCAGCCTGTTCAGTGCCCACCAACACAGCCTGTACAGTGCCCACCAATGCAGCCTGTTCAGTGCCCACCAATGCAGCTTGTTCAGTGCCCAGCAGCTCAGCCTGTTCAGTGCCCAGCAGCTCAGCCTGTTCAGTGCCCATCAGTTTAGCCTGTTCAGTTCCCAGCAGCCCAGCCTGGTCAGTGCCCACCAATGCAGCCTGTTCAGTGCCCACCAATGCAGCCTGTTCAGTGCCCAGCAGCTCAGCCTGTTCAGTGCCCAGCAATGCAGCCTGTTCAGTGCCCACTAGGGATGAGCCAAACACCCCCCGTTTTGGTTTGCACCAGCACATGCGAACAGACAAAAAGTTTGGGCGAACATTCGAACACCATTAAAGTCTGTGAGACTCGAACAGGAAAAATCAAAAGTGCTCATTTTAAAGGCTTATATGCAAAGTTATTGCCTAAAAAGTGTATGGGGACCCGGGTCCTGCCCTAGGGGACATGTATCAATTTAAAACAGTTTTTAAATCGATAATTTTTTCAGGAGCAGTGATTTTAATAATGCTTAAAGTGATAAAAAAAAAAGAAAAATTCCTTTAAATATTGTGTCTGGGGGGTGTCCTTAGTCTGTGTGTAAAAGGGTGCAACATAGCCAGAGCAAAATAACATTTCCATAGGAAAAATTGTCATTTAAAATTGCGGCTATAATGTATTGCAGGTTCCCGTGAATATACAAAAAAATCGCTGAAGAAAAGTGTGTGTGGTTCCCCCCAGTCCAAACCAGGCTCT
>BLSH010479685.1:957651-969270 GCA_018402905.1 Glandirana rugosa | reverse complement strand
AAAAGTCTCCTAGGGTCCAGGATGAAGGAGAGGACTGAGGCATCTCGGCCTTCCTTCAAGTAGAAGGGGGGAGGGTGGGCCGCTAGAAGACCCTGTGTAGTGTCCAGGGTCTTCTACGTGGCCGGTAAGTGTCACACGTCGCGCTGAGCGAAACTTCGGTCTCGGCCCGTGGGTGTGAACACTACAGCCGCGGCGGCTCCCTTCCCACTCTTCTAGCTTCGTGGCCCGCCGTCGGACCCTGTCCACTCACAGACTAATAATTTTCAGTCGTCGATGTGAAAAACATCGACGACCCGAACGATTTTTGAAATGTCCGGGTCCGGGTCCGTGCCACGGACACCCTAAAGTTCGGTACGGACCCGAACGTTACAGTCCGGGTTCGCTCAACACTAGTCATAATAAACAAGAGAGTCCAAACAGCAGAGCAGGACAGATAGACAGAGAGCTTGAGCATGTTTTACACATGCTATCACAAGCATGAGACTACAGGCGTGGCTGGCTTAAATCAGGTTTGAAATATAGACTCTACAGTGCAAGCTCCTCTTTGTATTCCAATATCTGGTGCTAATTAGCTCTAATTATTAACTTCCATAAAATTCTCTCGCCATTAAATGCTTGTTATATTAGTAATAAACTGATATTAGTGCCATATGATGCATACACCTTGCTATTAATAGTGCAAACCAATACAATAAATATATTATAAAGTGCTAATTTCAAAGTATGCAAAAAATATGCATTGTGCAAATCATTAAAGCGGAGTTCCACCCTATTAAAAGTCAGCAGCTACAAAGAGTGTAGCTGCTGACTTTTAATAATCAGACACTCACCTGTCCCAGGCTGCCGCCCGGTGCTTCGCTCTTCTCACCCTTCCCTCGGCGGCGCCGACATCACAAGTGTGGGTGCCCAGCTCTGGCTTCAAAGCCGGGCGCGCACTGCGCACTTTGAATGGACGGTGCATCTTCTGGGACCTGTGATGTGTCCCAGAAGATCGCCGGGTGGGAGGGGGGAAGATGAACTTCCTTCCAGCTCTACGGAGCCAGGAGAGGAAGTGGGACCTGGGATCCTCTGAAAACAGGGTCCCCGCCCCCCCCAAAAAAAATGACATGCCAATTGTAGCATGTCAGGGGGTCACCAACACTTAAAGCGGAAGTTCCACTTTTGGGTGGAACTCCTCTTTAAACGTAAAGTGCACAAAATCGGATAAAGTCTTTTCAAAGTGCTGAAAGTGCTCATGTGCAAAAATGCTTCTTTAGAAAGGGGTTGACTATTGGGAAACCACTTCATGAGAAGAAACGGGGTCACTCCACACTCACGAGACAAGATGGATCCTTTTGTCTTATGACAAAAAATGATCTAACAAGCTTGTAGGTCTTTTGGGGAGACCTAACCCACTCCGATATCCTCCGCGTATTCCTCTCAGACCTAGACTCCTCCAAGGGCATAGCTCACGGTATGCAGTGGGATTGGCGTTCCGCTTACATGAAGAAAAAGCTCTTCATAGTGTAAAATCCTTAGCGTTTCTTTATTGGGCATAAGTTACACTTAAAAATATGCTATTACAGATGCATGGCCCCTTAAACATGAGGAAAAGTGGATGGCTTTACAGTCTCTAGCGTGCATTCTCACTCTACAGGCCGACTGTAACGTCAGGAAACTCAATCTTGACGCATTTCCTCACTACTGTGCAACATTCTCAAAAGCAGCAAACACAATTTTTTGTTGTTAAATCAGGTTTGATCTTCACCCAGAGACTGGCCACATAAATCACCACGCTTTACAGTCTCTAGCGTGCATTCTCACTCTACAGGCCGACTGTAACGTCAGGAAACTCAATCTTGACGCATTTCCTCACTACTGTGCAACATTCTCAAAAGCAGCAAACACAATTTTTTGTTGTTAAATCAGGTTTGATCTTCACCCAGAGACTGACCACATAAATCACCATGCAGGTGGACAGACAGACAGGGATGCATCATAGCTAGAGTCCGTACCGAACTTTGGAATGTCCGTGACCCAGACCCGAACCCGGACATTTGAAAAAAAGTTTGGGTTCGGGTTCTGGGTTCAGGTATTTGATCCCGCCTGTTGAATAGCTGCAGGGCAGCCAATCAACAAGCGTTTCACTGGTTTGCCCTTAGAAACCATCACAGCCATGCCTACTAATGGCATGGCTGTGATTGGCCAGTGCATCATGTGACCCAGCCTCTTTATAAGCTGGAGTCACTTAGTGCTGCATGTCACATGCTCTCAGGCTAGTGTAGGGAGAGGATGCTGCCGGCGCTGTGAGGGACAGATTGCAGATATAATAACATCTCATCCTGCATTACAGAACGATCTGATTGTGGACTAGATAGAGATTACTATTACTACTGCTTTGAGGGACAGATTGCAGATCTCATCCTGCATTACAGAACGATCTGACTGGACTAGGTAGAGTCTACTGCTTAGAGGGACAGATTATTGTTCTAAAATCATCTCCTAGTTCTATAGGGTCAGGTTCTTGCTGTTGCTGTAAGGGACAGATTATTGTTCTAAAATCATTGCCTACTCCTATAGGGTCAGGTTCCTGCTGTTGCTGTAAGGGACAGATTATTGTTCTAAAATCATCGCCTACTCCTATAGGGTCAGGTTCCTGCTGTTGCTGTAAGGGACAAATCATTGCCTACTCCTATAGGGTCAGGTTCCTGCTGTTGCTGTAAGGGACAGATTATTGTTCTAAAATCATATCCATTGGTATACTTGTTTTTTGAATATGCCAGGCTACCCCAATTAGAAAAAAAACCAAACAAACAACAAAAAGTGTTGGCTACCTCCTCCTCCTCCTCCTCCTCCTCCACCACCACCACTTACACTGCCACGGTCATGGCCTAGTCAACCTCTAGGCTCCTACTCCACATCCACCCCCCCTTCCCATTTTTATATTTTTTATTTGATTTTAAGTTATTTTCCCTATCCCCATTTTTTTGTAGGGCACTTGTCCTACTCTTACCCCATTTTACTTTCTTTTGCAGCCCTCTAGCACTTTCCAGGACTTTTTTACAGCCATTTTTGTGCCGAAAAGTTTGGGTCCCCATTGACTTCAATGGGGTTCGGGGTCCGGGGTCAAGTTCGGGCCAAGTTCGGTACCGAACTCAAACTTTTTCATGAACTTCAGCCGGACCTGCTGAACCTGAACATCCAGGTGTTCGCTCAACTCTAATCATAGCCAAAACCAGGATGCTGGAATGAGACCAGCAGCTCTCAAAGAACAGAAACGTTTACACGCTCCTGACACAACACTGATTAAGATTTATGTGCAGCAGAGAGACTTTGTTTTTAGCACAAACATAAAATTAGGAGTGCACTGGCTTTCTAGCGGATCAACAGGTATTATTTGTAATTTCAGAATTTTAAGGGGATAATGTGCATGTATTGTAGCTATGCATTGCATATACAGTATATTTGTGATTTTGCACAGACATATATTTTAACCACAAGATTCCTTGCAAGAGGAAATCCTACACTTGTGATAACCTTAAAATATTTAGTTCTTTCTTCCCGCTCTCAACCACATAATGCATTGCACAGATTACATACAACACAATAGGGCAGCTTCCTATTGCTTTTTGGGATCAGACATGTTTTGGAAAAACAGAGTATCTGGTTGTTAGGCTTTCAACATGTGCTTAACCACTTCAATATCAGGCACTTATACCACTTCCCGTCCAGACCAATTTTCAGCTTTCAGTGCTCTCACATTTTGAGTGACATTTACTCAGTCATGCTACACTGTATCAAAACGAAATTTTTATTATTTTTTTACACAAATAGAGCTTTCTTTTGGGGATATTTAATCACCACTGGGTTTTTTATTTTTTGCAATATAAGCAAAAAAAGAGATAAAATGTTGAAAAAAAAACACTTTTTTTTAGTTTTTACTGTAAAATTTTGCACAAAAGTAATTTTTCTTCAAAAATTTGGGCCAAAATGTATACTGCTACATATCTTTGGTAAAAAATAACCCAAATTAGTGGATATTATTTAGTTTATGTGTAAGTTATAGAGTCTATAAGCTATGGTGCAAATCACTGAAAATTTATCACATCTGATCACACCTGATGTACTGACGGCTAGCCACTCGCTGTCCCTTTGAGGAAAGCTTCTTGAAGAAATGGGAGAGCTCCAGAATGATCTGGACTGCGGCCGCCTGATGGATGCACCGCAGAGAGCTGATTTTTTGCACCAAGGTATCAAGTACCTCTGTGACGCGACAGTGGATCTACTGCCTATGTTGTCCAGAATGACGGTTTTTGCCATCATCCTCAGACGGGTTCTTGGGTTACGGTCATGGTCCGGAAACCATGCGTCCAAAAAAGGCCTTGCAGATCTCCCCTTGCAGGGTGGATGTCTATTCGGTCCACAACTGAATGAGATCATTAAGGATTTCACAGGAGGTAAGAGCACTTTCCTCCCAGAGCCCTGGAGGCGTGAGTTTTGCCATAGACAGGGGCCCCCTGCCTCGGGTCAGAAGAGGTTTTTTTTTTACGCGCCACGGGCGCAGCGGGCGAAGGGACCCGTTCAGGTAAGACCGTTGCAGGGGCCAGAAAATGGCAGTGGCAGTAAAAGACCGAAAAGGCGGAGGACAAGCCCTCCTCCGTCTGATGGGCTGCCCCCACCAGGGCTCGGATGGGGGGACGTCTTCTGGTGTTCGCAGACCGCTGGCTTGCTCGCATTTCCGACCGGTGGGTCCAGGAAGTAGTGTCCACCGGGTACACTGGTACTCTACCCCCAGACAGGTTCTTCCCATCGAACTTAGGGCTCCCGCAGGCACGCCGGGAGGCCCTCTTCGGGGCTGTCCAAGCACTCTCGGACCAAGGGGTGATCGTGCCAGTGCCTCCAGTGGAGAGGTTTCGAGGGGTTTACTCAAACCTGTTTGTGGTCCCCAAAAAGGGGGGGGTCCGGCCAGTACTGGACCTGAAGGCCCTGAACCGGTATGTGAAGGCACGAAAATTCCGGATGGAATCGATCCGCTTGGTTGTGGCCGCCCTCCATCAGGGGGAAATTTCTGGCGTCTCTGGTCATCAGGGATGCGTACCTCCATGTGCCTATTAGTCCGTGGCACTCCCTCTCGGTCTGACCTCAGCCCCTCTAGTTTTCACAAAACTGGTTGCTCCTGTACTGGCGTTACTGCGACAGAGAGGCATTGCGGTAGTAGCCTACCTCGATGACCTGCTCCTGAGAGCGGAGTCCGCCTCGGCTCTGGAAGAGAATGTGAGAATCACCATGACCTCGTTGCAGGACTTCGGCTGGTTGCTCAACCTGCAGAAGTCGACGGTGTCTCCATCCCGTCGCCTGGAGTATCTGGGTCTGATTCTGGACACAGAGCAGGCGAAGGTGTTCCTTCCTGCGGGCCAAGTTGCTGTCGCTGCAGTCGGTGGTGCGAACCCTCCTGTCACACTGACGGTCTTCAGTACGATTCTGTATGCGGGGGCTGGGGCTCATGGTCTCGACTTTCGAGGCGATACCTTACGCCCAGAGTCGCACTCGACTTCTCCAGCGAGCGATTCTGTCTCAGTGGAACAGGTCTCCCGGTCCTTGGACCTTCTGATCCGCCTGAATGCCCAGACCAGGGCATCTCTGACCTGGTGGCTTGGGGACTCGGCGTTGACCCAGGGGAAGTCATTCCTGCCCCTTCAGTGGGTGATCATCACCACGGATGCCAGCCTTGCAGGCTGGGGCGGGATCCTGGGGCAGCTGTCTGCCCAGGGCCGTTGGTCGGCGCAGGAAGCTCGCCTCCCCATCAATGTGCTGGAGCTGAGAGTGATCAGATTATGCCTATCTCACTGGACAATGAGGTTGCAGGGTTGTCTGATCCGGATTCAGTCGGACAATGCCACAGCAGTGGCATATGTGAACTATCAGGGCGGCACGAGGAGTCCAGCAGCTGCGGCTGAGGCAGCTCTGATACAGCATTGGGTGGAACGTCACGTTCCGGCAATCTCCGCCATTTACATTCCAGGCGTAGAAAGCTGGCAGGCGGACCTTCTCAGTCACCAGACGCTGGATCAGGGAGAGTGGTCTCTCCATCCGGAGGTATTCACCCAGATTTGCCACAGATGGGGAAGCCGGACGTGGATCTGATGGCGTCTCGGTCCAATCACAAGGTGAAGACCTTTGTGTCCAGAAAGAAGGATCCGTTAGCAGTGGCCACGGACGCTCTGGTGGCCCCTGGGGCCGTTATCGCCTTCTGTACACCTTCCCTCTGATAAAACTTCTACCGTGATTGATATGCAGGATAGTTGCGGAGGGAATACCAATAATCCTGGTGGCTCCAGATTGGCCTCGGCGCATGTGGTGCAAATGGTGGTGGACGTTCCCTGGCGGCTCCCGCTGCGAGACGACCTACTGTCTCAGGGGCCCATCTTGCACCCTGCTTTACCATCGCTGGCTTTGACGGCCTGGCTTTTGAGTCCCAGGTGGTGGGGGACAGGAGAGTCGCTGACTCTGTGATCCCTACCTTATTAAAGGCTCGCAAGGGTACTTCTCGCAAGATATATCACTGCACCTGGAAGGCTTACATAGCTTGGTGCGAGGCGGAGGGTCATAACCCTCGCTCTTACATGGTGTCTAGGGTCCTGACTTTTTTGCAGCAAGACCTGAACAAAAAAAAACTGGCTTTGAGTACTCTCAAGGGCCAGATATCGGCTCTGGCGATTTTTTTTCAGAAACGTTTGGCTTTGCACTCGTTGATTCGTACCTTTGTACAAGGTGAGCAACATGTGGCGCCTCGGGTGAGCTCTCCGATGGCTCCTTGGGACTTGAATTAGGTGCTTTCTGTGCTTCAGAAACCGCCATAAGAAAAAATCAGAGAGATTTCCTTACAACTGCTCTCGCAGTTGGTTGCCTTTTTGGTGGCCATCACTTCCACCAGACGGGTGTCTGAGTTGGCGGCACTGTCATGCAAGTCTCCCTACCTAGTCCTGCACAAGGACAAGGCGGTCTTGCGACCCTCTCCTTCTTTCCTTCCGAAAGTGGTTTCTTCCTTTCACATTAACGAAGATATTGTTCTTCCTTCGTTGTGCCCACGTCCTTCGTACCCAAAAGAGTTTGGGTTGCATGCCTTGGACGTAGTAAGGGCCTTACGAGTGTATTTGGCTATTACAGCTTCCTTTCGGAAGTCTGATTCTTTGTTTGTGCTGACAGAGGGTCCGCGAAAGGGTTTGGCGGCCTCGTCGTCTACTGTCTCTCGTTGGTTAGACAGACCGTGACCCACGCATATTCTGTTCGGGTCAAGTTTCCCCCTTTTCCGGTCTACCCAGGCGGTTAGCACTTCCTGGGCTTTCAGACACCAGGCCTCGGTGTCACAGGTCTGCAAGGCGGCCACTTGGGCCTTGGTACACACTTTCACTAAGTTTTATAAGATTGATGTGTTAGCATCTTCGGATGCTGCTTTTGGCCGCAAAGTTTTGCAGGCGACAGTGTAGGCGCATCTGGCGCCGCCTTAGAGGTTCCGTTGGGTACAGTTGTTGTCGTTTACCCACCCCTCTTTTTGATACAGCTTTGGGACATCCCCACAAGTCAATGAAGAGCTGCGTCTGTCAGTGAACGTAGGAGAAAAAGGGATTTTATTAAAACTTACCGTAAAATACTTTTCTCCGAGTTCACTGACGGACGCAGCACCCATCCCTCTGTTCTCTGTTTCGGTACGGGGTACTTATGTGGGAAGAGAGGACGGCCCCATGGGAGGGGACAGCTGTTCTTTTCCCTGCCTAGTTAACTCCTAGTGGGACAAGCATAAACCCCACAGGTCAATGAAGAGCTGCGTCCGTCAGTGAACTCGGAGAAAAGGATTTTACGGTAAGTTTTAATAAAATCCCTTTTTTTTACACAATGTTGTCCATTTAAAAGATATTTCTATCACATAACATGTACATAGAAAAAAATTACACCACAAAATACATTCTGCTACTCCTCCTGAGTATGGCGATACCACATGTGTGAGACTTTTACACAGCCTGGCCACATACAGAGGCCCAACATTGACGTATCACCTTCAGGCGTTCTACAAGCATAAATTGCACATCTCATTTCTCAACCACTTATTACACTTTTGAAGGCCCTGGAGCAACAGGACAATGGAATTAATATCAAGATGACCCCATTTTGGAAAACTAACACCCCAACGTATAATCTATGAGGCATATTGAGTCTTTTGAATGACTCATTTTTTTCCAGAGGTTTTTGGAAAATGTGGAAAAAAAATGAAAATGCATTTTTTTTTTACCCAAAGTTTTTCATTTATAAGATACTTCTATCACATAGCATGTACGTAGCAAAAATTACACCCCAAAATACATTCTGCTACTCCTCCTGAGTATAGCAATACCACATGTGTGAGACGTTTACACAGTCTGGCCACATACAGAGGCCCAACATTGAAGTAGCCCCTTCAAGCGTTCTAGGAGCATAAATTACACATATAATTTTTTGACTACCGATCACATTTTTGAAGGCTCTTCATATTCCTAACACATACCAAATAACAAAAGATTACCTGTGGTTTTAGTAGTGCAGTGGTCCACACAGGAGAGCATCGATCCAGGCAGCAGGCAGGAATACTGTCCATTGTTAGTACAGGCAGAGAAACTGTCAGCACAGCCAAAGCATTGGTCCAGGTAGCAGGCAGAGATGTCCAGGCAGAAATACTGTCCATAACCAGTAGAGGCAGCAGGCAGCAGTCAGATATATGGTCAACACAGCTAAAGTATTGGTCCAGGCAGCAGGAAGAAACAGGGTCCATAAAGTCCTGGGTCATTACAGGCAGCAATATTTTCAGCACAGACAAATGAATTGTACAGGGCCATGTGAAAAAGGTGAAATGCCACCTGCTTGTACCAATAATGGGACTTTCGGGTTGACAAATAGGGCTGCATCATCTGGTCATTTAAATTCACCCCCCCATGAACAGATTATAGTCTTGGACACATTCAGGCTTTACAACGGGGCCTCGTCTTCCCTGAACCTCCACCAAGGTGTCGTTGTGGATGGTAGAGAGGATGTGAACGTCTTTCTTGTCCCTCCACCTCATTGGCAACACATCCTCGTTTCTCATAAAGGCAGATTCCCCATTGTTCAGCTGTTGTGTCAGTAAATTTTGTGGGAAGCGCTTCCATTTTTCTTTGAAGGTGTCGCAGGCCAGGGTGTCTTTGCGGTAAAGGTGATGAAATAGGAGTAAGCTGGTATAATAATTATCAACATATAAGTGGTATCCTTTTCCAAACAGGGGGTATGTCAGCTCCCAGACAATCTTCCCACTGGTTCCAATATATGTGGAGCAATCACGGGGCTGGAGCTTGGAGTCTTTTCCTTCATAGATACAGAAGGTGTACACGTATCCAGTGGCTCGATCCCACAATGTATTCAGTTTTAAGCCATATCTGGCTCTATTGCTTGTAATGTACTGCTTAAACTGCAGCCGGCCAGTGAAATGTATGAGGAATTCTTCCCCACATATGTTTTATCTGGCATGAACGCTTCCGCAAGTCTCTGGGAAAAGGAATTAATTAGGGACCGTATCTTGTATAATTTGTTGTGGTTGGGGTGATTTCGGGAAGGGCATTGCAAATTATCGTTGAAGTACAGGAAACGCATAATTGCATTGTAGTGTGTCCTAGACATACCCGCAGAGTATATTGGCATGTGGTGGATGGGGTTGGTGGACCAATAGGAATGGAGTTCATCTTTCTTTGTAAGCCCCATATTAAAAGTAAGGCCCAAAAAAAATTTTAATTTGTCTAGCGTAAGACAACGTCAATGTAACAAATAGGCATAGGAGGAATTGGGATTGGCAGCAATAATTGTTCTACATACAAGTTAGTGTGGTCCACAATATTCTTAAGCAAATCCTCACGGGAAAATAAATAAAGATAATCTAGTTGTGTAAAATTTGTGGTGTCGGGTTCCACACCTGGCTGCGGGGTGAAAGGGGGGATTCTAGCGGACCCTGAGCTGGCAGGCAACCATAGCGGGTTTTCCAGGGCATCAGGAAGGTAGGACTGGATTCCTCTGGTTGGGCGGTTTCCTCCTCTGACCCTGTCTCTGATCCACTACCCTCTACTGGCTCGTATTCTGAACCAGAATCGGATGATGAGAGCTCCCCGCTGATAATCCGTCATAGCAAGGATTTCATATGCCTCCTCAGGGGTATAAACGCTCTCAGACATGATGGTGGGCCTGTGTGATGTTATTGATGATGGTATTGATGGCAGTATTGATGGCGGTGTGACAGATGCTGACAGACTGTGACTGACGGGCTGTGACAGATGCTGATGGGCCGTGACAGATGCTGATGGGCTGTGACTGACAGGCTGTGTCAGATGCTGACCGCTGTGACTAATGGGCTTTGACAGATGCTGAAGGGCTGTGACTCACGGGCTGTGACAGATGCTGATGGCTGCGACAGATGCTGAAAGCTGTGACAGATGCTGCAAGCTGTCACAGATCCTGACGGACTGTCACAGATCCTGATGGGCTGTGTGACAGTGCAGGTGACAGGTTCTCTTTATTGGGGGGGCTGTGCTGTGTGGTGTACACTGACAGTAGTTGCAGGCAGACACTGACTGTTACTCACTTATCTCCTCTACTCACACGATCGGTGTGTGTGAGGAGAAGCAGGGATCAGAAATTAACAGCAAGTGTTTGGTTTACATTTGTGACCGGCTGTGATTGGACACAGCTGGTCATGTGGTAAACAGTCAATTTCATTGGCTGTTTACCCTGATCGGGGAAGCGCTGCATCCAAGGGACACCCCCCATCGCCATGGTGTGCGGCTCTGGTGGCGTGCTTCTGTTGCGCCTCCGTTCCTGTATACAGAAGTGACCGGCTGTTTACCCTGATTGGGGATGACCTGTGACTCGGGGACACACGCCAACCGCGATTGCTGGACGTCATATGTCGCCCAATCAGGATAACACGACCACTTCCCAGCCGTCATTCTGTATGCAGCAGTAGGGAATTGTTTGAATTAAAAGAGATGCACCCTAGAATTCAAAAAGAGTGTCATAGACAAATGTTGGCGTTTGCAACAGAGTCATAGAAACATAGAAAAGTGACGGCAGAAAAAGACTGAGTAGTCCATCGAGTCTGCCCCTTTTTATTTTTTTTTAATTTTTTTATTTTTTTATTTTATTTTTTTTTTTTATTTTATTTTTTTTTACATTAACCTTGTTGTCTGACTATGGATTTATGTTTATCCCAAGCATGTTTGAAGCCATTTACTGTTGACTGTCTCACAACCTCTGTTGGTAGCTTATTCCAATCATCAACCACCCTTTCAGTAAAATAATACTTTCTAAGATTAGTTTTGAACTTCCCCCCAGTTAGTTTGAGGTCATGTCCCCGTGTTCTTGATTTTGGTTTCATATTGAAAAGACTGCCCTCCTGAACCTTATTCGCCCCCTTGAGGTATTTAAAGGTTTCAATCATGTCTCCCCTCTCCCTTCTTTCCTCCAGACTGTACATATTAAGTTCCTGAAGTCGCTCTTGATATGTTTTATCCCCCAGACCTTTCACCATTTTTGTTACCCGTCTCTGAACTCGTTCTATTTTATCAATATCTTTTTGTAAGTGAGGTCTCC
>BLSH010479685.1:939304-954919 GCA_018402905.1 Glandirana rugosa | reverse complement strand
ACAGACCAAGGGAACACTTACTACAGTCACCCGACTATGGTATCGGGGACAACCCGACGTATCGTCGATACCTTAGACGACAGACGACAGTCGATGTTACTTCCATCTGGAGTACCCCTTGATCAGAGAGTCGTAGGGGTAGTCCGAAACGGATGGGTTGTTGAGTTGAGGAGTCGACAAAACGGACAGACACGTTGTCCGTGTCACCAGTCCATACCTCGTTACGATACGGTCACAATGACACGATGTGACTACTACCTTACGTACCATACCTGTGCGACCGGAGTCACCACCAAGGGTGACACGGTGGACACTGTTTAAAGACATGAAAAAAAGGGTTGTCTATGTACTGACGTCATCAAACTTTTGTCGTCCTCAAACCGCTGTCGGTTGAGATAAACTAATCACGGACACAAACTTAAATTCATTTAGAGAGAAATTTCTAACCACGAAAAATAAATGCCAAACAAGTATTGCACTGAACTAAACCAAACATCTTTAAAGAGAGATTTACTTAAATTCAAACACAGGCACTAATCAAATAGAGTTGGCTGTCGCCAAACTCCTGCTGTTTTCAAACTACTGCAGTCATGTATCTGTTGGGAAAAAAAGTACAGAAATTTGTCACAGGTGGCACAGTGGGAACCACCACTGAGGCCAGCGTGTCCATACCATGCATTCCATCATCAGTGTAGCACAGTAACACTGGCATAGCATTGCTCCATACCTGACCACTGTGCCTGTTGCACAGACAGGCAAAACAGCTGAGGAGTTGAGTTGTTGGGTAGGCAAAGCCTGATGGGGATGCTGAGAGACTAGTTCCCCATGAGGTCTACCTTCATTGTAGCTGACAGCAGACAGCAGATTCCATAGCTGCTATGCAGCCCAACAGGGGCTATGGTATCAGCCCACTGACATCATTCACAAGGGAACCAGACATAGGTGTGCGCAGCCTATTGCATTAGGGTGTGCACGCCAAAGCTCAAACACAGATTACTGATCACTCACAATGTTTACTGTATTCTGAAAAGGAAGGGGCCGGTAAACTACATATTTACTGGCCCCTTCCCCCACTCATCCTAAAACATCCCCGCAGCAACAGCCGGCGGGAGAGGAAAGAAGCCAGAAGTGCTGTGGGGCAAAGGAGGGGGAGAGCCAGGGCAGTAGGTGAAATCTGTCATTCACAGGCTGATTAGGGTGTGCCTGGGCACACCTGACACACCTTGTGTGCACGCCTATAGAACCAGACCTGATGGGGGATTCTGAGAGGCTAGTTCTCCATCAAGTCTGCCTTTCTTGTGATTGACAGTGGGCTGATTCCATAGCTGCTAGTGGGCTGTCTAGTGGCCATGTAATTTGCCCAATATCAATCACAAAGAAAGCAGACCGGAACCAGTAACTCAGAATCCCCATCAGGCACCATCCACTGTTAGAGCTTGGACTATTGGTTGCTGACAGCATCCGGATATGAACCTGTAACCTCTACAATGTCTGGCTGTGTCTATTCTCACTGGGCCACCTGGGATGCTGGAGACTACCGCAAGAACATTAGCGGCATGGATTACAAAACTCACGCGTAGGGCTTACGGGGTGAGGGGCTCTGACCTATCTGCCTGATTCCCTGGATGACCCTGCTGTCTGTCTTGTTTCTTGTGAACCTTGCTCCTCCCATGAACTTCCTGATTTAAGCCATGTTTCTACACTTCCTGTGTATTTTGCAGAAAAGTAATTTTTCTCCTTCACTGATGTACGCTGATGAGGCTGCAGTGCTGGGCACTGATAGGCTTCACTGATGGGCACTGATGGGCACTAATGAGGCAGCACTGATGAGGAGGCAAAACGTTCAAAAGAATAGTGTACTGGTTCAACCTGTGTATAAATCCTAAACACCTATAAAACCTACCATTGTTGATACTTTAGCAGTAAAGCTATACTTTAGCAGTTTAGCATTAAACATAAATAATAATAGTAGTAATACAGTATATGACACGCAATGGTGAGTATGTGATAAATAGTTTAAGTGAAATAAGTCCCACAAAATAATGATGAATTTAGGGTCCTTCATTAGACACCTTGCTCCAATATGTGTCACATGGCAATACAATTCAGTGATAAAAACCACCACCGCCACCTACAGGTGAATTGCCCGTTCACCTTAGGAAAAGACCCCTCTGGTCAAATCATGCCTCTGGTATAGTGGTCTTTGATAATCTTGAATGGCAACACCGCTATATCTTTGATCCTTTGTACCTCCTCAAGTGCACTGGAAACTGCTTCTTTGGAGTTACTCAGAGCAAAAAGAAAAATTTCATTGCGCAAAATTGCTTAAACAGATACGTTTTTATTAAACCAAAAATGCCCACTCACATAGCAATCATCTTGTAAAGTGCATATATCAAAAAGCTCACCTTCTTCTGGGTTTACTGAGATATTGGAAGTAATGCCACTGGCTCCACCCCCGATGAGGCGGCACTGATGGGCACTGATAGGCTGCACTGATGGGCACTGATAAGGCGGCACTGGTGGGCACTGATGAGGCTGCACTGATAGGCAGCACTGATGGGCATGGATGGGCACTGATGACGCGGCACTGATGGCCATTGAAGGCACTGGTGAGCACTGATGAGGCTGCGCTGATAGGTGGCACTGATGGGCACTGGTAGGCAGCACTGATAGGTGGCACTGATAGGCAGCACTGATAGGTGGCATTGATAGCTGGCACTGATGGGCACCAGTAGGTGGCACTGATAGGTGATACTGATGAGAAGGCACTGATGGGCACTGTTTTCCAGCACTGATGGGCACTTATTGGCAGTACTGATGGACACAGATTGGCAGCATTGATAGGCACTGATTGGCAGCACTGGTGGGCACACATTAGCAGCACTGGTGGGCACACACTGGCAGCACTGTTGGGACTACACTGATAATCAGGACATTGATAATCAGTGCCCTGATTATCAGTGTACATGTCCCTTTTAGAGGAGCCAGTTATCGGCTCTCTTCTCCTCTCCTCATGCTGTCAGCATGAGGAAAGGAGTGCTGATAACCGGCTTCCATTTACATCTGTGATCAGCTAGGATTGGACACAGCTAATCACATTGTAAAGAGTTGCTGATTGTCTCTTTACCTCAATCTGTGCTCAGCAGTGTCCTCCGGACACTGTGATCATAGAGCGCGCCACCCGTGGGCGTGCCAGCAGTGGGCGCGATCATGGGAGGCCATCATGTGAAGGCCTCCCAGAACTAACAGCAAGTGGTTAACTACGCTTTCACTTGATCCCAACCTACAACCACTTGTTAGGCTGCATTCACACCTGGGCGTAGCATTTTCAGGCAGAAATACATGCAATTTTACAGCGATTTTGCCACGATTTTATGCCGCGATTTCGTACAGGTCAAAAGGTCACCAATGTAAAAAGTAGAAAAACGCCCAAATCAAGCTACAAAAATACTTCCCTTCCAGAACTTTTTTGATCTTCAGGCATTTTCAAGCTTTTGGCTTCAGGCGTTTTTGAGTGGAGATGTGAACCATCTCCATAGAAAATCATTGATTTTTTTCCCTCCAGCGTTTTGTAGCTTCAGGCTTCAAGCTACAAAACGCCCAGGTATGAATGCAGCCTACCGACATTTGGCTTGTTTACTGACTGCACTTTTGCTTAATCCCTGCCTGCTACATCTGCCACTGGACCTTGGCTTGCTCATCTCCTGGTGAGGTGATCCTGAGGACCACAACCTGGCACTAGCACGCAGCAAAACCCATCTCCACTATCAGGAGCTATGGTGAAGACCAGTTAGTGCTTTAGACCCCACGCCTTGCATGAGCCGCATCATCTGCCAGAGAGAGTGACCTGCTCTTATCCTGTCAGTTAGTGGGAATCTCTCAACTGCTATAGCTACTGGTCTTCAAGCCTGACCCTGACTGTAACACTGTGTCCAAGCAACCAATGAAGCTAATGCACAACACAATAGTAGAGCTAACCAAGGGATGTTTATTAATTCTGTTGCAAGGCAAAGCAATGCTAATCGGAAGCAGTAAGACAGACTGTATGAAAGATTTACTAGAAGTTTAAAGCCTAAGTCATATATTCCCTAGTCACTTCTAATGCCTCGTACACACAGGTCGACGATCGTATACAACAGGTCGTACGAACGACCGTTGTATGCTAAATGGACCGTTAATACACGCGATTAGAACAGCCGACGTACGACGGTAGTACAACAGAAGTTGTATGAGCATACTAGAAAACTTGGTAGTACCAACAAGCGGTCGTACGATCGTTGTACCGTGTGTACAGAGAAGTTGGTCCAACAAGTTGTACTGTGCAAAACATGCATGCTCAGAAGTCAGGAATGGCCAAACACAAATTACAGGCACCTGAACTTTCTCTTTATATGTTCATAACACGTCACTACGTTCAGCTTGGTCGTACGATCGTGTAGTGCATGTCAGTATGCTAGATACAACAGCCAACATACGATTTGGTCCGTTCGGTCGTACGACCGTCGAACCGTGTGTATGAGGCTTTAGAGCAGAGTTATTATACTCTTCAGTTATCTTAGCCCCTGTTTGATCTGCAGTTGCCATAATGCTGCACATGTGATCGGTTATAACACCAGCCATTTAAAAGAGTATTAAAAGTATAGCCAAAGGTATTTTTTGCATTTAAATGTGCTTTCCTGTGACCCAGAATCAGCCTGCTGATAGCTGATGTCACAGAGCCACTCCAGGCTCTGGAAGGATCCTGTAAATGTTAATTAGCAACAAGCTCAAGGCAGCTGCACTCTCTGCATGCAAACTAGACCTGCACGATTCTGGCCAAATTGAGAATCACAATTTTTTTGCTTAGAATAAAGATCACGATTCTCTCACAATTCTCAAGGCGTAACATCTTACATATACAAAAAAATTGGGCTAGCAGCACTGTTTGTTTATTTTATTTCTGAAAGGGTAATTTTTCCAAAAAAATTGCGTTTGAAAGACCGCTACGCAAATACTGTGTGACATAAAATATTGCAACAACTGCCATCTTATTGTCTAGGGTCTCTGCTAAAAATAAATATATAATGTTTGGGGGTTCTAAGTTATTTTCTAGCAAAAAATACTGGATTTTTATTTGTAAGCAGCAAATCAGAAAAGATTTAGTCTTTAAATGGTTAAAATAAACATTTTTCTATACACCGGAATTCATTAGGAGTTCATTCCTTTGAAGTAATTACATTGTATCTTTCTAGCTTCTTTTATCACCAGTGACTTCAGAGCTTGGCAGTCTGCCCAGAGACTCAAGTCGCTCCGACTTAGAAAAGACTTCAGGCAACTTGCATTGACTTTTATTACAGTCAAGTCGGACTCCATTAACTGCACTGAAAATCACGGTAATGCCGATGGAGATCGCAGGGGGGGGGGTGAATCGAGATTGCGATTTTATTACAATTAATTGTTCAGCTCTAATGCAAACATATTGAGTTATAAGAGACAACTCATTTAAAGTGTGCTACTCTTTTTTTATATCTACATGTGCTGTATATATTCAAATACAATGAACCTGTATAAGTGATAAAAGTATTATATAAATAAAAATGTTTGATTCAAATATCATTTAAGTAAAGTGTGCCGA
Source organism: Glandirana rugosa (assembly GCA_018402905.1). Lineage (NCBI taxonomy): Eukaryota > Metazoa > Chordata > Amphibia > Anura > Ranidae > Glandirana > Glandirana rugosa. Next base: position 949,302 of record BLSH010479685.1, on the reverse strand, counting down.
AAAGTGCCAGTTCCTGAATTAAAGTGCAATCCGTGACTTCATAAAAATAATATTCTTTTAGGCTCCTTTCACACTGGGGGCGGTGGGGCGTTAGCGGTAAATCCCCCACAAGGGGTTAAAAGGGGGTTAAAGGTGCCCACTCTCCGCGCTTCCAAGGTGGTGTGCAGCCGCTTCAGAAGCGCTACCCCATTTTTTTCAATGAGCAGGGGCGGTGGAGGAGCTGTATATTACTGCTCACCGCACCGCACCAACGGTGCGGCTTGCAGGACTTTTTCTAACGTCCTGCAAGCGCACCACCCCAGTGTGAAAGCACTCCAGCTTTCACATTGGGGTGGATGGGGAGTGACTTTTGAGGCGCTTTACAGGTGCTATTTTTAGGTAAATAGCACCTGTAAAGCGCCTCATTGTGAAAGGGGTCTAAACATTCAAACAAGAAAGTCCATTGTGATAAGCAAGTGCAAAGTTTTATCGAAAAAATGGATTGGTGTATAGATCCATCGCATCCTCTAAAGGGCACTGGCATCGATTATTAGAGGATGCAATTGATCTATACACCAATCAAATTTTTCGATAAAAACTTTGCACTTGCTTATCACAATGAACTTTCTTGTTTGAATGTTTAACAAACATTATTTTTATGAAATCGCGGATTGCACTTTAATTCAGGCACAATTTGCTTGAATGATGTTTGTAAAAAACATTTTTATTTATTTAATACTTTTTATCACTTATACAGGTTCTTTGTTTTTGGATATATCCAGCACATGTAGATGTAAAAAAAAAAAGAATAGCGCACTTTATATTATTTGAGTCTTAAACCTCATACACACTGTTAGATTTTCTGCAGATTTTTGTCTTCAGATTTACCAAAACCATGTAGTGTAAGGGCCTGCCTGATTGCATACAAACTGAAACTCTTAGGCTGGGTTCACACTAACCGACATTTAAATGGTCCGACTTTGATCCTACTTTGCTGTGCAATTTACGGTTCTACATCGGGCCAAAGTCGGTCTGATTTTCTGTGAACCGGGATCCGACTTTGATCCAGACAATACCAGGCACCTTGTGCTTTGGGGATCTTGAAGTGGAATCCCCGCCAAATTAAAAAAAATGGCATGGGGTCCCCCTCCAAGAGCATACCAGGCCGTTCAGTCGAAAACGGCATAGGGTCCCCACTAAAATCCATACCAGACCCTTCGGTCTGGTATGGCTTTAAAGGGGTATCCTCCAGGCCGAAAAAACGGCATAGGGCCCCCCAAAATCCATACCAGACCCTTATCCGAGCATGCAGCCTGCCAAGCCAGGAAAGGAGGTGGGGACAATCGAGCGACCCCCCTCCTGGACCATACCGTTCTGCATGCCCTCAACATGAGGAGTATGGGTGCTTTAGGGTGGGGGGGCTCTGTGCCCCCCACCCCAAAGCACCTTGTCCCCATGTTGATGAGGACAAGGGCCTCTTCCCAACCCTCTTCCGGCCCCCCACCCTATGTGAATGAGTATGGGGTACATTGTACCCCTACCCATTCACCTGAAAAGAAAGTGTAAAAAAAATCACACTACACAGGTTTTTAAAATATTTTATTAAATCAGCTTCAGCCTCTTTTCCCTCTCTGGCTCTTCTCCCTCTCCGGGTCTTCTTTCTTCTGCTCTTTTGCGAGGTCTTCTTTCTTCTGAGGGGTCTTCTATCTTCTGCTCTTTTGCCGGTCTTCTCCGCTGTCCTCTTCCCTCTGTTCTTCCTCTGTTCTTCTTCCCATGTTGACATGACACAATCTCCCGCACGAATGCCGGCTCCGCTGTGTGCTGTGACTTATATTGACATGGGGCGGGGCCAGCCGCTGATGTCTTTCAGAAACCCGCCCCTTATGATGTCACAGGGGCTGGGCTGTGACATCATAAGGGGCAGGACTTCTGGATTACGTCAGCGGCTGGCCAAGCCCCATGCCAATATAAGTCACTGCAGAGCGTGGATAGTCAATGAGTCGTGTCAACATGGGAAGAAGAGCAGAGGGAGAAGATAGTGGCAAAAGAGCAGAAGACCGAGCAGAAGGCAGAAGACCCCTCAGAAGAAAGAAGGCCCCACCAAAGAGCAGAAGAAAGAGAGGGAGAAGAGCCGGAGAGGGGAGAAAACACCAGAGCTGATTTAATAAAATATTTTTAAAACATGTGCAGTGTGTTTTTTTTACACTTTCTTTTCAGATGAATGGGTAGGGGTACAATGTACCCCATACTCATTCACATAGGGTGGGGGCCGGAATCTGGGGGCCCCCTTGTTAAAGGAGGCTTCCAGATTTCCGATAAGGCTCCCGCCTGCAGACCCCGACAACCACCAGCAAGGGTTGTTGGGAAGAGGCCCTTGTCCTCATCAACATGGGGACAAGGTGCTTTGGGGTGGGGGGCACAGAGTCCCCCCTTCCCCAAAGCACCCATACTCCCCATGTTGAGGGCATGGTCCAGGAGGGGGGGTGCTTGCTCATCCCCACCCCCTTTCCTGGCCTGCCAGGCTGCGTGGTCCGATAAGGGTCTGGTATGGATTTTGGGGGGACCCTAAGCCGTTTTTTCGGCGTGGGGGCTCCCCTTAAAATCCATACCAGACCGAAGGGCCTGGTTTGCTCTTGGAGGGGGACCTCATGCTGTTTTTTTTTTTTTCAATGTCATGTGGAGTTCCCCTTCAAGATCCTCAGAGCAGAAGTCACATGAGAAACTCAGATCAGTTAAGACTTCAATGCTTTTCAGTGGGCTGAAGTAGGATCAAAGTAAGACAAAAATAGTACAGGAATCTTTTTCAAAGTCGGTCCGACTTTGAAAAACACAAGTCGGACCAGTTAAGACGGCTCTCATAGGGAATCATTGTTTTTGTGACATAATGCGACTTGTGCTCCTAATGTCGGTCCGAGAATCAGACTAGTGTGAACCCAGCCTTAAGGTTTCACCTCATATTATATGGTTTTGGTAAATCTGAAGGAAAAAATCTGCAGAAAATCGAATAGTGTGTATGGGGTCTAAAGGCCCGTACACGCGATCAGAAAATCTGAAGAATAATTTTGTCAATAATTTTGACGAACGATCTGTCGATTTATTGACCATTAGCATGGTGCTTTCGACAGCCAATTCCTGAATTTTTTTTTGGTCTGGTGTGCAGGCTCGAAAATGTTTGTCGTTTTTGAACACAACATCCGATTTTCATTTAATTAGTACAGTTTTCGTCCGAAAAAAATCGCTAGAGCAAGACTACGCATTCAGAAACGAAAGAACACATACAAAACTATTTAACACATTTTTTTTTTCCATAAATTTTTATTGAGAGAAAAGTTGACATACAAATAAATGGCGTAAGGTTTTAACATTATGAAATGTTACAAGACACAATCCAAGTCGTACAGATCTAGAGAATCCTTACTTCCATGTTACAGCAAACTTTAATGCAGTAAGCAAACACAATTACCGTTAAGTAAGGAGGGTGGGAAGGTAATATATGACAGGCTATAGAGATAGTAATTTGGTATTATGGGATGTGGTAAATAATTATGAGGGGGTAGTTATCATATGGTATTGTGTTAATGTCAGCGGGGATATGTGGGAACAATTTGATTAAGAATACCTGGTTTTTGTGTGGGCTACGCCTGTTTATTATGCAGAGGGAAGGGAAGTAGAATTGAAGGTAGGATGAAAAGAAAGTAGAGGTAGAACGAGGATGGGGTTGAGAGTGGGAGGGGAAGGGAAGACGGGAGAAGGGGGTATAGGGAGAGGAAACATACCAGCTGTGTCCCCCCTGATCCCTAGGGCCCCTACTGGTTAAAATAGTTTGGCGGTTTGTTAGCATTGATATTGTTTGGGGAAGGAGATGTTGTTGTTATAAAGGGTATCAAATAATCGACGGTGCCGTGCCACGGAAAGTTAAATGTACGAATTTAGCCAATGTCTGTCAGGTAAGTGTTTGCAGGTTTGAATTGATGCCATCTGTACCAGGTCGCGGAGAATTTGAGGTAGGTTTCTTGTGAGATGCTAGTGAGTTCCTCTATTTTTTCGATGTAGTTTAGTCTGCGGAACAATTCCTCTTTCGTTGGAATGGTTGGGGATAACCAGTGAGATGGGATGCAATGTCTGGTTGCATTAATCATGAACATAGTCAGTGACTTGAGGTAGTGGTGTTTTGGTAAGGTTGTAAAATGGAGTAAGTAAACTGTAGGCGAGAAAATAATGTTTTCCTTTGTGACAGATGAAATTACACTGTGTACCATTTACCAGAATTCTTTAATGCGTGGGCATTACCACCATAGGTGGAAGAATGAGCCGTCTTCCCTTTCACAGCGCAAACATCTATTAGGGGTGGATGGGGAGAACTTATGAATTAATTTGGGTGTTCTGTACCATCACGACAAAATTGTAAAACTACATTCTTGTTTAGCAACATTCATTTATGGGTGAAGTAACAGATATGTTCCCACTCGTCCTCTTTAAATTGTATGTTTAAGTCTTGCTCCCATTCTGTGCAAGCATGATCGGGAAAGGCAGATTGGCCCACAAACAAAGACGAGTATAGAGCAGAGATTAGGTGTCTTTGGGGTAACAACACATTACATCACTTCTGACGCTGCATTTCGTCGTACGAGAATTTTCGGATGTTTAGTAATCTCTTCAGATTCGATATGAGACTAGCATCCAACAAAAAACGGATGAAAATTCGTCCAATAATTGGATCGTGTGTACCCGGCTGAAGAGTTGGTCTAAATTAAATCCAGTTTCCTTATCTGCAAACTGACAGTAATTATTTTTCATTTTTAACCATAGCAACACATTGTAAAAGTGACGTAAATAAGAACTACTTGAATCTGTCACATGTGTTGGAACTCTTACCAAACTAGTCACAAAGCTTTCATGAATTAGGTGCAGGACTTTTTTTTAGGCTGGATTCACACCATAGCGGTGCGAATTCCAGCCTAATTGACGGACAGAAGGACAGGCGACGCGGTTCAGCATCACCTGTCCGTTCTCACAGCGCATCGGCTGATCGGGGAGGGGAGAGGTGCAGTGAGGAGGGGGAAAGATCTCCATAGAATCGCCATTCAATGCGGAGCACATCTGCAGGTCAGATGCACTCCCATTGAACATAATGGCATGGGAATCCGCACCACACTGCACAGAAAAAGCACACATTATCTGTGCAATGCGGAATATGAATGCATCGCACAGATGTGAACCTGACACATTGAAAACTATGTGTTTTCAAGTGTCATGCGAATTGGATGTGGTGTAAGCAACATCCAATTCGCATAGGTGTGAAACCAGCCTTAAGTTACAAGCAAAATGTAGGCTGGCCATAGATGGACCGAAATTTGGTCAGTACGGCAGGAACCAGCCAAATCTCGGTCCATCTATGGGTTGTACTAAAGTCAATCTATCAATCGGCTTCAGTACAATCAGCCTGTAGGGTTTTTCTTGTGTATTCACTGCCAGGGGCTATAGCCGCCAACAGTGATCATTGTATTCTAACAGCGGGGGTAACCTCGCAATATCAAAATACAATGTGGCAGTGGGAGAGATTCTCTTTCAACATTTTCTTTCCTTCAAATTGTGTAATGCATGGCTTGCTTTACTTTTCCTCAAAAAGTTGACTTTGGCTCAGAATTTCTCTATTGGTGATTCTGTGACCTGTACAGATGCTTGGGGAGATGGAGGGTGAGATGACGCTTCACATTTCCAGGATTCTTATACAACTTCAGAAGCCTATGGGTTTTCAGTGAAGGAAACCTCTACATATGATTTTTTTTCTCTACATGCTTGGATGCATTGCCCAAGTTTACAATAGATCTGCTTTATGTTAAAATATATTTGAAGCCAAAACGTTTGTTTTAGAAAAGTAAAAAAGTGTAAAGTATTGTTAAATCCATGTCTACTTTGTTATAATTATTTTTTTGCCATCTACATCCTATTGATGGGGAGAACTTCATTCATTGTCTGTTCTAAAGAAACCAGAGGAAGTGAGAACAAATCTCTCTATAGATAGAGGGATCTCATTTTAGACTTATGTATGCCATACAAGGCTTGCTTTTCAGATGGTTTGGCTGAAACTAAAGCTGTGGGAGGCCCTGTTACCACCATCCACCTTGAAAAATTTCCACTGCAAAATCAAAGGAGATGCAGTCACTGTTAAGGTATTCTGACAGCTGCAGGTGTCAGTGGCTGTCAGACAAAAAATTGCCAGCAGGGGAGATTCCTCCATCTGTGCTGACTATTGTGGATGGAGGAATCTATTACTGTCTCTTATTATATGTGGTGCTGAATGAGAGAAATCAAAGCTTGCATGGCTAGCCTTAATTGTCACTGGAACATGTATCTTCTTATTTTCAGTATATTTTATTAAATTTTGAAATACAACAAACAGATATTCACGTCTGCATTATCAGTTGACATAGAAGATGCATGTACAACAAAACATTCGATATACAAATAAGGTTTGGACATGCGGATTAGTGTGTTTTGTAAATATACATTTCAGGACTCTAGTTAGTCTAGATCATAACTCCTCTACCTAAAGAGGTTACTGATGCAAGGGATCCGTGATACTAGGCCACCATACTGGATTTAGATTCAACATAAACCTGGAAGACAAATCTATATGGAGTGTGTGACAACTAATGAAGTTAAATTAGTTGTCCACAGTCCGCCCCACAAACGGGCCTCTGAGTGAGGGCGGCCCTACTGACCACTTTTGTGATAAGCCTCGAGCAGGGGGACCCGGAGGCCAGGCCACCTCCCCGACACCCACATGGGGACTCGCTGTGCCGGAAAAATGGACCCAACCCCCCGAGCCCTCCCACGAGGGTCGGAAAAGTTCTGCCCTAATAGAGATAAACTAGAAAATAAACCGAACAATAAAACGGCAAAACCCATCGAGAGTAGGGTTAGAGGGAGGGAACCTTCTGTTCTCATTACTGTTCCGAGCAATAAAAAAAAGCACATCTATATCAAAAGATCAGTGAATAAGTACAGGAGAGAGAAAGAAAAAGAGAGTAAGACAATAGAAATTAGAAATAGAGGAAATCAGGATGAGCATGTGAGTGTGTAGCCAAACTGTGATCAGGGAGATAAGGAACACCCTAATAGAGATAAACTAGAAAATAAACCGAACAATAAAACGGCAAAACCCATCGAGAGTAGGGTTAGAGGGAGGGAACCTTCTGTTCTCATTACTGTTCCGAGCAATAAAAAAAAGCACATCTATATCAAAAGATCAGTGAATAAGTACAGGAGAGAGAAAGAAAAAGAGAGTAAGACAATAGAAATTAGAAATAGAGGAAATCAGGATGAGCATGTGAGTGTGTAGCCAAACTGTCATCAGGGAGATAAGGAACACTAGAGGCCTGGAATCAGAGAGATGCCCACAAACCGAGCCCACGGCTCCCAAATCATCTCGAATTTATGAAGATTATCCAGAAGAATACTAGCGAGTTTCTCTTGAGTCATGAGCCATGAAATTTTCCGGATTGCAGCCTTCGAGGAGACTCGGTCAAGCTTCCAGGCTCTTGCAACCGTGATTTTGGCTCCTAGCAGAATGAAATGAATCAATTTTCTGTTAGCTTTAGTTGAATTCGGGATATGCTCATTTAAAAGAGCGATAGTTGGAGTCCTTGGAAGCTTATTGCCAGTGATCTTATGGATAATATGGAAAATTTTGGTCCAAAATGGACGTATTCTAGGACATTCCCACCAAATGTGAGCCAGCGTGCCCTGGAGCTTGCAGCCTCAAAAGCAGCTTGGGTCACAACTTGGGATGAACCTATGGAGTCTCACCGGTGTGAGATACCATCTCAACAATACTTTTAAGCTGGCTTCCATGATACTGGTATTAAGTATGCCCTTGTAGGATCTAGCGCAGGCTGTTTGCCATTTGTCAAGATCCCACTCAAATTGCAAGTCAAACTCCCAGTTGGACATATAAGTTGCTTTCTTAATAGGTAGTGTGAGAGCTTTATAAATGAGAGAAATGCCCCCTTTTTGCAATGATGGCTGACCACACCATTGTTCATAGGATGTTACCCTGGGAGGAAGAGGTTTCTCTGACCATATTTTATGAAGGAAGCTCGATATTTGGTGGAATCTGAAGAGTTCTGACTTCGGAAGTTCCAAGGTCTCTAGACAGTATTTAAGCGTAATTGGGCCCGCAGGTGTGAAAAAGTGACCTATGCGGAACAAGCCTTTGTTGAGCCACCACTGAAAATCTTTGATGTTTAGTCCCGGGGGAAACTCAGGGTTATTGAATAAATGAGCTAACGGCCTGATGGGTGAGACCAGAGAGACATTGTCTTTGATTTTGTCCCAGAGGGCTATTTCATTTGAAAGGGTAGGGGCTAAGATAGGAGGTCTATCTTTAGGTGGGCACCATAGGATGAAATCAAGGGTGTGGCGGGGGACAGCCTCCCTTTCTATCCGCACCCAATCCTGCTTCTCCTTTGTAGAGTATAGTGAGGATAATTGTGAAAGCCTAGCCGCTTGAAAGTATTTTCCCAAATGAGGAAGACCCACACCTCCTCTGCGTCTATGTAAAAATCGGGTTTGCTGGGGTATCCTATATCCAGCCGAGCCCCAAATGAATTTTAGGATCTTACTCTGAAGCGCCTTGGTGTGGTCACTACGAATTGGGATAGGGAGGGAGCGGAAGAGATATAGGAGCCTAGGGAGTAAAGTCATTTTTACAGAATTGATTCTGCCTAACCAAGAGATATTAAGCTTAGACCACATTTTGAGATCTGCTTCAAGTTTACGGAAGAGGGGGGGGGTAATTTGCACTATATAGAGTATCATATTTTGAAGTGAGATTAATCCCTAGGTAAGATATTGACGAGTCACTCCATTTAAATTGAAAGGTTGATTTGAGGTTGGAGACTTCCTCTGGGGAAAGGGAGACATTTAGTGCTTGAGACTTGGAAAAGTTAACCCGAAGCCCTGAGATTTTGGAGAAATTGTTGAGAAGCCTACAAAGGGAGGGAAGCGAACCCAAAGGCGATGTAATGAACACTAGGATATCATCCGCAAATAACCCGCATTTATGTTCCTGTTTCCCACATCGGACCCCTTTGATCTCCTGATCATTTCTGATAGCTGCCGCTAGGGTCTCTATTGCGATAGCAAAGAGTAATGGGGAGAGAGGACACCCTTGTCTCGTGCCCGTCTTAATCGAGAACGTGTCGGAATAGAAGCCCTGCATCTTGATTTGCGCTTGGGGGAAAGAGTATAGGGACCCAATCAGGCCGAGAAATCTTTCTCCAAATCCCCAGTGTTTCAACAATGAGAATAAGTAAGGCCAAGATACTGAATCAAAAGCTTTACATAAATCCAGCGAGAGGAGCATACCCTTTTGGGGTAATCCCCATGTCCAGTTGGATTGCAGAATAGAGACTATATTGATAGCCCTTCTGATTTGATCCGGTCCTTGGCGTGTTGGGATAAATCCGACCTGATCCCTATACACATATTGATTGATAAATGAGGCCAATCTATTGGCCATTATCTTGGTCAAAATTTTCAAATCAATATTTATAAGGGAGATAGGCCGATAGTTATCCACGTCCTCCGGGTTTTTCCCCGGTTTGGGAATAACCGTGATGTACGCTGTATTTAGGTGTTTTTCCACTGGGTCCCCGCTCATTTTAGCATTACAAAATTTTACTAAGTGGGGGGCAAGTGTTTTGGAGAAAGTATTATAATAGAGTCCCGAGAAACCATCTGGGCCTGGGGCTGAGCCATGTTTGAGGTTTTTGATAACCTCTAGCACCTCCTCTTCCAATATTACTTTGTCCATTAATTTTCTGTGTTCCTCTGATAGGAGGGGTAAGGGTACCTGTTCAATAAACTGGTTTATAATTTCTGTTTTTTCATTTGTCCCCGGGCTGTACAATTCCTCGTAGTATCTTTGGAAGGCCCCTATTACCTTTTTAGGGTTGGAAGTGGGGGGTTTCCCGTCTGCCCTGATTTTAGGCATCATAAAATACTTTTTTGTC
>BLSH010479685.1:907737-917946 GCA_018402905.1 Glandirana rugosa | reverse complement strand
TGAGGGGGAGAGATAAAAAGGATCTGTCCTTCACTTCCCTTCCGGTTATAAATAGTCAACAACGGTCTTGTCCTCCACTTCCTTAAAGGAGAGCGAAGGACACCACAAATGTCCCGTTCTTCACTTCCTTTTTGCCTTTTAACATATGAGTGGAAAGGCATTAAAAGGAAAGGACCACGTAGAAGTACCGTCGTATGTGTACCAACACCGAGGCGGGGGTGTTGTACTATCCTGACCAATTGATATTTAGTTTCTGTCTGGGCCGAGTGACGTAAGAGACATTGAGAGTGGTTAAACCATACAGATTCCCGCCCAAATTGGTGAGAGTTACAGAGAATGCAGTGAGCCGGGTCTGTCTTTGATTTATAGTTAACCAGTCCTATCATGTTGTGGGGGCGGAGCCACAACCATGTGTATGCTGCCATGAAGATGCACCAGGAAAGGAAAATTACGGAAAGGTGAGTATACAATTTTCCGTTTTTCCTTCACTTCTTGCCCTGTAAACACCACAGGAAGCGAGAGGAAATTCCTTCACCTCCTGTTCTGGCAACAACTGATAAATATTGGCCTTCCCTTCACTTCCTGTCTAGGAAAAATAGAGAGGGGGAGTCTCCCCAATGGGGACACAGACAGCAATAAAAATTAAAAAAAGATAGAGATTTTAATCTCCTATGCTATTATTAAAAAAAACATGTCTGGACTCATGCGTGGCTGCATGGACTCATAGTTCATTTTTTTGGGGTGTCTAGTTTGTAAAAATCATCTCAATCACACATTGGCACCCTCCACCCACACACACTAGGGTTGCCACCTCATCCCTTTAAACCCGAACACATATGAATTACACAGGTTCTGAGGCTAATTAAATGCAGATAAGTCACCAAGTCAGTTTAATTACCACCTTAATCAGCCACAGAGCCTGTGTAATTCATATGTGTTAGGGTTTAAAGGGATGAGGTGGCAATCCTAACACACACCTACACACACAAGCAGAATCAGAGAAAATATTGTTATAGGTTAAAGTGATTGTTATTTAAAATAACAAACATGTTATACTTACTTGCTCTTTGCAATTCCATTGCTCTTCTGGGGTCCCCCACTGGTGCTCTTCACTCCTCCTCTCCTGCGTGTGCCCCCATAGCAAGCTGTGCACTATGGGGGCACACATGCGGGTGTGCTCCTGAGCTGCGTTGTGTGCATCCATAGGCACATGCAGTACGACTTGGCCACACCCCCTGTTCCCTCCTTACATTAATTGACAGCAGCAGAAGCCAGTGGCTCCCACTGCTACCCGAATCTCCTGTGAGAGCAGGGAGTGAAAAGAGAAGAGTTGCAGCCAGGTACAGAACTGAATTGATAGAGGACTCAGGTAAATATTTAGGAAGCAGGGAGCACAACAACTGGTAAATGTTTTTCACCTTAATGCATTGAATGCACTAAGGTAAAAAACATGTTAACTTTAGAACCACTTTAAATTTAAAGACCTATATGCATTTGCCATCCTTTAGGAAAAATTTCACACATTAATTACAATAATAATAATAAAATGCAATCCGAGCAAAAAAAAAATCAATATTGTGTTACGAACGTGTTCATAAAATGACAGTGTACGTGCCTTACAGATAAGGTAAAATTGCCAGAACCACTCTACTGGTGATTTCACTTATCCCACCACATATAACATTTAACCACTTAAGGACCGGAAGGATTTCCAGCTTTAGGACCTGAGCCCTTTTTGCGATTCGGGACTGCGTCGCTTTAACTGACAATTGCGCGGTCGTGCGACGTTGTACCCAAACGAAATTTGCGTCCTTTTTTCCCCACAAATAGAGCTTTCTTTTGGTGGTATTTGATCACCGCTGCGTCATTTCTGATCGCCGCTATAAACAAAAGAAGAGCGACAATTTTGCAGAAAAAAAAACAATTTCTTACTTTTTGCTAAAATACAAATCCAAAAAAAAAATATAAAAAAACATTTTTTTTCACCGTTTTTGGCCGATTGATATTCTTCATCATATTTGCGATACAAAAAATCGCAATCGGCGTTTATTGATTGGTTTGCGCAAAAGTGGTCGCGTTTACGGATGATGAGAATTCATTTTTGGGGTTTTTATTTTTTTTTTATTTTTTACTAATAATGGTGGCGATCTGCGATTTTTAGCGGTACTGCGATATTTCAGCGGACATGTCGGACTATTTTGACACTTTTTTGGGACCATTGGCATTTATACAGCGATCAGTGCTATAAAAATGCACTGATTACTGTGTAAATGCCATTGGCAGTGAAGGGGTTAACCTGCAGGGGGCACTCTAAGGGTTAACTATGTTCCCTGGGCGTGTTCTAACTGTATGGGGGCTTGCCTATCTGGGGAAGGGAAGTGGTCACAGCCTTCACGTACAGGAAGGCTGTGATCACAGCCCTTCCCCCTCACACAGAGCGGAGGTCCGTGTTTACTTACACACACCTCCACTCCTTCACTCCGGGGGGGGCATCGCGGGTGGCCGGCGGCAATCGAAGCCGCCGCACCCGCTCCCTGGCCCTCCCCGGACACAGTGAGCGCGCGGGCGCGCGCTCACTGTGCGCGATCTGGCGGCCGCCGTCATATGACGGCGATTTGCCTTACAGCGCCACTTTGCCGCCGTCAATTGCCGATTGACGGTCGGCAAGTGGTTAAAGGGGTTGTAAAAGCAGAAGGTGTTTTATCTTAATGCATTCTATGCATAAAGATAAAAAACCTTATGTGTGTAGCAGCCCCCCAGCACCCCCTAATACTTACCCTGAGCCCGATCTCTCTCCAGCGATGTCCACGATCCCCTCAACCGTCCAGGACACTCCTTCTGATTGGCACAGAGACACAGCAGTGGTGCCATTGGCTCTTGTGGCAGTCAATCAAAGTCAGTCAGCCAATCAGGGGAGAGAAGGGGCATGGCCGGGTTGGGGCTTCATGTCTGAATGGATACACGGAGCTCTGACTCTGATTCGGGTGCCCCCTGTAGCAAGCTGCTGGCTGAGGGGGCACTCGATAGGAGGAGGGGCGAGGAGAGCTGAAGAGGGACCACAGAAGAGGAGGATCTGGGCTGCTCTGTGCAAATCCAACCACACAGAGGAGGTATGTGTAATATGTTTGTTTTTTTTTTTTTAAATTAGCCTTTACAATCACTTTAATACACAAAATGAGTGCAGCGCAATTAAACCCTGAATACTTAAATTCATACACTCATTAAGTGTTAATGACTCTCAATAAATAAAAAAAAATAATAATAAATACATTTGTAGAGCTGAGCGAACCCGAACATTTTTTAAAAAGTTTGGGTTCGGGTATTTTTTGCGCCTGTTAAATAGCTGCAGGGCAGCCAATCAACAAGCGTTTCACTCGTTTGCCCTTAGAAGCCATCACAGCCATGCCTACTAATGGCCAGTGCATCATGTGACCCCAGCCTCTATATAAGCTGGAGTCACGTAGCCAGCGCTGCATGTCACATCATCTCATACTAGTGTAGGTGGGGAGAGGATGCTGCCGCTGGTGTGAGGGAAAGATTAGCGTTCTAAAATCATCTCATACTTAGTATAGGGAGTGGTTCCTGGTGCTGGTGTGAGGGATAGATTAGCATTCTAAAATCATCTCATACTGGTATAGGGAGAGGTTTCTGGTGCTGGTGTGAGGGATAGATTAGTGTTCTAAAATCATCTCATACTTAGTATAGGGAGAGGTTCCTGGTGCTGGTGTGAGGGATAGATTAGCATTCTAAAATCATCTCATACTCAGTATAGGGAGAGGTTCCTGCTGCTGGTGTGAGGGATAGATTAGTGTTCTAAAATCATCTCATACTAGTATAGGGAGAGGTTCCTACTGCTGGTGTGAGGGATAGATTAGCGTTCTAAAATCATCTCATACTGGTATAGGGAGAGGTTCCTGCTGCTGGTGTGAGGGATAGATTAGCGTTCTAAAATAATCTCATACTGGTATAGGGAGAGGTTCCTGCTCCTGTTGTGAGGGATAGATTAGCGTTCTAAAATCATCTCATACTGGTATAGGGTGAGGTTCCTGCTGCTGGTGTGAGGGATAGATTAGCATTCTAAAATCATCTCATACTGGTATAGGGAGAGGTTCCTGCTGCTGGTGTGAGGGACAGATTAGCGTTCTAAAATCATCTCATACTGGTATAGAGAGAGGTTCCTGCTGCTGGTGTGAGGGATAGATTAGCATTCTAAAATCATCTCACACTGGTGTAGGGTGAGGATCCTGCTGCGTCTACATTGCTGGTTTAAAAAAAAAAAGAATAATCATTTTTTTTAAATTATATTAATAAATAGTGCTACATAGTACATTTGCACCTTGTTGTGCATTTCTTGCACAAAAATAAAAAGTGCATCTACATTGTTATTTTTTTTTTAAAAAAGGAATAATTTTTTTTTTTTATATTATTATTAATAAATAGTGCTATACAGTACATTTGCACCTTGCTGTGCATTTCTTGCACAAAATTAAAAAGTGCGTAGACATTGCTGGATTAAAAAATAATCTAAAGAGAGAAATAAGGGATGTGGTCGTGGTGCTGCTGGTGCTCCTGGTGTTGGTGAAGCTCCTGTTGCAAGGAGAGGATGTGGTCGATCTGTGCCAGCTACACGCACAAGTGAAACACCTTCCTCAGGTGCGAGTAGCCGACAGAACCTTCAATGTTAAATGTTAGGCCCGAATGCCGCTCAACAAATGGTGAGGCCTGAAGTACAGGCGATAGTAGATTGGGTGGCTGACAATGCCTCCAGTTCCTTCACATTGTCTCCCACCCGGTCCCTTGCTGAAAGCTCAGAGTTGGCACCTAAACCCCATGGCCATCTGTCTTTCACCTCAGCCCCTTGTAAATCAGCCAAGCAGTCTGAGCCCCAAGTCATGCAGCAGTCTCTTATGCTTTTTGATGACTCTGCTTGTGTGCATTCCTTGGGCCATCCACATAGCCCTGCCACAGAAGTGGAAGACATTGAATGCACCAATGCCCAACCACTTCTGTTTCAGGATGAGGACATGGAAACCCCACCGCAGCACTTCTCTGATGATGACGAAACACAGGTGCCAACTGCTGCGGCTTTCTACAGTGTGCAGACTGACAAGGAGGGCAGTGGTGAAGAGTGGGTGAAAGATGATGTGGAGGATGATGAGGTCCTAGACTCCACATGGAATGAAGGTCATGCGACTAACATGTGCAGTTTGGAGGAAAAGGTGGTGGTCGCACAGAGGCACCAGCACAGCAAAAGAGGATGCAGGTTGCAAAAGCGGAGCGACCGTCCCCTAGACAGTATGCCTGCTACTACCCACCGCATCCAGGGACGTAGCACACCAAAGGCAGCTCAAAGGTGTTCCTCATGTGGCAGTTCTTCAGACAATGTGCTGACGACAAGACACAAGTGGTTTGCACGCTGTGCAATGAGAGCCTGAAGCGAGGCATAAAAGTTCTAAACCTGAGCACAACCTGCATGACCAGGCATCTAAATGCAAAGCACAAGCCGCAGTGGAATAAGTATCACAAAATCCAAGAAAGGTCTCGGGCTCCTCCTGCTTCCTCTTCTGCTGCTGCCTCGGCCTCTTCCTCCACCTCTACAGTGCCAGTGTCACCTGCCACCCAGCAAACAGACGATGTGACAGCAACGCCACCATGTCCGCCACCATCCCCAAGCATTTACACACCATGGTCCCATGGAAGCTTACAGCTGTCCATCTCCCAAACACTGGAGAGAAAGAGGAAGTACCCCCCTACCCACCTGCGATCCCTGGCCCTGAATGCCAGCATTTCAAAATTCCTGGCCCTTGAAATGCTGTCATTCCATCTGATGGACACAGACAGTTTTAAAAACCTGATGGCGGTGGCTGTCCCACAGTACGTGGTTCATAGCTGGCACTACTTTTCCAGGCGAGCCATCCCTTCCCTGCACAAACAAGTCGGGGACAAGATCAAGTGTGCACTGCGCAAAGCCATCTGTGGCAAGGTCCACGTAACCACTGATACGTGGACGAGTAAGCACGGGCAGGGACGCTATATCTTGATAACTGCACACTGGGCAAATGTAGTGGCGGGTGGGCCTGAGGTGGATAGCAGTTTGGGGCATGTCCTTCCGCCACAGAGGATTGCAGGGCATTTCTCTTTGCCTCCTGTTGCCTCCTCCTCCTACTCCCCTTCCTCCTCCTCTACCACCTCCTCATCAGCTCAGCGTAACACCTTCACCACCAACTTCAGCACATCCGGGGGAAATGACAGCAGGCTGTTTTAAAACTGATATGTTTGGGGGATAAACCCCACACTGCGCAGGAGCTGTGGATGGCCATTGAACAACAGACCAATGAGTGGTTGTTGCCACTGAGCCTCAAGCCCAGCCTGGTGGTGTGCGATAATCGGCGAAATCTCGTAGCAGCTCTGGGCCTAGCCGGTTTGATGCACATCCCTTGCCTGGCGCATGTGCTGAATTTGGTGGTGCAGAAATTTCTAAAAAAACTACCCGGATATGTCAGAGCTGCTGCACAAAGTGCGGGCCGTCTGTGCGCCCTTTCGGCATTCTCACCCTGCTGCTGCCCACCTGTCTGCACTGCAGCAGAACTTCGGCCTTCCCGCTCCTCACGGCCTCCTATGCGACGTGCCCACAGGGTGGTGCTAGCAGCAGCAGGCAATAGTGTAGTTTCAGCTGCAGCATGCACGGGTCAGTCACTCTGCGGAACAGCACCACTTCACCACCAACGAGTAGGCCTCCATGCGAGACCTGTGTACCATATTGCAGTGTTTCGAGTACTCCACCAATATGGCCAGCGCCAATGACACTGTTCTCAGCGTTACTATCCCACTTCTATGTCTCCTTGAAAAAACACTTCTGGCGATGATGGAAGAGGATGTGGCACAGGAGGAGGGGGAAGAGGGGTTATTTCCACGGTTATCAGGCCAGTCATTCACAAGTGGCTCGGAGGGTGGGTTCCTGCACCAGCATAGGCCAGGTAAAACATTTTCAAGCCAGGGCAAAGTTCTGGAGGATGAGGATGACGAGGATGATGATGATGAGGAGGAGGAACCGTGTTCACAACAGGGTGGCACCCAACGCAGCTCGTGGGCATCACTGGAGCGTGGCTGGGGGGATACGGAGGACATAGATGATATACCTCCCACAGAGGACAGCTTGTCTTTGCCTCTGGGCAGCCTGGCACACATGAGTGACTACATGCTGCAGTACCTGCGCAACAACAGCCGAGTTACCCACATTGTAACTTGTGCTGATTACTGGGTGGCCACCCTGCTGGATCCCCATTACAAGGACAATGTGCCGTCCTTAATTCCCTCACTGGAGCGTGATCGGGAGATGGCATTCCCAAATGACACCGGGGGCTCAGTGGAAGCACAAGGCGAAGGCAGAGGAGGAGGAAGAGGTTGCCAACGCAGCTGTGGCACCCCCAGCACCTCAGAAGGCAGGGTTATCATGGCCGAAATGTAGAAAAGCTTTGTCAGCAGCACGCCACAACAAACAGCACCACCAGCTGATAGGCAATGTCTTAGCAGGAGGCAGCATTTCAGCAACATGGTAGAATAGTATGTGTGTACACGCCTACACGTGCTGACTGATGGGTCTGCCCCATTCAACTTTTGGGTCTCCAAATTGGGCACATGGCCTGAGCTTGCCCTTTATGCCTTGGAGGTGCTGGCCTACCTGGCAGCCAGTGTATTGTCTGAATGTGTGTTTAGCATGGCATGGCGTTATCACAGACAAGCGCATCCGCCTGTCCACAGCCATGGACAAGCTAATGTTTATTAAAATGAACCAGGCATGGATCCCACAAGACTTGTCTGTACCTTGTGCAGAATAAACATTTAGACCGGCCTCACATTGGTATATTTTTTTTTTTTTTTTTTTAATATGTCTCAATATTTTGAGGGCTACCCCAATTAGAAAAAAAAAAACAAACAAACAAAAAACAGTGTTGGCTACCGCCTCCTCCTCCACCGCCACTTCCACCTATACCACCACAATCACCGCCACCTCAACCTCCCACTCCACATCCACCTCCATCCACCTCCTCCTCCATTTTTTATTTTTTTGTATGTGATTTTAAGTTATTTCCCTATCCACATTTGTTTGCAGGGCACTTGTCCTACTCTTACCCCCATTTTGCTTCCTTTTGTAGTCCTCTAGCCCTTTCCAGGACTTTATTAGAGCAGTTTTTGAGCCCAAAAGTTCGGGTCACCATTGACTTCAATGGGGTTCGGAGTTCAGGGTCCGAGGTCAAGTTTGGGTCAAGTTCGGTGCCAAACCCGAACTTTTTCTCCGAACCTGAACATCCAGGTGTTCGCTCAACTCTATACATTTGTATAAATAAATGTCCATCACATATCTCAGAACAACAGTCCCATCACGGTCTCCACACTAAATTAGTGACAATTCATCATATATCTTCTGAATGTGTCCTTTAAACCTCCACCTATAGGTGAAAAACCTGCTCACCTTCAGAAACAGACCCCACTACAGATTCTCATTCACCTTTGATCTATTCCTCCTGTGAAGGATTCAGCAACACTCCTCCTCCTGGCTGGGAATGCACTTTTAGCCTCTCCCTATTCCATCCTTAGTATCCAGCATGACCACTTGACTTAAAGAAGAACTTCATTAAAATAATTTGCAATCTCATATCTGGTTAAAATCAGGGCTGTTTTAATGTATGGGCACCCCTGGGTACTGCCCAGGGGCCCAAGTGCATGGGGGCCCCGTGATATTCTTGCATTGCATCATACTTGCCAACAGTCCTGGATTTGCCAGGCCAGACATGCTTTTTTACTAAGCTGTCCCAGGATGGCCGTGTCCCAAGCAGTGTCCAGGAACATGTACTGTGCCCTCCTGATCCCAGTATTGTGCCCTCCCGACCTCCCTTTGCTGTGCCCTTCTGCCTCCACCCCTGTACTGTGCCCTTTCATTAGTCTTTGATTTATGGAATTCTTTCCTATTGTTTAAAATCAATTTTATTGAAAGTACAAATAAATATGTGTTTAATTCTATACTTTAATTCTTGAGAGTAGATGCATAAATTGTGGCCAGCTGGTAGGGGCCCAGTCCATTACTTTTCCCGGAGCCCATGATACTCTTAAGATGGTCCTGATTTAGATATAAAATCTCATTCCTGGCATTAACAGAGGGCAGCGACCTTTCCCTTCCCCATCATGCGGTTCACTGGCTCTACCAGAACTGGAAACCAAAATGTCAGATATCCACTGCACCCTATGAAAGTGAACTCTACTAATACAGCTTGACTCTTTAAATACAGTAGTTTTCTGTGGCACCATTGTTTCCGAATGGTCAGACTGCAGCACACCTACTAAAAACTGAGATTATGGCATTTTGTTTATAAGGAAGTGGTGGAAGGGGCTAAATGTCGATAATGGCTTTTTATTTAAAACTGAAGTCTCATCAAGCCATGTCTTTGTTGATTGAACTGTTCCTGCATGTTGTACATTTCCTATACAGAACATGAATTCCTTTCTACAATGTATTTAATGATTAGGAAATGATTTGCTGGGCCAGACATGCTTTTTTACTAAGCTGTCCTAGGCTGGCCGTGTCCCAAGCAGCGTCCAGGAACCTGTACTGTGCCCTCCTGATCCCAGTATTGTGCCCTCCTGACCCCCCATTGCTGTGCCCTTCTGCCTCCACCCATGTACTGTGCCTTTTCATTACATAGTTACATAGTTAGTCAGGTTGAAAAAAGACACAAGTCCATCCAGTTCAACCAAAAAAAAAAAAAAAAAAATGTATATACATATATACATACACACACACACACACATACAACCAAATAATCCCATATACAATCCTTCACCCACAGTTGATCCAGAGGAAGGCAAAAAACCCCAGCAAAGCATGGATCCAATTTGCTATAACGGGGGAAAAAATTCCTTCCTGATTCCCCGAGAGGCAATCGGATTCACCCTGGATCAACTTTACCTAAAGATGTTAGTACCCAGTTATATTATTTACATTAAGGAAAGAATCCAGGCCTTTTTTAAAGCAATCAACCGTGCTGGCCAAAACCACCTCTGGGGGGAGTCTATTCCACATTTTCACAGCTCTTACTGTGAAGAAACCTTTCCGTATTTGTAGATGAAATCTTTTTTCCTCTAGACGTAAAGAGTGCCCCCTTGTCCTTTGTGATGACCTTAAAGTAAATAACTCCACACCAAGTTCACTAT
>BLSH010479685.1:879469-896794 GCA_018402905.1 Glandirana rugosa | reverse complement strand
TTTTTTTTTTTTTTTTTTTTTTTTTTTATAGGGCAATGAACTTGCATACAACTGCAAGTTCAATCCCAGCCAACATCAACACGAAACCTGAGAGGCATCTTCACAGGCAAATAGAGCTCGCAAGTGTGCTATTTTACTCGAGTGGGTGAGAGCTGAAGTTGTAATTGCCTTTAACTGGGAGTTATTTTAAGACACTGCTGGAGTAGATTTGGGAGGTATAGTAAATCAGGGCCACTGTATTTTATTTATTTTAAAAATGGCAATTGTGTGCAAAATTATTTCAATATTAGAAAACTAAATGTAATTTAGTTTGGGTTGCTATCTACTGTAGTGCTACCATATGAGCCGCTGATTAGGATGGGTTCTCTGTTCTTTGCCTTAACCTTCTCAAGAACCTCAGCCCTTCTGACACACCAGGTTGAGTGTACAAACATAGAATATCACAGGAATTCACTGAAAGTAATGCTTAGTACCCAATAGTAGCGCTATATAAAAAAATAAAAAAACAGGCGCCAAACCAGGTAGTAAAGACAAGCGTAATATATTGTCACCCAATAGTGTGGGGAATTAGGCAAATATAAAATGGATTAACAATAGTAATAACAGAAATTAGCATACAAAGTGATTCATAGTAAGGACTAGACATAAGATGACATTTGGCATCCAGATCAGCATAAACAAAAGCAAAGCCACCTCAAGTGCAGCAATGAGTAAAGTTTAATCTACTGAGCACTGGAACTATATGGCCAGAGTACATTTATGGTGGCGATGCTAGTCCTAGACTGACTGGGTATGCACTGTCTAAAAGAAGATTAGGATGGTAGCAGAGGAGGCAGGGGAACAAAGTGGGCTTGCAGAAAAATTATTACGGGAAGGGCAGTCCTTTGGGATGTTCTTCTGCTGGCTATCGTTGGGCCCTTTAACCACTTCAATACTGGGCACTTAAACCCCCTTCCTGCCCAGGCCATTTTTCAGCTTTCATTGCTATCACGCTGTACCCATATGTAATGTGGTTCCCCTTTTTCACACAAATAGAGCTTTCTTTTGGTGGTATTTAATCGCTAGTGGGTTTTTTATTTTTTGTGCTAAAAATAAGAAAAGACTGAAAATGTTGTGAAAAAATGCCTTTGTCTTTGTTTCTGTCATAAAATTTTGTAAATTAGTAATTTTTCTTCATAAATTTTGTCCAAAATGTATACTGCTACATATCTTTGGTAAAAAATAATCCAAATCAGTGTATATTATTTGGTTCTTGTGTAGGTTATAGAGTCTAAAAGCTATGGTGCCAATCATTGAACATTAATCACACTTGATTAAACCTGATGTACTGACAGCCTATCTAATTTCTTGGGACACTAACAAGTCAGGAAAATACAAATATCCCCCAAATGACCCCTTTTTGGAAAGTAGACATTCCAAGGTATTTAGTAAGTCGCATGGTGAGTTCTTTGAAGTTGTAATTTTTTTCCCACAATTCTTTGCAAAATGAAGATTATTATTATTATTTTTTATTTTTTACAATATTGTCATATTAACAAGTTATTTCTCACACATGGCATATGCATACTTGCAACTACACCCCAAAACACATTCTGCTACTCCTCCTGAGTATGGCCATATCACATGCCTGAGACTTTTTCACAGCCTGGCCACAAACAGAAGCCCAACATGCAGGGAGCACCATCAGGTATTCTAGGGACATAAATTACACATCTAATGTTATGACAACCTATCAAATTTTTGAAGGCCCTGAAGCACCAGGACAGTTGAATTGTCCACAAAATTACCCCATTTTGGCAAACACCTCAACGTGTAATCTATGAGGCATAATGAATCTTTTGAACGGTTCATTTTTTTCCAGAAGTTTGTGGAAAATGTGGGGAAAAAAATGAAAACACATTTTTTTTTTACACAAAGTTGTCCATTTATAAGATATTTCCAACACATAGCATGTACATAGCAAAAATGACTACTCCAAACACATTCTGCTACTTCTCCTGAGTATAGCGATACCATATGTATGATACTTATACACAGCCTGGCCACATACAGATGCCCAACATTGAACTAGCACCTTAAGGCGTTCTACAAGCATAAATTACACATCTCATTTCTCAACCACCTATTACACTTTTGAAGGTCCTGGAGCACCAGGACAATAGAATTGCCCACAAAATGGCCCATTTTGGAAAGCTAAACACCCTAATGTATAATCTATGAGGCATAATGAGTCTTTTGAACATGTCATTTTTTTCCAGAGGTGTTTGGAAAATGTGGAAAAAAATGAAAACGCAATTTTTTTTTACACAAAGTTGTCAATTTATAAGATATTTCCAACACATAGCATGAACACAAAAATTACACTCCAAAATACATTCTGCTACTCCTCCTGAGTATGGCGATACCACATGTGTGAGACTTTTACAGGTGACGTTAGGTAATAGGTAATTACCTGTTTTACAGGTGATGGCAATGGTCACTGATGGGTGACTGGTGGTGGTCACTGATGGGTGACTGGCAGTGGTCATTGATGGGTGACAGGTGACTGGCGGTGGTCACTGATGGGTGACGGGTGTCTGGTGGTGGTCACTGATGGGTGATGGGTACCTGGGGGTGGTCACTGATGGGTGACGGGTGTCTGGCAGTGGTCACTGATGGGTGACTGACCACGGTCACTTATGGGTGATGGGTGACTGGCGGTGGTCACTGATGGGTGACTGGCGGTGGTCACTCATGGGTGACAGGCCACAGGTGACTGGCGGTGGTCACTGATGGGTGACGGTTGTCTGGCAGTGGTCAATGATGGGGGATAGGCCACGGTCACTGATGGATGACGGATGACAGGCCACGGTTAGTTATGGGTGACAGGTGTCAGGCCATGGTCAGTGATGGGTGACAGGTCAGGGTCAGTGATGGGTGATAGGTGACAGGCCACGGTCAGTAATTGATGGGTGACAGATGTGGCAGGTGCAATGGAGGGGGCAAGGGTGATGTGGCAGGTGTTTGTGCAATACAGTACACACACAGATCGATCACTCACTGATCCAGGCTCTCCTCTCCTCACTCTGAAAATGGTGTGTGAGGAGAGAAGAGCTGGTAACAGCTAGTTACTGCTCTGTGTTTACATTTTGTGATCAGCTGTGAGTGGATCACAGCTGATCACATGGTAACAGCCGCTGGGCAATGGCTGTTTACTAGTGTCGGTGGCGGGCAGTGTTCCCTGGGAACACGCCGCCACCGACATGCACGCGCAGCACGTTCGCGCGCATGCACAGTGTGCATGGGGGAAGTACCATTTGTGATCAGCCGTGATTTCATAACGGCCGATCACGTGGTAAACAGCCATGCCTAATGGCTGTCCACCCCTGTCGGTGACGAGCTGTGGCCCGGGAACACGCCGCCACCGACAATGCCAAGATGCGCGCGCCCGATCGCGCACATGCCCGGTTTAAAGGGCCGATGTCATATGAATGAGAGCCGCACCGCTCCGCCGTCATTTGATGGTGGGCGGGCGGCAAGTGGTTAAGAGTGTTGGTGCGCTTAATGACAGTCCCAGTTAGTCTGCATGCGGTATATGTACAGCATAGATACGGTATAGTCTCGGCACAGGTGCAAGGTAGATGTGGTTCAGATGTGATAAAGGTTCAGTATAATGCAGTATATGGTTGGTGTAGGTGCAATCTAGGTTTGGAATGAATGCAGTATGGGTGCAGTATGGATGTGGAAAACTTGGTGTTCTGCTGTCAATGGCTCAGTCCCTGCTAGCAGTATCAGCAATGAGTGCATAGCCCTCTCACCAGTCCTTAGGATGCTGCAGTGTACAGTAACTTCTTGCTGTAGAAGGGGCAGTCATTTGGTCTCTCCCCAAAAGCCTCCAGTGATCAGCGATGGGAAGCAGAGGGTGAGTGAATGCTCCAGTCTACCTGCTGCAGGGGTGCTGGTGCTGTGATGTGGGTGGAGCTACACTGCTCCAGGGTGTTTTCACTTCCAGTCTCAGGCTCTCATTTTCACTGAACATGTACAAAGAGGGAGGTCGCATCAGCCTAGTGCATTATCTCTAAAACCATTTATTCAAACCAAAAAAGTGTAAATGAATCTACTCAGATGTTCAGACTAGCGAAGCATATTAAATAGTAGCAATCATTTTGTCCACTCCACTTGCTCCAGAGGTTTGAGAGGACATCACTCAAGATTCTTGTGGCTTATGTGTTTTGAGGGCCTTGCCCTCTTCCCCAGAGCCAAAAGATTTTAGAGATAATGCACTAGGCTAGTGTACCCTCTCTCTTTGTATGTTTTCAGTTGCCTTTGTGACATCTCCAGAGAGGGCAGCAAGGCGCGGTGTAATTAAATAGCTCCCATCTGTCCCTGATTTTGAGGGACTGTCCCTCATTCAGAACAATGTCCCTCTGTCCCTCTTTCCGCCTCATTTGTCCCTCATTTTGGTCTGATCTATATAGTTGCATAAAACATGCACTATTTATCTATCAAAAAGTGTTTTTTAGTGCTAAATATTTCATTCAATTTCTAAATTGCTGCTTTTGTAAATTGCAAAAGCAATTGTGGGTTTAACCAATCATTTTTTTGGTACAATTCTCCTTTAAGGGGGCGTGGCATGAGACGTGTCCTATGCCTGCATACTTTTGCTAATAGGTGTCTCTCATTCCCATCTCAGAAAGTTGGAAGGTATGTACTTAAATCTCTCAGTTTATAATGGTTTGGCTATCAGACCACCACCCTCATCCATAGGAGATGTTATGTGTTATTTTGTTGTCGGATCTCCACTAGTAAGTTCTCCCATTGCCAGATGAATACCCAGGCATAGGTGCTCTCTCTCAAACTCCCTCGGTGCCAAGAGAAAAAACTTTACAAGGCAGTTAAATAAAAATCATCTCTCTACTCCTCTTACTGCACAGTGCCTATTGGGATCTTTAGTGTAAGGAGTATATTTGTCTCATTATATGGCTTGCTTGGCTTTAGCTCTCCATCTGCTGGCTGGAAGAGAATGGTGCAGCATTACTTTAATATCTCAGTAGAGGGAGAGAAGAAAATAAAGGCAATGTCTCCGTCTCCATATTGCTGTAGCCTAGAACCTGGCAACACTACTTTAACCTGGAGTTTAAATTTAAACCCTGACTGAACTTTCAGTTTAAATTTGCTAAATATACAGTATCTCACAAAAGGGAGTACACTCCTCACATTTTTGTAAATATTTTATAATATCTTTTCATGTGACAACACTGGATAAATGACACTTTGCTACAATGTAAAGTAGTGAGTATACAGCTTGTATAACAGTGTAAATTTGCTGTACCCTCAAAATAACCCAACACACAGCCATTAATGTCTAAACCCCTGGCAACAAAAGTGAGTGCACCCCTAAATGAAAATGTCCAAATTGGGCCCAAAGTGTCAATATTTTGTGTGGCCACCATTATTTTCCAGCACTGCCTTAACCCTCTAGGACATGGACTTCACAGGTTGCCACTGGAGTCCTCTTCTACTGCTCCATGACGACATCACGGAGCTGGTGGATGTTAGAGACCTTGCGCTCCTCCACCTTCTGTTTGAGAATGCCCCACAGATGCTCAATAGGTTTCGGTCTGGAGACATGCTTGGCCAGTCCATCATCTTTACCCCCAGCTTCTTTAGCAAGGCAGTGGTCATCTTGGAGGTGTGTTTGGGGTCATTATCAAGGGATGGGATCATGCTCTTCTTAAGGATGTCACAGTACATGTTGTCATTCACAATTCCCTCATTGAACTGTAGCTCCCCAGTGCTGGCAGCACTCATGTAGCCCCATACCATGACACTTCCACCACCATGCTTGACTGTAGACAAGACACACTTGTCTTTGTACTCCTCACCTGGTTGCCACCACACACACATGTAACCATCTAAACCAAATACGTTTATCTTGGTCTCATCAGACCACAGGACATGGTTCCAGTAATCCATGTCCTTAGTCTGCTTGAGCAATCTCTTTGCTGGCTTTCTTGTGCATCATCTTTAGAAGAGGCTTCCTTCTGGGATGACAGCCATGCAGACCGATTTGATGCAGTGTGCACCGTATGGTCTGAGCACTGACAGGCTGACCCCCCACCCTTTTAACCTCTGCAGCAATGCTGGCAGCACTCATACATCTATTTCCCAAAGACAACCTCTGGATATGATGCTGAGCACGTGCACTCAACTTCTTTGGTCGACCATGGCGAGACCTGTTCTGAGTGGAACCTGTCCTGTTAAACTGCTGTTTGGTCTTGGCCACCGTGCTGCAGCTCAGTTTCAGGTTCTTGGCAATCTTCTTATAGGCTAGGCCATCTTTATGTGTAGCAACAATTTTTTTTTAGATTCTCAGAGAGTTCTTTGCCATGAGGTGCCATGTTGAACTTCCAGTGACCAATATGAGAGACTGAGAGGGGATAACACCACATTTAACACACCTGCTCCCCATTCATACCTGAGACCTTATAACACTAATGAGTCACATGACACCGGGGAGGGAAAATGGCTAATTGGGCCTAATTTGGACATTTTCTCTTAGGGGTGTACTCACTTTTGTTGCCAGTGGTTTAGACATTAATGGCTGTGTGTTGAGTTATTTTGAGGGGACAGCAAATTTACACTGTTATACAAGCTGTACACTCACTACTTTACATTGTAGCAAAGTGTCATTTCTTCAGTGTTGTCACATGAAAAGATAGAATAAAATATTTACAAAAATGTAAGAGGTGTACTCACTTTTGTGAGATACTGTATTCCAGGTACATGAAAACAAAAGTGTGCAAATTCAGCCACAGCCTGTGTATAAACCTAAGGGCTAATTCACACTATGTGGTGAGAGTTGTTTTACTGCATTGTGAAACATCTGTCACCACAAGGACACACAGGAAACAATTGTTTCCTATGTATCCCATTCACACTAAAGCACAGCCTATGGCTGCGCTGCAACATGCTGCAATAAAATACAGACATACTGCATTTTATTGCAGCCCACCATGCTGAATCGCATAGCACTATTCAGCAGTGCGTCGATTGAAGTATACTTTTTTTACACTACACATGAAGTTTGTACGAAACAAAAGAAAAGTAAACCACACTGCCCCCTACCGCAGCCAGCAATGAACAGCTGCCGGAGTGGTAAAGCTCTCCGACAGCTGTATGTTAGGATGTGAACTCCTAAGAATAGCAGCATGCTACAGAGTGGGACCCTTGCTCTGTGGGGAAGCAGTGATCTGTTTGCAAAGGCTTGACACACCCCTCGCTAATTTAGAATCAAGGATCTCCAATCAGAAGGAGAATGAGCTTTGATGATTGCAGAGCTATAGGCCTGGCTCAGCAGGGGATATGTCAGACTTATGCAATGGGACTTCTACTGCCCCCACAAAAAGCAAAGATCCCATGCTGAAATTGCTGGAAGGTGACTTTTCAGAGTATTGATGCTTTAGAAAGAAAAGAAACTGTAAGGCATTAAAGGAGAACTATGGAGTAAAAAAAACATACATATTCATCTCCATGCTGCAGCATCAGTTGGATGTTTCAGCTGTCCCACATTGACTCTAAGAAAGGAACTGGGTGATCACATGACTGTTGACTGCTCAGTTTTAAGTCTGCTGTGAGAGAAGAGCATTGACTGTCAGTCATTGCTCTCCACTCTGCCCCTCCAGCATTCACTGGAGCACTGGGCAGGGAAGAGGGTGGGCACACTGGCTCCAGCTCTCATCCAATCATGCAATTTTGTTGGGATCCTTCCAAAGACTGGTATGGCTCTGCCTTGTCCATACGTCTTTTTTAAACACCTTTTGTTTTTCTGCACATGGAATTTATTTAACTGAGTGCTGTACTGGACGTTGACAAAATTGAACTTTATTGTAAAAAATGTGAGCAGAAAGTGTCTTGATATTTGTATCTCTTTCATAATGAACTATGGTCTATGTAGGTAAAGTGGCTACCAAATAAAGTTATAAATATGCAGCTTATCAGACACTTTTAGACTAGGTTCACACCTATGCGAATTGAATGCAGCTTACACTGCATCCAATTCGCAGGACACTTGAAAACAAGTTGTTTTTAATGTGTCCGGTTCACATATGTATGGTGCATTCGCCCTCCGCATTGCACAGAAAACGTGTGCATTTTCTGTGCAACGCGGTGCGAATTCCAGCCCCATTTTGTTCAATGGGAACACATCTAATTTGGAGATGTGTTCCGCATTGAACAAGGATCTTTTCCCCTCCTCACTGCACCTCCCCCCTCCCTCCCCTGTCAGCCGATGCACTGTGAGATCAGACAGGAGACACTGAACAACAGCTCCTATCCTTCTTACAGGCATCTGAGCTGTAATTCGCAACACAATGGTGTGAATCCAGCCCTATTTTGGATACAAGTGAGTGTACTATACAGAGTGATTCATAAGTCTGTACTTGGTGTTTGAATAACTGTTGAGAATTTAAATCATTTTGAATTAGACATAGAAACTTAGTTCCAGAGAGCATCTGTCTATCCTTTTACTAATATGTGAATATTTATTGTTAGTCTAAAGACAAGTGTTTGTGGAAACTGAGCCACCAAGGTTCTGACATATCTAAGAGGGGACGTCAAATTACTTATCTTTTATCATATGCATAAAATGAAAATTTTGAGTTGCAGATGCTGCAGGATTACAGTGTGGGGTACCTATATGTATCAGATAAATCTAATATACAGTATCTCACAAAAGTGAGTACACCCCTCACATTTTTGTAAATATTTTATTATATCTTTTCATGTGACAATACTGAAGAAATGACACTTTGCTACAATGTAAAGTAATGAGTGTACAGCTTGTATAACAGTGTAAATTTGCTGTCCCCTCAAAATAACTCAACACACAGCCATTAATGTCTAAACCGCTGGCAACAAAAGTGAGTACACCCCTAAGTGAAAATGTCCAAATCGAGCAATCCAGTGTCAATTGTTTGTGTGGCCACCATTATTTTCCAGCACTGCCTTAACCCTCTTGGGCATGGAGTTCACCAGAGCTTCACAGGTTGCCACTCCAGTCCTCGTCCACTCCACATGACGACATCACGGAGCTGGTGGATGTTAGAGACCTTGCGCTTCTCTACCTTCCATTTGAGGATGCCCCACAGGTGCTCAATAGGGTTTAGGTCTGGAGACATGCGTGGCCAGTCCACCACTTTTACCCTCAGCTTTATTAGCTAGGCAGTGGTCGTCTTGGAGTTGTGTTTGGGGTTGTTGTCATGTTGGAATACTGCCCTGTGGCCCAGTCTCCGAAAGGGAGGGGATCATGCTCTGCTTCAGAATGTCACAGTAAATGTTTGCATTCATGGTTCCCTCAATGAACTGTAGCTCCCCAGTGCCGGCAGCACACAAGCAGCCCCAGACTATGACACTCCCACCACCATGCTTAACTGTGGGCAAGACACACTTGTCTTTGTACTCCTCACCTGGTTGCCACCACACATGCTTGACACCGTCTGAACCAAATACGTTCATCTTGGTCTCACCAGACCACAGGACATGGTTCCAGTAATCCATGCCCTTAGTCTACTTGTCTTCAGCAAACTGTTTGCAGGCTTTCCTGTGCATCATCTTTAGATGCCGACCAGTTTAATGCAGTGTGTGGCGTATGGTCTGAGCACTAACAGGCTGACCTCCCACCCCTTCAACATCTGCAGCAATGCTGGCAGCACTCATACGTCTATTTCCCAAAGACAACCTCTGGATATGACCCTGAGCACATGCACTCAACTTCTTTGGTTGACCACGGCGAGGCCTATTCTGATTGGAACCTGTCCTGTTAAACCGCTGTATGGTCTTGGCCACCATGCTGCAGCTCATTTTCAGGGTCTTGGCAATCTTTTTATAGCCTAGACTATCTTCATGTAGAGCAACAATTCTTTTTTTCAGATTCTTAGAGAGTTTTTTGTCATGAGGTGCCATGTTGAACTTCCAGTGACCAGTATGAGAGAGTGAGAGCGATAACACCAAATGTAACACACCTGAGACCTTGTAACACTAACGAGTCACATGACACCATGGAGGGAAAATGGCTAATTGGGCCCAATTTGGACATTTTCACTTAGGGGTGCGCTCACTATTGTTGCCAGCGGTTTAGACATTAAAGGCTGTGCGTTGAGTTATTTTGAGGGGATAGCAAATTTACACAGTTATATAAGCTGTACACTCACTACTTTACATTATAGCAAAGTGTAATTTCTTCAGTGCTGTCACATGAAAAGATATAATAATATTTTTACAAAAATATTAGGGGTGTGCTCACTTTTGTGAGATACTGTATATATGTTTCTATACTTTCAAGTTGCATGTAAATTAAATATACTAAAGACGACAGCTATTGTCAACTTCAAAATTATATGTAAACCTATACACTAAACTCTCATATAATCTTTATGCTGTTAATGTAATTCAAGTCAATATTTTTATTAAAATAATACTTACTTTGCAGTTCACTTTATACAGGCATGGTCCACTCCTGAACATGCCATTACTGGAGACCATGCAGGTCTGAAGTGACTGTAAAGAGGCTGCAGAGATCAGTAGCAACGTGCTGCAACAAAGGATGAAAAAAGTGAAACAAATGTAGTGCTACCCACCCGTATCAGCTGCTGGTAATAATGGGCCCTCTGTTCCTTGCCTCAAGCTCCTCAAGAGCTTCAGCCTCTCTGACACACTAAGTTGAAGCCACAAAACGTGTGATATCACAGAAAGTCTCCAAAAGCAATACCTGATACTAGGAGCAGTACTGTATTAAGAAACAGGCACTAAATGAGTTGGTAAAAGCAAGTCTTAATGTATTGTCCCACAATATGGATAGTAACAAAAGAAAGCATAAAATGGATTCACAATAGTAATTTGCCATGAAATTAAATCAGTAGCAAGCACTAGGAATAAGATGACACTTTGCACCCAATCAGCCTAAACAGTAACAAGATCACTGAAGTGCAGCAATGGACGGTAATGAAGCTTAATTACCTGCATTAAATAGACTATACTGCCAAGGTGCCTTACTGGTGACTATGCTAGGTTTAGACTCACTGGGCGGAGGTACCCACTAAATGAATAATGGACAAGAGCTAGTAGAATGGCTTGGTAGAGGGCAGTCCTTTATGGTGTTCTTCTGCCAGCTATTGTTGTGGCTTTTTAAGATGCAATGGTGCAATCAACAATGGTATAGGTGTAGTATATGGTGCGGTCTAGGTGCAATGCTGGTACAGTATTGGTGCTGAGTATTAAATGTCCCGCTTCCAATGGACAGTGCTATTTCACCAGCCCCTGTGGTATGAATGCCTCTGGAGGATTCAGCAGTGGAAAGTAGAGGGTGTAAAGATGCTCTGTTCTCTCTACAACAATGGTGCTGATGTGATCTTTGCAGTATGTTCTGCGCTGTCTCGGGTGCCTACGCTGATCTGTCCTCTCAGGTGTCTGGTGCAGCAGATGTGCTCTTATCAGTTCCCTCTGCACAAAAAGGGAGAACCCAGATGGGCAATCTCAGAAAAGCAGCTCCACTGCTCTTCCTTTCCCCAGTGTCACTTGAAAATTATAGTGCAAAGGGTTCATAAGTGTCACATGGTTTACTTCCTGGACTTCAGATCCTAGAGGGTTTCTGGCTATAGTTCTCCCTTTGCTGACGAGAGGATAGTGCAACATGACATTCCGCATAACAGCAGAAAGTGAAAGTAAACTAATTATAAAGAGGAAAATGTCTCATTCTAAATGGTTCTGTAGTCCAGCATCTGGCTACACAAAGTATTTTGGTAAATAATGGCAATAGATTTACTAAAACTAGAGAGGGCAAAATCTGGTGCAGCTGTGCATGGTAGCCAACCAGCTTCTAACTTCAGCTTGTTTGATTAAGCTTTGGCAAAAAACTGGAAGCTGATTGGTTTCTATGTAGAGCTTCACCAGATTTTTGCACTCTCCAGTTTTAGTTATAATTTAAATATCATTATGCTAGAGGTTACATCTACAGCATACTTGACTCACCTTGTATACTTACAATTTATCTCATTTGTACTCACTAGGATATTTTAGGTTCTTTTTAACAGTAAAATAACTACACTAAAATGTTGATTTTTTTTTTAATGAAAAACTGACATATGTAGGCCCTGTTAAAGTGATACTAAAGATGTGTCTTTTTTAAAAGAAAATAACAAACATGTCATACTTACTTCCTCTGTGCAAGGGTTTTGCACAGAGAGGCCCAGATCCTCCTCTTCTGGGGTCCCTTGGCGACGCTCCTGGCTCCTCCTCTTCTTGAGTGCCCCACAGAGAGCCGGTTTACACGGGGGCACTCGTGCATGCGCCCTTTCGATTCCTGCTGCTGCATCCATTGACACAGACAGCAGGACTCGGTCCCGCCCCGGCTTCCATGTCACTGGATTTGATTGACAGCAGTGGGAGCCAATAGTTCCCACTGCTATCAATCTATTCAATGAAGACCCGAGTAAGTGACTGGAGCTGCTGGGCTCGTTCTCGTCATTGGTACGACCGGGCTTAGGTAGGTAAAAGGGGGGCTCTGGGGGGCTGCTGCACAACAAAAGGTTTTTCAACTTAATGCATAATGCATTAAGGTGAAAAACCTGGAGACTTTACAACTCCATTAACAAAGTGATGTATTCAACAACGTAAGGTTTTAGGATTCAGAAATGGCTGTTGTGGTCCTGTTGAAACTGGGACTTAAATGCAAATGAATGGATATTAAGAATATGCACACAATAATTGAGGTGCCTTTTTCTGCAAATAACTTATATTGTAATGTTGATTTCTAGATTTAACCCCTTGCCGACCGCCGATCGGCATTTGACGGCGGCAAGGTGGCTCGTGAGCGCAAATCGCCGTCATATGACGGCGGCCGCGCTCACGAGCCTAGTGAGCGCGCGCCGCCGGAGGCGCGCGCGCTCACTGTGTTCGGGGAGGGCCGGGGAGCGGGTGCGGCGGCTTCGATTGTCGCCGGCCACCCGCGATGCCCCCCCCCGGAGTGAAAGAGCGGAGGTCCGTGTATGTAAACACGGACCTCCGCTCTGTGTGAGGGGGAAGGGCTGTGATCACAGCCTTCCTTTACGTGAAGGCTGTGACCACTTCCCTTCCCCAGATAGGCAGTCCCCCATACAGTTAGAACACACCCAGGGAACATAGTTAACCCTTAGCGCGCCCCCTGCAGGTTAACCCCTTCACTGCCAATGGCATTTACACAGTAATCAGTGCATTTTTATAGCACTGATCGCTGTATAAATGCCAATGGTCCCAAAAAAGTGTCAAAATAGTCCGACATGTCCGCTGAAATATCGCAGTACCGCAAAAAATCGCAGATCGCCGCCATTACTAGTAAAAAAAAAAACAAAAAAAAAAAACCCCAAAAATGAATTCTCATCATCTCATCGCAAACCAATCAATAAACGCCGATTGCGATTTTTTTTATCGCAAATATGAGGAAGAATATAAATCGGCCAAAAACGGTGAAAAAAAATTTTTTTTATATTTTTTTTTTGGATTTGTATTCTAGCAAAAAGTAAGAAATTTGGGTTTTTTTGCAAAATTGTCGCTCTTCTTTTGTTTATAGCGGCGATCAGAAATGACGCAGCGGTGATCAAATACCACCAAAAGAAAGCTCTGTTTGTGGGAAAAAAAGGACGCAAATTTCGTTTGGGTACGACGTCGCACGACCGCGCAATTGTCAGTTAAAGCGACGCAGCGCCGAATCGCAAAAAGGGCTCCGGTCCTAAAGCAGCAAATCCTTCCGGGGCTGAAGTGGTTAAAAATGGCTATCGTTGGTCCTGTTCAAAATGGAGTTTGAGCGCAAATAAATTCAAGTTGGGAACATACTCACCACAGTTTTTAGATATTATAAAAAATGACTGTTCAAATTGGGGCCAAACTCAAATTATTTAATATTACAAATGTATGTAAAACAATATTTTGTGGTCTTTTTTCTGGGAATAAATGACAATGTTACAATGGATGGTGATTGTCCTGCTTAAAACTGGGCCCAGTACAAATAATTAAATACTGGTCATGTAGGCACAAAATATGTTGGACGATTTTATTTGTATGGTATATTACGCTGTAGCTTTAAAGCTGAATACCAGGTATAGCAATTTTTGCATAGTTACATATGATATACATACATTATAACTATGCATATACCTGACCGATTTCCCCAGAAGCTGGAAGTCACTATAGTAGGTCCATGCTGAGCAGCTGCTCTGCTGCTTACTGAGTACAGTGTTTGCCCTCTCAGCACAGATGCCATTCAGAGAACAGTTTGCATTTTCTCAATGAATGGAAAGTGTTCTCTGATTGGTGAAGTGAAGATCATAACATCACTGTCCTGTCCCTCAACCTCTTCCGATCAGAGAATGCTTTGCATTTATTACGAAAATGCAAAATGTTTCCTGAATGGTACCCATGCTGAAAAAGCGACCGCTTGTGTTCACTGTGCATTAGGGCAGCTGCCAGGCACAGGACCCAGAAGCTAGCGGAGATCACTGTAGTACCGATGCTAATATAGAAGTTTCCAGCTTCTAAGAGGATCCCACTAGTATGGCAGATACATACCTACATTAGTCCAAGCTAGACTAATTAGTAACTATGTAAAAATTGCCACACCAGAATTCATCTTGTATTTCTTTGAGTCAATGGCTCATGTGGGTCCTGATTAAAAACTGGGCTTAGTACACATAATTAAATAATGTACAGATAAATACTACAGTAGATTGGTGGCTTTTGTTCCGATGAAATACAGTAATTGTACTGATGTTTTGCTTGAAAGCTGGATGGGTGTGTGTCCTGTTCAAAATTAATTTACAGTCACCACAATAATTTATTGACTTTTTTCATCAAAGTAAATATACTCTACTGCTGATTTTTGGAATGAAATCTGGTTGGCGTCTCTCTTGAAGAAAATGCAGCCTAGAAAAAGTGCTTAAAGCTGATCTTCAATCTGTGACAAATATTAGTCAGCAGACCCTGAGCCATCCGAGTGTCAAAATGATGCCACATCCCAAATAACAGGAGAAGAGAAATTGGATGGGACTTTAAGGCATCAAAAGGCATTTGGATATAAATGAGTATAAAAGATTATTATAGACATAAGAGATATAGATTAAAAGACATTATAGAAGAAAACAATATTTGTCGTCAGTAAATAGTACTAAATCGCAACACTACTCCTACGTTTCAACTATCCCAAGTCTTCTTCAAGAAGTTTTTCTTTGTTGAAAAGTATAGACAACATTATATGTACAAAACTCATGTATTGACACCCACTCCAGCCTCAAGAAAAGGATCGGAGAACCAGGAAGCCACTCAAGAGAAAGCTATCAAGATTCCTATAGGCAACATGGGTCAGATTGGATCCAACGTAGAGGAATGGGTTCCCAGGATTCCACTAATAGAAATAATTGGATGGGTGGATTTTGACACAGTAATAAAGACTATGCTCTGCAACAGAACATTCTGAAGCCATCCAAAAACCTGTATGTGTAACAAAAAGAACCCCCCCCCCCTCTAATCGGGAACTTAGAGGGGTGTTCTTTTTCCCCTTTCTTTATTTGTTTCAAAAACAATAAGCCTCTCAACCCTTGAATAAGAGAAATGTAAAACATGAACATTAAAAAATAAGACAGCATGCAAAGGGCCGATTTGCCTGTATCAGGAACAAATGGTACAACCAAAGCAAACTTGCGTGAGAGTGGTCACTCTATGACCTCTGGTTTTCCCTCAACAGCTATGCTAGCTTGGTATGAGGCATGTGCTCTACCTCTTGGATAATGCTGTCATAGATCTCCATAAAATTCTCCCCTTGGATCAGGGAGGGGATAAATGTTAACTTTGAAGGCACCCCAACTTTCCTTCTCACCAATATGACCTCCTGGGAAAAAAATTTCATCTGGGTCCTAACTCTGTGGTGCAACACAGGCGATGAACTGGCAGAAGTGGAGGGCAAAAAGGGCAGGATCTGAAACCTGAAGCTGCTGAACTAGTTCACAGGTCATGGAAGGTAGGGAAAGGGGGGGGGGGGTTAATTTGGTCTTTTCACATTGGGTGCTCAAAGACCTTGTCTTGATATTCATATTGGGGTGGTATCTGGGTGCCTCCTTATTGTTAAGGCAGGCTTCCAGCTTCCAATAAGCCAATAAGCCCCATCCCCACCAGGCCATGGTTGTGGGGAAGAAGACCCTGTCCTCATCAACAATGAGACAAAGCTCTTTGCCAGGGGGTTCCATGCTTAGAGTATGTGGCCTGGTATGATACAGGAGGAGGGGACACCTCTTCTTCCTATTCCCCTTTCCTGGCCTGCTAGGCTTCATGCTTTGGTGTGTGGATGTTTGGAGGGAAGTTATGGTTGGTTTGTTTGTTTGTTTTTTGGGGGTTCCCCCCTTAAAATCAAAAGCAGACCTGCAGGGCCTGGCATGAATTATGGGGGGAAACCCAATGCCATTTAATTTGAAACAATCCTTGCTAATTTGTCTGGCATCCATGCCCTTTCTCCCTCCTGTGCTCTCCATCTCCCTTAGGGAACTCTACCATACAGCACCACTCCACATATATGATACAATTTTAAGTATCTTAACCCCAAAAAATCTTTTTGTAAAGTGTAATTTAACACAACATGTTTGATATTTGTGTTTCATTTTGAATGCTTTCTATTGTCGGAGCCCTGCTCGCCTGAAGAAGCTTAGTGATCAATCTGTATCTTAGAAGACATTGTCATAAATATAATATACTTTTATGGTACTTTACTATGTTTTGGGTGTTGGCAGGTTATGTGCAGGGTAGTCTCTTTATGCATATGTGGATCTATGTATACTGTATATTGCACAATAGAGTGCATTTTAATAAATTTGTACAATGCATGTATTGACTTGTAAATAGTGTTGAGCGAACCCGGACTGTAACGTTCGGGTCCGTACCGAACTTTTGGGTGTCCGTGGCACGGACCCGGACCCGGACATTTCAAAAATCGTTCGGGTTAGGCCCAGGCACGGTGCCTGTGGGTTTTCAAGCCATGCCTGGGCTTGCAATGTCAGGCCCAAGCGAGTTGTGATAAATGTTCAGTTATGTACGTAACATGTTTAAATAATTTTACGTGAGATAACACGTTATATGTCATATGTATCTAGGTGTATACGTATTTCTCTGATGGGACGTGTATTGGACGGTTGTGGGTTTTGTATCATTTCATGGTATTTTCATATAATATAAATACTGTTACAGAAGATTCTATGTCTAACTAGTGATTCGAAGAAGTCCGCTCGTCCCGAGGCTGTTATCTTTCGTAAGTTTTACTTTGTGTTTATAGTT
>BLSH010479685.1:853239-870214 GCA_018402905.1 Glandirana rugosa | reverse complement strand
TGTGTGGGATGTCCAATTCATGGAAGGAATGGGAACAACTCCACAGCGTGATTCAGTTTTAAAATGAGGTTTATTTCTTAGAACAAAAATCATACACAAGTCCAATCATGCAGTATGCTCCAAAACAAAAGTAAAAACAGTCACTCTGTCGTCCAGACCACTTTCCTCCTAGTGTGTAGGTAAATCCTCCCTATTGATGAAGGCACGTACACCCTTCCTCCATGTGTTGTTGCGCTTCACTAGCTGTTCCACCTAGTGCGCATTACCCCTGCAGGGGTTTGGAAATGTGGTGAGTAGGGACCCGAGAGGGGCAGCACGTGTGGAAGTCACCTTGATTACACAGAAGGAGCACGAAAGTCACTTTATATGGATATTTCCTCACAAGATGATACATTGTTTTCTCATGGTTCTTATGCAAGAAATATAGAAGACGTTCAAACAATACCTTTATAGACTTGCTTCCAGTGACACTCAATCCATTTTTTTGTTTATTTTCTTGGTCACATATATATATATATTTTTTTACACCTCACATTTTTAAGAAAAGTAGTTTGGATCACTATGAATTTTTAAAGAGAAGATTTTATTTTATTATGAATATTTATTGAGAATCTGCACTTAAGCACCTTTCACTCGCAGTTCTGTATTTATACCTGCCGTTTGGCGGGGTAAGTGGTGTATATTTATGGTTGATGTTATTTATTTGAATTCATTTTCTGTACATAATTTCTTAATAATTAGGTTGTGGTGTTAACACTTGGGACAGCGCCATTTCTTTATAGTGGAAAACTGATTACTGTCCCTGTGGTACCAGACCCGTAGGGCCTCAACTGTCAGGAGGGCAAGCCCAGGTAAAGCCCTGAACATTCCACCGTAACCCCAAAGTAGTGCTCTTAGATCTATAGGGGCCATAGATCTAACCACGCTAACAATTTTAATCGACGGGCGTGGGAACCACTCCAGAAGGCGAGAGAATATCGCGGCTGAGTGATAAATTTCAAAGTCTGGGAGACCCGTACCTCCCTCTGACTTAGGGTAACACAGTAATTAATGTTTTATTCTTGGGTGATTCCCACGCCAGACAAACCGAATTATCAGGGACCACAAGGAACGAAAGAAAGCTGAAGGTAGCGAGATAGGCAAGGCTTGAGAGAGATATAATAACTTGGGGTGGATATCCATTTTCATGCTTCTGAACCAAGAGGTCGGAGTATCACGCCAGGATTCCGTCAGTCTTCTGATCTTAGTGAGAAGGGGGCTATAATTTAGTCTGTATAAATCTTGAAAACGTGCCGGGATACTGGTCCCTAGGTACATAATGGCTTTAGGCTGCCATCGGAAATTAAAGTTAGTCTGAAGGGAGGCTAGTGTCTGAGGAGGTAGAGAAACATTCAGTGCCTCTTTTTGGATAAGTTCAATTTAAAGTTACTCAGGGTCCCGAATCTACGGATCTCTGTCAAAATGGAAGGGATGCTAATGTAGGGCTGTGTAACATATAGTAAAAGGTCGTCTGCGTGAAGTGAGAGCTTATTGTGCGTTGAGGAAGTCTTTAGGCCGTTGATGGAAGGGTTAGATCTTATGGCTTGTGCTAAATGCTCGATCACTATGGCAAATAAAAGAGGCGAGAGGGGGCAGCCTTGTCTCGTGCCGTTGGAAATTACAAATTGGTTGGAGTGGATGCCGTTAACAAAGATGGTGGCAGAGGGCGAAGACTACAGGGACATGATATGAGAGAGCATCTTAGGACCTACCCCTATCCGGGAAAGAGATTTACTGAGAAAGGGCCAACTAACCCTATCAAAAGCCTTCTACGCGTCACACAAGAGAAGACATGACGGGATGTGTTGTTTTTGGGCAAAGGAAATGAGATGTAGAGTTTTCGTGGTATTGTCCCTGGCTTCACGTCTAGGGGCAAAACCTACCTGGTTGCCATGTATGATAGAAAGAAGAAGGGGAGAGAGTCGTTTCGCCAAGGTTTTGGCAAGAAGCTTTAAGTCTATGTTCAGGAGCAAAATTTGCCTATAATTGCTACATAATGTAGGGTCTTTATTGGGTTTTGGTATGACAGCTATTTGGGCCTGCAGGAATAGAAGGGAAAGAGACGGAGAGTCATCTATTGCATTAAAGGCTAAGGTCAGTAGTGGGGCTAACTGAGGCTAACTGAGGCGCAAAGGTCTTATAAAATCGGGGAGTGAACCCGTCTGGGCCTGGCCTTACATTTTTCAAGCCATTAATGACCTGAAGTATTTCAGATTCCGAAGTAGGGGAGTCCAGATCACTGGTCTCCTCAGGGGAGATAGTGGGTAGCACCGTCTCTGCTATGTAGGTCTCCAGGTCTATGCGGCCCTCAGGGGAGTGCACATACTGGGGGGCAGGGAGAGATTATAAAGTGAGGAATAATAAGAACGAAATTCCTCAAAAATATCCAGGTTAGCATGTTTTTTAATATTATCAGGAGAGAGGATGAAAGGGAACCGTGAGTGGTTTAGTCTAGGGTGAAGAACCCGTGCTAGGTGCCTACCACAGTGATTGGCCTGACTGTAGTGCACAAATCGCCCCCTGTCCCTGGCCACCAACGACTTTTCAGACAGGAGACGCAGCAAGTTCCGGAGGGCATTGGAGAGTTCTAGTAAGGTGGAGGGGTCAAGAGATCGCTTATGCGAGCCTTTGAGGGTGGTTATTTTAGCAAAGAGTCTAGTGATCTCTGTAGTACGTTCCCTCTTTAGCCAAGCTCCCTGCTTAACTAAAAAAAAAGGACACATTTCAGTGCCTCCCACTTCGTGAGGGGGTTTGCCTGATCAGATTTGTGATTGCTAAAGAAATTAACGATCGCCTGTTTTATGGCCTGCAGACAAACGGCGTCTGAGAGTAAATTATCAATGTAAATCCTCACTTAGTAGGAGGAGTACGTCAGAGACTAAAGTGGATCGGGGCATGATCAGACCATAATTGCTGTCCTATAGTGGCAGTCGGTTGGTGGTCAAGGAGGGATTGGGAAATCAAAATGTAGTCTATGAGACTATATGTGGAGTGGGCCGGTGAGAAATACGTGTAGTCCCTGCCTGAGGGGTTCAAAATCCGCCACACATCTGTCAGCGATAACTTGGTGAACAATGCCCGTATGTTAGTCAGGGTGGTTGGGGAGATGGAGGACCTACCTGAGGAGGCGTCAAGGCAAGGGATCAGCGTGGTGTTGAGGTCTCCACCCAGGATCACGTTTGTAGTACAGAAGGACTCAAGCTGGGAGGTCATGGTGGAGGGGAAGCAAAGCTGGTCCCGATTAGGAGAATAAATGTTAACAATGGTGAAAATTGTCTGTTCATAAGATATCTTTAAAAATATATATCACCCTAGAGGGTTGATCTTTTGGTCTAAGACTTCTGGGTTGAAAGAGTGGTGAAACGTAATAGAGACCCCCTTCGACCTATACGAAGGGTTAGTGCTGTGAAACTAAGTGGGGTATTTTTTGGTGGGCATTTTGGGGACCGCATCCACACAAAAGTGCGTTTCTTGTAACATAAGAATTTGGGAGCGTCTCTTGTGGAAGTGATGTAAAACCTGATGGCGTTTTTCGGGGTGTTAAATCCTCAGCAATTCAAGGAGGATACCGATAGGTGAACGGGTGTAGCCATGTTAGTTGTATAAAACTATGGAATTAACCAAGAGTGATAAGTGAACCCATGGCCCAGAACAATGAGGGCAGAAAGGAGGAAGGGGAGAAAGAAAAAAGAGACAGAGAAAAGCAGTGCTAAGGAAAGCCCACAGAGAGGAGGAAGAGAAGGGAAATAGAACAGTTATGATAGAACATGGAATGTGAAACAAACCAGTGAACTGAGGCCAAAGAGGCCATTCTCTAAGTGCAATATACAACAGTATATACAGAGCCAGCCTGGGCGCCGAATACCCTAAGGTGGGAGCCGTGATCAGCGCTTAGGGTGGCCCGCGTGAACCAGGTTACATAACAGTATAAGTAAGGAAAAAGGGAAATTACATCCTACAACATATTTGAAGAAAAACTACTGATGCACCCCCCAGCCGGGTGGGTGCAACAAGCTTAATGTGGCTAAGCAAGTAAGAAGCTCTCATATAGGTACCTGAGAAATGGAAGTTACCTGCTCAGTCACTCAACCAACACGAATGCAGCAAAATAACAAACAAAGAGAGTATGAGGGGGGTAAGGAAATGGGTGAGGACAAGAAGAACACAGAGGAGATCAAACACATAACCGATAAAGAGAGCAGTGAAATGAAAGGCCTGTGCCCCCTAAACCATGTATCAAAGTGAAGTTCCAGATAGCACCAACAGCTACCAGTATGACCGGGTTTAAGGTACCCAGCAGTAGGAAAAAGCCAACAGTCACAATAGCCAAGGTCAGCCTCGAGGGGATTTAGAGCTGGCTGGTCTAGGACATTTCTTCTTTTTGGAGCTTCCATGCTAGCCAGTGTTTAAGGGCAAGGCTGGCGTTGCAGCTCTCAGGGGCCAGTCCGGAACAGAGAGCTGGGGTAATTCAAATGTTCCAAGAAAGTTAGGGAGGTCTCCAAGTGTACGGAAGACTGCTGATTTACCCTCATGGGAAGCAGATAGCTGAAAGGGGAACCCCCAGTAATATTTAATTTGCTTCTCTTGCAGAGTGCTGGTGACTGGCTTTAGGGCGCGCCGCATGTCAAGGGTCAGCTTGGATATGTCAGGCAAAAGCCTGATCTGTGAATTGTTTAACATAATGGCGTCTTGGTCACGTGATGCTTGCATAATGGCAGCTTTAGTGGTATAATGGTGGATACGACAGATCACGTCTCTGGGGAATGCTGAGTTGGCATTTTTAGGGCCCAAGGTTCTGTGTATACGATCAAGTTCAATCACATTATCCTCGGGTTTCTGTAGTAACTGATTAAATATTTTTAGGGCCATAGGTGTTAAGTCTTTAGTCTCTAATGTTTCAGGCAGACCTCTAATACGAATATTATTTTGCCTGCTGCGATTTTCTTGATCGTCTTGGTGAGAATATAATTGCTGAATCTGTACAGTATGCTCCTGCAATATTGTGTCATGGGAATTTACAGTAGTGACAGTGTCCTCAACTATGTGTTCAATGTCCTCCATCCTCACCGTCATATTCCTGCGGAGGTCTGCAATCTCCTGTTTGTAAGAGTGCTCCAGCCTTTTTACATATGTCTCGAAATCATGGCGTGTCTGTAGGGCCTTAATATAGGCCTCCATGTCCAAGCCTACGCTAGAACACTATGAGTCCAGTGAATGGTATCCAGAGCGGACTGAGCCACGATCTGACTCCTGCGAGGTCTGGTGCTGGGAAGAGGAGTGAGACAGCGCCATCATGGAGGCTGAGGTGCCGCTCCACGAGGCCCCCAAATGGGTAAAAAAAGCACAGTCTCGCTGTCCTTCGGAGGTCCGGAGCTTCTCTGACCATCCCCGCTACCTTTCCTCCTCATCTCAGGGCAAGCGAGCTGCTGCAGAGGGTCTGTAGGATGGTCGAGGCCTGGTGTCAGCGGAAGCCAAGACGAAGCACGTCTTATCGTGCCATGTTCTAGGTCACGCCCCATAAAGAACTAAATTTAGACACTCCTGTTTAAGGCAGGGTGGTTACACCTTTATTTTGCCAAAGCTTTAATGAAGGTTAAGTGAACAATAACATTGTAAGTTATATAAAGACACTCTATATCTAATTATCCTTATACTGGAGAGATATTTCAGATTTCCTGGACTCTCTGTGCCAGTAGCATGCGATTTGCCTAAATACTGTATGAACAGATTGGGGTGGACCTAAAATGGGTAGTGTTAGGAAAACAGCCATTTTCCGGCCGTGCCTGGCTGTCTGTGCATGTGCCAAAAGGCCCTATTTAAGCAAAACAATGCCCTGCAGCAGATGCTGTCCGTTCTACAGCGTTCCCGTGATCTGTGACCCCGTGCTTACTCTGAGTGACTTTCCTGTGCCTGTGACCCCGGCTTTACTCGGAATTTGTTTCTTTCTACCTACCCTGACCCCCGGCCTGTCTACGGCTATTCTTCTGCCTGCTCCTTTTGAACCTCAGCTGCCTGCATGTTGCCAACCCTGCCTGTACCCGACCGCCAGCCCGTTACCGACCCGGATTGCATCACCATCCTCCTGCCTAGCATGAGCGTCAGTGGACCTTCACCTTCCACCAAGTGACCCAGTCTAACCCTCGTGCCCCCTTGTGCTCTTGAACTTTCTGTCCGCACTACCAGGGGTTCTTGATCCAAGGCTGCAAGAGAGGTGACCCCCTGCATAAGTCAGACTCGTCCACCAGGTACGTGACAGGTAGAGTTTAAACATGTCTCCAGTTCTGTATTTTCCCATGTAGAAGATCTGTAACTGATTTACTTTAATCTTACATGGATATTTATACTGATATTTGTTCAAAATAATATAGCATTTT
Organism: Glandirana rugosa; assembly: GCA_018402905.1. Lineage (NCBI taxonomy): Eukaryota > Metazoa > Chordata > Amphibia > Anura > Ranidae > Glandirana > Glandirana rugosa. Next base: position 863,801 of record BLSH010479685.1, on the reverse strand, counting down.
TGTTATTGATGCATTTAAGAAAAGCTAAAAAAAAGTGTTTTCTTGATTTTTAGGAATGCATTTAATGACCAGAAGTGGATTACACGGATGACAGAAATAGAAGACTTAATGTTTGACAGATATCTTCTCGCTAATCACACGATGCAGCTGACTAACCAGGTAACGTTATATGCAGTTATAATAAGGCTACAATGACACTAGTGGACACCTTGTGGTACCTCTTCTTAGGAAAAGTTTTAGAAGGAAGGGTAAGTACACTGTAAAACTGATCTCCTGGCAAACAGCCAAAAAAAAAAATAGTTGAAATCTATATACATGTAACAGCGTTCTGGGAAAGGAGATTGTGTGATTTGATCCCTACCTCGCAGCCATTACATCTTAAAGTGATTGTAAGCGATCATCTTGTAAAGCAACCCATTCAGTTTAAAATAGAAATGAAAGGCAAAACATTTTTTTGAATAGATATAAAAAAATATTAAAAATAACTTTTTTCCCTTTTTTATATATGATCACATTCCTTCTGTTCTCAGCTGTGTAAGAGTTGGGGGGGGGGGAGAAGCAGCAGTACACTGAGCTTGCCAGTCAACGGCTGTGCAGCAGGGGCTTGTCAGGACAAGTCTGATCATCAGAGGAGAACAGGCTGAGTTCCCAGCATAGCTAGAGAACTGACCATGATGTGTTCTCCTGGTTAGTGTGGTTAGTTTTTAATAGGAGAGCAGAGGGACTAGCAGGAACACCAGGGATTTCACACGAAGTAAGCAATACAAAAAGAACAGGAAACTTTCTCATACAAGTACATGGTACAGCAGGCACATATCAGGAATATGAAGTGTTGGGGTAACAAATGTTTTAACATTGTAGCAGCAGCATCTGGATAACAGGGGATCTTCAGTCCTTATCAAATGGGAGTTTACAGCAGCTTTCCAGATGTTCTTAAGTTCTTGTGCTTTCAGCTAAAGGGATCTTTTGAATACAAGAGTGACTACCCCACAGGATATCCTAGTAGAGATAGGCAGAACTCTCGAACATCGCAAAAGTTGGGACCTGAACTCCATTGAAGTCTATGGGACCCAAATTTGATAAAATCAAAAGTCCCCATTTTGAAGGCTTATATGCAAGTTATTGGGCATAAAAAGAGTATGGGGGCCAGAGTACTGCCCTGGGGGACATGTACCAATGCAGAAAAAAGCTTTTAAAAAAGATTGTTTTTAAAGAGGAAGTAAACCCGGGAGCCAGCAGTCGAGACACAATCACAGTGAGGAAACGGCACGGAGGCAGTTTCTTCACTGAGCATGTGCCGAAATGACGTAGGCACATCTCGTACACTACAGATCTCCTGAACCGTGCAGGTTTGGGAGATATGCAGGGCACGAGTTGACAACCACTTTAAAGGAGCAGTAATTTTAATAATGCTTAAAATTAAATGAAAAATCATTTTAAATATAGTGCCTGAGGGGTCCCCTTAGTCTGCCTGTAAAGTGTCACATCTATACCATGTATAGAACCTACTGTGGCAAAACTGACATTAATAAAGAAAAAAATGACATTTAAATTGCTGGCAATACAATACCATTGCCGGCAATAAAAAAATGTTAATAAAAACGGTGTGGGGGTCACCCCCAACCCATCCCAGACCCTTTGGTACTGGTATGGATTTTAAGGGGAACCCCTTTTAAAAAATGGCACGGGGCCCCCCTAAAATCCATACCAGACCCTTATCCGAGCATGCAGCCCGGCCGGCTAGGAAAAGGGGGGGGTGGGAGACGAGCGAGCAGGCTCCCCTCCTCAACCATACCAGGCCCTTAGCCCTCTACTTGGGGCAGGGGGTGGTCCCCTGATTTTGATCCATCATTAATCATGACATCACTGCCACCGCCAGACCCGAGAAAAGAAAAAAAATGCCCTGCCCGCGACAGAGGCTAACTGCCATCTGCCTGCTATGCCATCTGACAGTTCTTAAATAGGTAAGGAGTGGAGCCACCTGGCGATGTCACCTGATGCCATCGCCCTGTGTGATCTCACCAATCAGTCCATGCGAGGTCAGGTCAGTGATGTAACGGGGGGGCAGCGCCACCAGGTGATATCGCCAGGTGGCTCTGTCCCTTATGTATGTAAGAACTGTCAGATGGCAGAGCAGGTAGATGGTGGTTAGTCTTCATTGCAGGTGGAGCATTTATTTTTTATTTTTTTGGTCCAGCAGTGGTGGTGGCGTCATGATTGACAATGGATCTACATCGAGGGACATTATTATGATCAAATTCTGTGTGTGTGTTTTTATTTCCTTTTGACACTTTTTTTGGTAAATGGGTAGGGGTGCTATGTACCCCATACTCATTCACATAGGTGGTTGGGATCTGGGGGTCCCCTTGTTAATGGGGTTTTCAGATTCCAATAAGCCCCCTGCCCGCAGACCCCCACAATCACAGGCCCCTGCCATGTTGAGGGCATGTGGCCTGGTATGGTTCAGGAGCGTGAACACTCGTTTGCCCCCCCCCCTTTCCTGGCCTGCTGGGCTGCATGCTTGAATAAAGGGGGTTTTGGGGGGGCATTTTTTTAAATTTTGGTGTGGAGTCCCCCTTAAAATCCATACCAGACCTAAAGGGTCTCACAGTTTTCTATTGCCGGAAATGTTTATGTTGTCATTTAGCTGCCGCCGGAAAAGCCCTGATGACTCATGCGTTATTAAGGATGCATCATCCCGGCCTGCTCCTTAACAACCAGCTATTCACTATGCAAGGCTTTGCCCAATCAAGGCTTAGAATGCACTGTGCAGTGCGCAGTGCATTGTTGGGCTCTGGGCAGGCAAACATCCAACCAAATGGGTGAACATGCAATGTTTGGGCTGCACTTTTGCTCAGCTCGAACTCTAATTCCTAGTCCCCAGGATAGATCATGTTTACTCACTCTTGAAGGAAGTAGGTCCAAACTTGAAGAATGTTTTTAAAACTCCACTTGAACTTAGTAGAAGAAGAGGACAATGGAGGTGGATTACCCAAAACCCACATGAGGCTCATACAACTTCTTGGCTATAGGTTGCTGGGTCTCAGCATTCAGAAGCATCACACTGAATTACTCAAGCACATCAGTCACAGACAAGGGGTTTGGAGGTAACTCAGTTCCATCGATTACTCTAGCAGCAAATCTTTAGGCCAACATGGCAATACTATCTAGACCCAGGCTCCAGCCCTGGGGCCTCAAACCAGATGCACATCATTCTCATCAAGGAAAGCCCCCTTTGGCAAGGACATCTCTCTTCTCCTAAGGAAGGAGGTAAAAACAACCTTTTATAAAAAAAATCCAATCCAACCCACTGATGACAAGCTCACCAGGGGTTGGCCAGCTGACAAAACAGACGGGACTCTCTGTATCCATTGCTAACATAGGAATCTTGAGCCTCCTTAAGAGAGTGACTGGCAAGTGAGGTAATACAGATCGCTGTTGGGTGCAATGCTCTATAAGAAAAGTAAAACAAAACACAGCAAGACTGGTAGGGAACACATTCCCTCCAAAACTGGAGCTGTTTTACCCGCTAAAGGGTATGTCTCTCCATTCAGTCCTAAGATTTACCCAGCCCTGCTAGTAATATCACTGTAAAGGCACATTCTCCTTATGCCTTTACTTCACTGACCTGGAATAAAAACAGATTGTACCAAACATTTATTTATACTACACTTTAGGGTGTAACTGTGTCACCTTGGTTACCAGATCCTAAGTTGATTGTACAAAGGAAATATTAATCTTTTGCCAAATCAAACATAATAAGCATCCGTAGCCAAGCACATCTAACTGAATAATATCTAATGAAATGATAAGAATTGGTAAATATGTTAACACAGAATCACAAAGTCCACAATCGTTTACCATATTGCATTTCTTGGGAAGGGAATGTATTGTATTTGCAATAATTTAGATATACATGTTTATGATAAAAATAAGAATTGCAGCTCCAACTCCCCAGAGGATTGTTTAATTTTATCTCCCACAAGTGTAAACTCCATCAGACCAACATAAAATACAATTGCATTACAATGATCACTCCACACCAAAGACACCCCTGTATGTAAGTGCACCAATGTACAATATTCATGAAACATTTAGGTCCTCAAATACGGTTTCTGATTAGGTAATGACACTACCATTACACAATCTCTTCTAATAGTTAAGCGCAACTCCCTTTAAAAGGGAGAGTAATATTACTGTACTCCTTTAATGTCTACAAACAAAGTACTCATATAGAATACCAATAATGATGCACATTTTGTCCTCTCCATTCCCAGCCTCACTATTCCCGTTAGTGTTCCCAACTCTTGTAGCTGCTCATGGCTTTCATTGCTTCTGGGGTCTTAGGTAAGACCCACTGGTCTTGTGCTGCATGTACCAAAAGTAATTCTGTTTCCCAGACTTTGGCTTGTCCAGAACTTCCCAAAACAATCAAATCTGCTGGAAATAGTTGCCACGAGACTAACATAAGATAAAAAGTGCCCCCTTCTCCTTGTGTAATATTTTAAGCCACAAGAAAAATATTGTATAAATTGCACTCACACTGAGAAAACCTGTGTCTTTCCATAAGAGTGTTACAACAATGCTCCATTTTTGAGTGGGACTTCCTCCAATAATGCCACTACTACTGGCCTGCTATATTGTATTAGGAAGCCACAAATCATACTAAAGCTTAGCAAGATGTTAAAAGTTTATCTAACTATCTAAATGCAGCGCTACCCCCATAGGAGCTGCTGGATAGGATGGTTCTCTGTTCTTTGCCTCAACCTTCTCAAGAACCTCAGCCCCTCTGACACACCCGAGAAACAAAAAGCACACAAGGGCGCACTGGCCTAGCACATTATCCTCGGTAAAAACGTGTTTAATAAAATTCATAGAAACATACTCACAAACATATTCAAGTAACAGGCATATCCAGAACTGAAACGGCTACGTGTCCAATCCACCGTCTCCTGCTGGTATCATAGACAAGCTGGCTAACGCGTTTCCTCAGAGCCTAACGTACCACGTCAAGGACTCAGTTTTATATCACACAGCTAGCACAAAAATGGGGGTGGAGTCACTTGTGGTCCCGCCCCACCACCCAGTGGGGCGTGGACCACATTGTGATTGATCTGTATACACTAACAGAGCACCCGCCTCCCTGATCCCAAGGCAACAACCTCTGTTGTTGTGCATACTTTCACAGACCTCCTTCCCAAAGTAGATTGATGTTTACGGAGTGGGAGGGAACATAATAATCAGTACCAAATGAAAATTCTCAACAAAATAAGAGTTGCAAAAAAAAAGGGATTGTTGTATAATAATCAGTGATAAGCAGTGCTGACCGCATACAGAGAGCTTTGTAACACCACAAAGCTTTCTATCTTATTGTCTCATAGTGTTAAGATTATGTAGCCTTTTCCATGATGCCATCAGTGAATACTCAATAAATATACATAAAAGCTATACTTCAAACGAACTAATACCTAGACATCTATTACTGGGGGAGGCATAAATCCTTGATCCTTGGATCCGCATCCTAACACAGGATCTGGGGACCACCCAAACGCTGCCGACCACAAGTGTCTCCAAAGTGGGACCCCACCGGGTATATTGCGGCACTTCTGGTACTGTTTCCTTCGCTCCACGCCTGAGACCGGCCCGTGGAGCGCACGTGAAGGGGTGGGACTCCAAGCACCGCCGACTCCTGCGCTCCAAGCCTCAATCGACGTGACCGGTGCTTCCGGCTCCCATCCGGAACCGGAAGCATCATTCTGCATTTCCTGTTGGAGGGCACATATCTGTTGTTCTAATTGGACGTGCCTCTCCAGCACCTATGTGTTTCACTGATCGATAAGAAACATAGGTCACAGCTCCATCTAGTGGAGAGGAGCTCTATGTAACCATTCAACTACAATGAGGAAAAAATGGCATTAAGAAGGAACAAGTTAGTTATTTCTAACAGCCTGGTAATCCATCTTGCAGAAAATAGTCACTAATAACAAACAGAGAGCAAGCAACAACTGCTGTAGTGAACTATTAAATTTAATATATTATTAGATTAAGTGTGTTGGATAGATCAAAAAAAAAAAAAGGAGGGGGGGGGTTGACCCACCCGGTTGAGTTTACAAACATACAATACCACAGGAATTGACTAAAAGTAATAGTTCATACCCAATAGTAATGCTCAAATAAAACAGGCACCAAACCAGGCAGTAAAGGCAAGCTTAATATATTGTTACCCAATATGGTTGGTAACCAGGCAAGCATACAATGGATTTACAATGGTAATAACACAGTTTCACATACTAAGTGATTAACAGTAGAGAATAGGCATAAAATATGTGGCAGTGGGAACCAGAGTAGATGCTTCTGTCTCCCTGAGGCAGCAGTGCAGATGTTGTGATATGGGAGGTGCTGTGCTGCCCCCAGTGTTCTCACTCCCAGTCTCAGGTTCAGAACTCCACTGGTATGGTATCCCACTGACAAGTGAATGTGCAAACAGAGGTGCTCATTCTCAAACTCCTTTCCTTTCCTAATTTCTTACTTCCAGTTTAATAAAAATCATCTATCCACTCCTGCTGTACAGTGTCTATTGGGATCCATTATATGCCTGCCATCTCAAACTACAACTCCCAGGATTCTCAGCATTCCGCATAGAAGTCTATGGTCTTGCTTGGCTTTAGTCCTCCCCCTGATGGCCAGAGGAGAATGGCACCGCATAGCATAATTATCTCAGTAGAAGAGAAGAATAAAAGGCAATGTCTAATTCTCTATATTGTTGTAGCCCAGCACCTGGTTACATAAAAGTTTATCTATCTAAATCTTATTTAAAACACTGCCATAGATCAGTACTTTGAGCAGAACCAAACCTGCACACAGAAAAATAATGTTCAGCTCTTCTGTGATAAGACACACTTTATATGCAATACCTTTTTTTTTAATATAGTCCAAATATTTATACAGCTCTTTGGGTTGAGGGGGTTTAGGGTTAGTGCAGGATTAGGTAGGATTAAGGATAAGGTTTAGACAAATTTAGTTCCTGAGGCTCTGCTGTGATCAGCAGAGAAGCATGTGATTGCTTTGGTTTGCTCTGGGCTCTGTAGGATGAAAGTTGTTTTGCTTACCCCTGTCTTCTTGAGACTTCCAGAATATAGTGGGTGGGAGAATCAAATGTTAAAAACAGAAAGTGGAATGGCGCTGCCAAATGGTATGGTGTTAGATCATTATAAAGTGAAAAGTGTGCAAGAATATTAAATTATTAATATAAAAGAAACCATAAGTAGTATATATCCGTTGTATGAATTAAAATCAGCTGCTGTCCCCACTAAAAACCTCAAAGTGCTCTGTGTACATAAAAATTATAACCAAATAGTGGATATGGCGCTGCTGTAAACTTGTGACACAATACTAGATACAGTGGATGATAAATACATAAAAGTGCAATGTGCGGTTATGGAGCCATCTGGTGGTGAAAAAACAGTCCAAGGCTAAACTTTGAAATTATCTACATTGAAAGTCTGTGTACAGGGTATACACACAGGGGGCGGTGCGGGAGGTGACACTGCAGTGCTCCCCTCCCTCCGACACACACCCCACTCACCCCTGATAGGCAACAGTCTGTAAGTGATCGAATCTTATATTCCCAAAGGCAAGTATGGTGCAGGTTCATTAGACTCTTCAGACGCTAGCCTGCGTCTCAACCCACGGTGAGCAGAGAGTTCATGTGGAAAGACACATGATGACGTCTCTGTGACGAAACGTGTAAGTCGGAGCCTAGAGCGTCACATGCACTTCCGATTTTCGCCTTTTGGAACGCAAGGAAGCTCCGATCTGACTTCTCGTATTTGTAAGTAACAGAATTTAATTTCCAGTGTTTGCCTTTGATACCCTACACCATGGAAAATTTGTCTTTCCACATGAACTCTCTGCTCACCGTGGGTTGAGACGCAGGCTAGCGTCTGAAGAGTCTAATGAACCTGCACCATACTTGCCTTTGGGAATATAAGATTCGACCACTTACAGACTGTTGCCTATCAGGGGTGAGTGGGGTGTGTGTAGGAGGGAGGGGAGCACTGCAGTGTCACCTCCCGCACCGCCCCCTGTGTGTATACCCTGTACACAGACTTTCAATCTAGATAATTTCAAAGTTTAGCCTTAGACTGTTTTTTCGCCACCAGATGGCTCCATAACCGCACATTGCACTTTTATGTATTTATCATCCACTGTATCTAGTATTGTGTCACAAGTTTACAGCAGCGCCATATCCACTATTTGGTTATAATTTTTATGTATACAGAGCACTTTGAGGTTTTTAGTGGGGACAGCAGCTGATTTTAATTTATACAACGGATATATACTACTTATGGTTCCTTTTATATTAATAATTTAATATTCTTGCACACTTTTCACTTTATAATGATCTAACACCATACCATTTGGCAGCGCCGTTCCACTTTCTGTTTTTAACCTTTTATTAGCACCTTTGGTGCTTACGAGGGGGCAGCAGCCTATATATATTTTAAAAATATTTATTTCCTTTTTCACACCACCATTCTCAGCAGCGCCACACCATCCCTTACATTTTGGGAGAATCAAATGAGCAGCTTGAATATTTATGCAACTCCAGCCAATCCCTGGGGGAAGGTGACCAGATAGTGGCTGGGAGAGTGTATAAATAGTCTGGAGCCTGGAATAGTAGTGTTCTTCCTCAGAAGGAGAGATTCCCAACCAGACGGGCTGCTGCCTTTCCTGGCAGTTCAGCTAAAGATCCTACTAGTGTCATTGATGTCCCAGCTGTGAATGGCTGCACGTTTCTAGAGAGCTAAAAGAGGGGTTTCACCGAGGATCCAGTTCAGAAGCTCATTGAGGAGACTATCTTCCTGAGTCTGGAGGGAGACATCTAAGTCCCTGTGACACAGTAAGTACAGACCTAAGAGGGGGATCCTAGTCACTGTTGCTGCTGTAAATCCCTGGTGCACTAGTATTAAGGCTTGCCTGGCCTGGAACATTGCTTATGGTGTTCTAGTGCTGTCCACTTCATGTTCTACTGTTCAAGGGACTTCTCTTAGAAGTAGCTACAAAGGGAAGACTGTCTCACATTCCTGTTCAGTGTTCTGGGGTATCCTCCTTTAGCCCATCCAGGTTACTTTGCAATAAACTTTAAAAAAGGCAACTCCTAGACTGTTTATTTGAGCCAAAGAAGTGAATGATGCTATTTTCCTGGCTGCTGCTACACAGAGGGAAAAGATCCTGTGACACAAATCAGTGGCTTCTGCATGGGTAGCACTACATACAGTGAATGATGCTGTTTGGAAGCAGGGACTTCTAATTCTGTACCTGCTACTTTTAAGACTTGCAAGTCTATGCTGACTGTATGTTGCTGCTTGAACATTGGGACTTGTAGTTCTCTACTTGCCAATGCTACCATTTGAATGCTGGAACTTGTAGTTTTGTACCTACTCTGTGCTATCAAAGTGCTAGTACTTGCAGTTCTCCAGGCATTCGGGTTTAAAACTGTTCTCTATAACAGGGAGCTTGGTCACTGATGAGGTCAAATTACCAGGTGGCAACTCTTACCCCTATTTTTTGAGTTAAAGTGTGACAATTGGGACCTCACCTTTGGCATGGAGGGGGGCGTGGCCAGATGAGGATGTGAGTGCGGTTGAATGTTCTGCTCCCGCTCTGAGAGATCCTGAGACGCCGGGTATGGTGCAGGATATACGGTGGCCATACCGGAGTGAGGACCGCTGGGACCGGTTTGGCATGCTGGAAGGGAAGTGGTAGGAGCGGTGCACCACTCCCCAAAGGAGGGTGGCCACCGGTCCACCAGTCTGGCAGGCAGAGGCACGGCTGGTATAGTAGAGATAGGAGCAAGAGGCAGCCGGTGAACTGTGCTGAAGGGGACAGTGTGCCTAGAGAGAGCACGCGCGCTCCCCCAGCCAGACACGCTGGCATACGGAGAGGCACATAAGGTAAAGCTTGGCACACCATCCTTCATATGGGAGAGCTGGCTTGACCCGGTGAACAGAGGCACGGCTGGCGGAGTGGAGGCGGGTTTGAGTGTGTGGACTGCAGTGAGAGCAGCACACTGCACACTGCCCCAGCCCGAGTTACTGACATACAGAGAAAAGAGTTTGGCTCAGTAAGGTGCAGTGAGAGTGCACCAACTGTCCTGGGCTCATCATCTTCTACACCGAATGGAAGGAATAAAAGGCTACTCTAACACCAGAAGAGGTCCAGATAAGATAAAATTGAGAGAATTGGGTGAGATCACTCCAGTTTTTTTTCTATATATTGTATATTGGCTGTGATAAAATACATATCTAAGTATCTACCCAGTGGTGTATTTAGGTTTTGGGCTGCCCTAGGCCTGACTAAACTCCTGCACCCCCCCCCCACACACACACAGTTGCGGAACGCCAGCTGCTTGCACAACAACTCATTGGTTGGGGTCCACCGCCTGGGACCTTCGGGACGCCCACCCCCATATATGCATGGGCTGTCCCCCTCTGAGGTCCGCCACCTGGGGTTGGTTACTCAACAACACGTTCGTCGACCGCAAGGCGTTGACACACACA
>BLSH010479685.1:842918-853229 GCA_018402905.1 Glandirana rugosa | reverse complement strand
CTGCCCTAGGCCTGACTAAACTCCTGCACCCCCCCACACAGTTGCGGAACGCCAGCTGCTTGCACAACAACTCATTGGTTGGGGTCCACCGCCTGGGACCTTCGGGACGCCAACCCCCATATATGCATGGGCTGTCCCCCTCTGATGGCAGCCCTGGCTGTATTATCATACTGGCAGCATTAAAAGTGCAAGCTTTTCGTGCTGCCCCCCTGCAAAGTGCCGCCCTAGGCCTGGGCCTTGTTGGCCTAGGCCAAGATACAGCATTGTATCTACCTCAGGAGAAGCATTTAGCCTCACTAGAAGAAGAATCTAGACTTTTTTAAGTGACAATTGGTTTGATATAAATACCGCTCTAAACCTGCAGGTGAACACAGGCTTAGATAAAAAAATGTCTGCTATTGACACTCTTCAAATGCACTTTTAATTGCCCTAATTGCTTTGGAAATCTGGACAGTGTACTCTTCACGGGGAATGGGAATAGAATTTTTTTTTCTTCTTCCCCTGGGGTTGGTAGCTTAAAGATTTCTCTGGTTATAGACTTAATTCAGCTTGTCTACAGGATCAACATATTTGTGCAGACAAACAGAGCAGGACTGATACTTTTTTTTTTTTTTATGTAACTCTTCCTTAAGAGGCTCTGACATTGCAGCTTGACGCATGGAAAGAACTGGGTGAGCTCATTTGCGTGTTTTTCCCACGTAATCTGTAGGACAGCTGTGTTAAAATATTTAATCATCTCAGTAAAATATTTTAGTCTCCCTATGAAGAGAATTCTGACTTCTTAAAGTGATAGACGGCCTGATATAACAATGCTTTAAACTTGCAAGGCCAATATAGGTTTAAATATAGGATTATACTGTTGATATCTTTCTACTGCACTTAAATTGCCTGAATGGCTTTTGAAACGGGACAGCATACTCTGCACTTTAAATGGGAATAGACTCCTCTCCAGGGGCTGATAACCTAAGGTTGCTCCCAGGATTAACATATCTGTACAGATAAATTATTTTGTCATTCTTTTCAACCACTCTCTAAAAATGCTTTGATACTGCAGTTCGATCGAAGTTAGGAGGAAACCTGTAAGGTGTCTGCAGGCCATGGGTTTGAAATTAACAGGTTAAATTTGACCTCTAGATTGACAGCTAGACTGACAACTAGGATAGAGTGTGTCTGGCATCTAGAGTAGGAAAATGACAAAGAAGAATGGTGAAGAGGTGCCGCAGCAGGAAAACACTCAGGTATATCCTGTAGTAAAAGACAAAGGGAAGGAAAAGGGGAGTCAAATAGCAGGAAAACCAGAAAAATTGGTGCATACCCGGCCTTAAGGGGCATCAAACTCTGCTATGCAGAGTAAAAGCCAGGCAGGAGTTACTGGTGGAAGGAAAAGCCTAGGAGCTACTGCGAAGACTGACCAGGAGGCAGGGAGACCTATGAACACATTAGGTACTATTGGTGCTGTAGGAGGTGCAGAACCTACTTTGAGAGAGGTGTTGGAAGCAGTGAACTTCTGTAAAGAGACCATGATAGGAGTAACAGAACAAATTAAAGGATTAAGTGAAGAAATGAAACACCTTCAACAAGATGCACAAAAAATAAATGAAAGAACTACAGCACTAGAAGAAAGAGTAAGCCAAATAGAGGATGACCTAAATCCAATCAAAAAGGAACTGAAGGAGATAAAGGAGAAAAGTAATCCATATATGGCCAAAATAGAAAATCTGGAAAATAGACAACGGAGGAATAATTTAAGAATAGTAGGCTTTCCTGAGTGGAGTGAAGGAGGTAACCCTGTAATCTTTCTGGAAAACTGGTTAAAAGATACCTTTGGGGAAGAGACGTTTTCACGCTTCTTTGCAAAAGAGAGAGCGCATAGAGTCCCATACAGAGCTCCAACGCCAGGTGGCTATCCTAGACCGTTTATAATTAAATTGCTTTACTACCGAGATAAAGAGTTCATTTTACAAAGAGGGAGGGAAAAAAAGGATATAATCTACAATGGAATCCAGGTTTCAGTATACCCAGACTTTTCTCCTGAAGTGCAGAAGAAAAGAATCATATATATGATATTAAGAAGAAACTTCAACAACTTCAGATTGTATACTCAATGATGTACCCAGCACGATTGCGAGTGGTAGTTGGTTGAGAAGCAATATTTTTTAATACAGCAGAGGAAGCGGCATTATGGTTGGAAAAAAATGAAATGAGGTTGAGGAAAACATAACGTATGAAGCACACCTAATCCAGACTGAATATAATACTGCGAACGGGAGCATGGGTTAGGAGGGAGGAAGGAAGAGAAAAGAGAGCGGAGGACTCTCCCCCTTTTTTTTTGCTGTGTGGTGATAAATTGACACTATGGAACACTGGAGGAGGGAGGGTGGGGAGGGAGGGAGTGAGGGGAGGGGAATCACGGAGTTGAGAGAGTGTTTTTTGTTAGGTCACAATAGAAGCCCCTGGTGTGGACTAGAGGAGGGTCAGGAATGGGAGATAAAAGTAAGGATGTGGATCCTCCCCCCGCCTGAACCCCATAGCCCCCCCCCCCGAAAGGGAGAGGGGGGTGGGGAAAAGGGGTAGGGGACAGATCCGGAAGGAAGGGAAAAGAATGGCACTGATTATAGATATAAATACAAAACAAATAAGACACCAAAGTTTTATTGTAAAAAAGGCACTAAAAAGGGAGGAAAATTACAAAGTATCACATAAAGTACAAAAAGGTCACCAAAATAGGGATTTGCAAAATATAATTTGGGTTATGAAATTGAAAGGGGTAGATGCAAAATAGAAATGTGAATATCTGCTCACGGAATATTAGAGGTCTGGGAGATAAGGGGAAAAGAAGTGCAATATTTTCTACAGTAAAAACATATGAAGCTGCAATAGTCTGTTTACAGGAGACACATCTAACAAAAGAAACTATTGGGTATCTGAGACATCGTGGGTTTCAGACCCAATATCATTCTGTATACACCTCCTTTTCAAGGAGAATAAGTATTAGGGTTGGAACTAGGCTGACGTTCTCCAGCAAAAAAGTGGTAATAGATAGTAAAGGGCGATATATTTTCTTGCACTGTAATATGGGAGACATGGAATGTGTCCTGGCTAATATATATGTTCCACCTCCATACAAACCAGAAGTAATATATAGTCTAATGGCATTTATATCAAGTAAGCCAAAAATCCCAATACTAATAGTTGGAGATTTTAATGCGGTAATAGACAAAGAAAAGGATAGATACCCAATAAAGCGAGGGAGCCAAATTTGTACAAGTAACATGGGTCGATTAATAGCGGAGATAGATCTGAGGGACATCTGGAGGCTGAGAAACCCCAGGGAACAACAATATTCATGTTATTCAAAAACCCACAATACACTTTCTAGAAATGATTTGATGTTGGGGGATGAGGCAATGTTAAGATATGTGGAGAATATAAAGTATATGGCCAGGGGTCTCTCAGATCATTCCCCGATGATGATATCAATCTCTCAAAAGGGTGGAAACAGAAGGGGAGAATGGAAAGTAAATCCCTTTTGGCTGGAATTCATTGGACAACAGGAAGAAATAGGGAATCTAATTAAGGAATACCTAGATAGGAATAAGGGAACTGCAACCATGGGGGTAGTATGGGACTCCCTGAAAGCTTTCTTAAGGGGGATTTTGATACAAAAAAATTTGTAAAATTAAAAACAAGAGAAAGAGAGAGGGTAGTTATGAAGGGAGTAGCAGAAGCAGAAAGGCAATATATAGTAAACCCAACAGCAGCAAGAATATCAACATGGGTAGAGGAACAACAAAAATATAAACAAATACTCCTAGAGAAAGCGGAAAACAAAAGAAGTTTCCAGATACAAAATCTCTATGAAGCAGGGGAGAATGAGGGTAAGATACTGGCCACAATCGCACAAGCTAATCGAACAACAACTACAGTGTCTGCAATAAGAGCAAAAGACGGGAGGATAGTAGTGCAAACCCCCGGACTTGTTGAGGAATTTAAAAACTTTTTCGAAGATTTATATAGTACCCGGGAGCAGAGGGTAGAAGGACAGATGGGGGACTTCATTAGTGAAGTGGGTAGGTACTGCGCTTAGGAATGTACATGAAAGAGCCTACTGCCACCCAGGAAGTTAACCCCCGGCGGGGGTTAGCTGACAATATAGTTAGATATATACACTTAGGCTAGGCGCTGCTCTAGATAACAGGACTAGTAAATATTAGTTTACTGTGTGTAGGTGTCCCCTAGTGGTTCAAAAAAAAAAAAAGATCACAAGGTGTACTGATAAAGACTAATGAGTGCGTTGTAATTATTCATTATTATGGGTAGGTACTGTATTATTCTTCAACGGATAAAGTGCATATTAAGTCATGTTCATCGTACATGTAGATCTGTGATTGCCAAAGTGCAAGTGCAAGGTATAAATATCAATAATTGATGCTTATTTGTGCCACTCATAAAAAAATATATATATATACTGTATGTGTATATATATATATATATATATATATATATATATATATATATATATATATATAAAATGCTTTAGGAGTTAATTAGATTAGCTATATCCAGACACTAAGAGATACCGATTATCTTACTCCAACAAACCAGTGTTTTCAAAATTAATAATTAGTGCTGATCATAAAACATATAAAGTGCACAAGTGACACTAATAGTATGATTGTCTTAGTCCATATACCAAAAAATGATCATTAAAGTGCTGTTGCAATATATTATGCAGTCTCTAAGAAATAGCAAAACCATCAGTCCAATGTACCAGGAATACAGTGCCTAAAGTGCTTATTAAGTCCTCAGGTTGTATAATTCCTGAAGATAT
Organism: Glandirana rugosa; assembly: GCA_018402905.1. Classification (NCBI taxonomy): domain Eukaryota; kingdom Metazoa; phylum Chordata; class Amphibia; order Anura; family Ranidae; genus Glandirana; species Glandirana rugosa. Next base: position 848,398 of record BLSH010479685.1, on the reverse strand, counting down.
CCAATAAAAGCAAGTGCAGATGACAGGTAATAAATCCTTAGAGGTTTTTCCTCTGGTCCCGAGTGGGTGCAGGACACACGTGCTCCCCCTAAGGATAACCCACTTACCGAACTGCGTCACCCCTACAGGGGTAAAATGCATAGACGCCTTCTAGTAGCTCCTGGGGTGTCCTAGGGTACCGCAGTAATTGGCTATGCTGTCCGATCCTGATGTCCTCAGCAGAGGTGTAGATGGTCATGTGTGGAAGGGAAAAGACAGGGAATGTGCATAGTGAAGTCTGTTTAAAAAGTGTCTTTATTAAGTCAATCCAGGGAATAAAAACAATTTCCAATGATCAATGTTACACAAAATTCTGTTTTCTATAATGCAGACAGCCGAGCGGTGGTTGTTTGAGAAAGCCTCTCACAATTCCTGCTCAGTTTGTGTGCGTTCCACCAGCCGCTGCTGTAAAACTGTAAAAAATGACGTATGTGTATGCTTGAGTGTGGCTCCCTCTGATGCCTTTCGTCATAGACGTCTTCTGAGGCCTCATAAGACGTCTATGACGAAACGCTTTAATTGGATATCTTCAGGAATTATACAACCTGAGGACTTAATAAGCACTTTAGGCACTGTATTCCTGGTACACTGGACTGATGGTTTTGCTATTTCTTAAAGACTGTATAATATATTACAACAGCACTTTAATGATCATTTTTTTGGTATATGGACTAAGACAATCATACTATTAGTTTCACTTGTGCACTTTATATGTTTTATGATCAGCACTAATTATTAATTTTGAAAACACTGGTTTGTTGGAGTAAGATAACCTGTATCACTTAGTGTCTGAATATAGCTAATCTAATTAACTCCTAAAGCATTTTATATATATATATATTTTTTTTATGAGTGGCACAAATAAGCATCAATTATTGATATTTATACCTTGCACTTGCACTTTGGCAAGCACAGATCTACATGTAAGATGAACATGACTTAATATGCACTTTATCCATTGAAGAATAATACAGTACATACCCATAATAATTAATAATTACAACTCACTTATTAGTCTTTATCAGTACACCTTGTGATTTTTTTTTTGGACTTCATTAGTGGTTTGGAGATCCTGCAACTGTCTGAGGAGGATAGGGCCTGGCTGGATACCCCCCCCCCCCCCCAACTATAGAGGAAATAAAAAGAAGGATTGCACTAATGGCAAACCAAAAATCTCCAAGGCCAGATGGGTTACCGGTCGAGATATATTAAAAGTATGGGGATGTACTGGCCCCAGCATTGCTGGAGGTATTTGAGGAAGCAAGAAAGGAGGGTAAATTGTCAGACTCCATGCTAGAATTGACAATAATTGTGTTACCAAAAGAGGATAAAGATCCACTTGATCCCTCTTCTTATAGGCCGATCTCCCTGCTGGGAGCTGACATTAAGGTCCTAGCGGGAGTCCTGGCCTCAAGGCTGGGAAGAATTATAACAAAATATGTACATCCAGACCAGTCTGGATTTATGCCTGACAGGACCAATAAATGCTAACATAAGACGAACGTATCTAAACTTACAAATGCCAACAATTAATACAGGTTCAAGGGCTATGCTGGCATTGGATGTAGCAAAAGCTTTTGATAGCTTAGAATGGCACTATCTGTGGCAGGTCCTGATGGGCTTTGGATGTGGGTTAGGATTTGTGGAGTGGATAAAATGACTATATGGAAATCCCTGGGCTAAAGTTAAAATAAATGATGAATGCTCGAGGACTTTTCGACTGACCCGGGGAACGAGGCAGGGGTGCCCTTTGTCGCCCCTGCTTTTCTCTCTGGCAATAGAACCGTTGGCGATTGCTGTTAGAACAATGGAAGAGATTAAGAAACAGGGGTAGAAAAAATAGCATTATATGCTGTTGATATATTCCTGTTCCTGGGGCATATGCAGGGCTCCCTGGAAGCAGTGATGGATATGTTGGCGAAATTTGGGAAAATATCCGGATTAGTGATAAACTGGAATAAGTCGAGTCTGCTCCCAGTAGATGCAGGAAAACCAAGCTTGGGAGAGGAATACCCGGAAATGGAAATAGTAGAAAGAATAAAATACCTGGGGGTTCAGATAACTAAAAATCCGAAGATATAGAGGACAATCTAGGAAGACTGTTAGAGAAATTTAAAAATAAGAAAAAAGTGTGGAACCGATTGCCGTTGTCGATGGTGGGAAGAAGTAATCTAATAAAGATGATATGGCTACCTCAACTCTTGTATATTTTACAAAATTCTCCAGTATGGATACCGAAAATTTGGTTCCAAAAGCTGGAAAAAAATTTTAGAGAGTTAATATGTGGAGGAAAGCAGGTAAGAATAAGTTTAGCTACACTACAACGCCCAAAAAATAAAGGAGGACTTTCAGTACTCCACCCATGCTACTTTTTGGCAGCTCAAATGGTGCATTTAAAAGGATGCAATAAGCGGACAGAGAGACCCTGGTTGAAGCTTTGGAGACGGATTCTTTACCCTTAGAGACTCCTACTCTAAAGTTAATTAGAAAAGTGTGGGAAACAATGAAAAAAGTATTGGGGTATCAAGGATATACAAAATACTCACCGATCTGGCATAACCGGTATATCCAAGAGACTCAAAAGGTGGAAAGAAATAAAAACTGGGAAAAATGTGAAGTAGAGAGTGTAACACAAATGTATAAGGGTAATAGCCTGAAGACATTTCAGGAGATAAGGGAGGAATATGGGGTATCAACTCAATCAATGTATGTATACTTGCAAATTAAACATGCCCTGGATAAGCAATTTAAAATAAAACCATTAAAATGGTGTGAGATAACAATATTGCAGGAAGTAATAGAAGCTAGAAGATCTAGAGGGATAATATCAGGGTTTTACAAAGATATATGTGAGGCGATAATGGTTAAGGGAAAGGATCTTCATGCAGGAAAAGCTGGACAAAGGATGTAGGGGAAATAACTGAGGAACAATGGGAAAGGATTTTAGAAGTAAGCCCAGTAGTATCTATATCTCCATCACAGAGAGCATCACATTTACTGTTGCTCATTAGAACATATCACACACCACGGAGACTGTTTCATTATGGAAGGAGACAAGATGCGAAGTGCCCACGGTGTGGGGGAGGGGAGGGCAGCTTGATCCATATGGTATGGAGATGCCCCAAGTTACATAGATATTGGGAGAAAATAGTGGAAAATATTGAACAGGCCTTTGAAATTGTTTTAGAAAAGACCCCCGTGGTGTGTATTCTAGGATATGTAAAGAAGATTGGATTGACAAATAGGAAATGGATAGCAGTGTCTAGGAGCCTGTTTACGGCAAGGAAGTTAATAGCAAAGAAATGGATGGCAGCAGATCCACCAACCTATGTAGAATGGAGAAGAGAAATGGAAATAATGATTAATAATGAGAAATTTGTATACAGCAAAAGGAAAAGAGATGAAGAACATAAAAAATATGGGGACCATGGATAAATAATAATGTAAGTGGTGATACTAAAAATGGATAATAAGTATGAGAAGCTGAATTGAGTTTATAAAAACTGGAAGATAAGGGAGATGTCCTTTAAAGTACAGAGCTAAATAAATTATGGGAATATAGGAGAATAAGGATGAAGAAGAGCAATTGGGGAACAGTGTCTTTGAGGGGTGGATGTTTAGAGTGTTTGGTGTGGAAGGTATTTTAGGATAAGTGAACTTAAATTTGTATATGTGAAAAAGTATAAATATATATATTTTTTTTAATTTTTTGAAATAAAGGATATGGTTTTAAAAGAAAGAAAGCAGAGAATAGGAAAAGAATACCACAATGATGTGACTAAATTAGAGGCTTGTTTGAACGCCAAGCTGAATATATCCTCTTAAGGTAGTCTACTGAAGTGGTATAAAAAAAAAAGTGTGACAATTGGATTTGAAAATGTTGGGTTGTCATGGAAACAAGAATTGGCAATAAAGCTTTAGTGGAGAAACCTTTTTCCCATAGTAACTCTTACAGGAGTGAATTTCCCTTCCTAGGGGGAGATTTCCTCTCACTTCCTGTTGTCTCCCTCCATTTGTAAGCATGAGTCATATGTAAGTCAGATGTATGTAACTCAGGGACTGTGCCTGTAAATGCTAGTGACAGACTGCATCTTATGTCGTTTTTTATTTTGTCTTTGGTATCGCTTTAAACCTTAACATAGTTTTGGCCCCACATTTTTTCCAGTTTTGGCTAGAGTGGTGGAGAATTACAATTTCTAGCTGGCAAACATTTATATCCATCAGTGTTCCCAGGGTGGAGATTTACAACCTGTCTCTGTGATTCCCATACAAGAAATGGGGGATAGTTGTTCCCAGAACAGGAGGATTTGGAAAGCAATAAAAACATTGTCAGAATGTCCAACCCCTCTGCACTCTACTAAAAATGTGATATTACATACTTAATACCTAAATCTTTAACTCAAAGAAAAGGGTAAATCTACAGAGTGAAGCCTGGAAGCGCAGATCTTTATTTTTGTTTCAATATATCCCAGCTAGTATTTACCCACTTCCTGACCAGGCCATTTTTGCTATACGGAACTGCGCCACTTTAACTGACAATTTTGCGGTCATGCAACGCTGTATCCAAACAAAATTGACGTCCTTTTTTCCCACAAATTGAGCTTTCTTTTGGTGGCATTTTAACACCTCTGCGGTTTTTGCACTATAAACAAGAAAAGAGCGACAATTTGGGAAAAAAAAACATTTTTATTACTTTTTGCTATAATACATATGCAAAAATATATATATATATATATATATATATATAAAAAAACAAACGTATTTATCAGTTTAGGCCAATATATTCGCAGGTCTTTTTCCCAATTTAGGCAAGCCTTAGTAGGTTTCATTAGACTGTTGGAGGAAAGAATGTTGTAGATAGTGGAAATCATATGTTGTTGCGGATTAGATTGGGTACAGAGCTGTTCAAAGAGCATGAAGGGATGTGAAGCTGAGGAGTTACGGTCGATTTCTCTGAGATCGTGCCTTACTTGGAAATATGTCCAGAGAAGGAAGGCGAGCGTCTCGTTTGTTGGTAGGGACTAGAGTTGAGCGAACCCGGACTGTAAAGTTCGGGTCCGTACCGAACTTTGGGGTGTCCGGGACCCGGACCCGGACCCGAACTTTTCAAAAAAAGTCCGGGTTCGGGCCAAGCGAGTTGAGATCAGGGATGGTTGTTTGCTCTGCGAGCGGAAGGAAGAGACCTGTATAAAGGTTCATTCCGTGCTAGAGTCTCTTTAGCTGGCATTGAGGAGTCGAAGTGTAGGGAAGTACGAGAAACTTGTCGAGACATGGGTTAGATTAGGCGTTGTTGTATACTAAAGGTGATAGATGTTGTAAGAAAGGAGGTTGTCAGATTACTTTGGATGATTCCGAACGGATTTAACCCTTTTTCTGGACGCTTATATAACCGGATTTGACTATTTATGCAAACAAAAAAATATATATATATATATATATAT
>BLSH010479685.1:783274-801402 GCA_018402905.1 Glandirana rugosa | reverse complement strand
CCTTTCACCCTAGTGAACCTTTATGCCCCAAATATGAACCAGCGCAAATTTTTGGAACCCCTATTGAAACTTGTCAAAGACAACCTGCAAGGCACCCCGATTATTGGGGGAGACTTTAACACAGTTATCCAACCTGCCTTGGACTCCACCACTGTAAACAGGAGGCCCACTCAATCCATTGTTCCCCTTCTTCAGGAATATGAACTATATGACGTGTGGCGCTGTTTCCACGGGTCTGAAAGGGACTATACCTTTCTTTCTGCAGTGCATGCTTCATACTCTAGGATAGATTTCTTCTTGCTTACTAAATATGCTTTGCAAAATGTTCTAAATGCGGATATCGGAACCATTTCTTGGTCTGACCACGCCCCTATTACAGTGGAAATTGATGACTCTCTGAGCCGCACTCCTCAGCCGTTGTGGAGACTCGATCCCAAACTTCTGGCGGACAAGAAATGGTCCCGACTAATCCAACAGGAACACTGTGAGTTTTTTTCTGCATAATGATGTGCCAGGTATGAATAGGTGTGCACTCTGGAATGCCTACAAGGCATATATGAGAGGAGTGCTGATCAAGTTCTCCTCAATCATCAGGAGACAGAGGAGGTTTTACAGACTATCTCTATGAAAGAGGAAATAAACAAAGAAAATCCATCCCCATGTCTCACCCAGGAAATTCAACAGGAACGCGACAAACTACGTTCGCTCCTTATGTCCAAACATGAAACCCACTTTAGGTATCTCAAAAGCCAACAGTTATAGCCTACATAACAAAGCGGGAGCGTGGCTTGCAAGAAGGGTCAAACAGCAGCAACTTAAGCAAAAAATCCATGCCCTTTCGCATCCCATTTCTAACAAAACGCTGATAAATCCCAAGGACATAGCTGATGGCTTTGCAGACTACTATCAGTCCCTATACGATCTCACTGAGGATGATTCTACACCACAGCCCTCTGTAGAGACTATAAATGATTTTCTATCGGAGGTCAAGCTTCCATGTTTGAGCTCCGATCAACTCCAGGATATTTCTTTACCAATCACCCCCTCAGAAATTGAAGCAGCTATTAATGACCTGCCCAACCAAAAATCCCCAGAGGAAGATGAATTTACAAACGAATACTACAAATTCCTAAAGTCTGAAATATCTCCTCGTTTGTGTGAAGTCTTTGAGGCCTCCTCCTCCTCCGGCTCCTTCCCACAAGATATGTTACGAGCTGTAATTGTCACCATTCCCAAACCCAAAGATTGTTCTAAACCTGCCAATTATAGGCCGATATCAATGATTAATACTGATATCAAAATCTTTGCCAAACTTCTTGCCACCAGACTTCAAAAAATTTTACCCTCACTTGTCCACCCGGACCAAGTGGGTTTCGTAAACGGCCGCCAGGCCCCTGATGGAACCCGCAGACTAATAAATATCATGTCCCAGGTGGAGATCTCTCGGACGCCTTCTCTGCTCCTCTCCTTGGATGCGGAGAAGGCGTTCGACAGGGTCCACTGGGGATACCTGAGACAGGTATTGCAGAATTTTGGAGTATCGGGCTGGATCCAAAAGGCTATCCTATCCTTGTATTCCAACCCTTCTGCTAGAGTGCTCACTTCTGGGCTATTCTCCAAACAAATTAAGATAACCAATGGGACCAGGCAGGGGTGCCCCCTATCCCCCACCATTTTTACTCTCCTTATGGAACCACTGGCAGAATCAATTAGAGCTCACCCTGACATTCATGGCCCATCCCTTGCTGGTAGGGAGCAAAAAATAAGCCTCTTCGCTGATGATGTAATGATCACACTGACCAACCCCCTGACTTCGCTCCCAGAAGTACAATCCATTCTAAATAAATTTAGTGCAATCTCCTATTACAAACTCAATGCTACCAAATCACAAATGCTAGGGATATGCATTCCACCCGCCACTAAAAAAAAAATTAATTCAAGACTTCCCATATGTCTGGGTGACTAGTGAGATAACTTATTTGGGTATTAGCCTGACCCCTTCTGTCTCCCAATTGTATAGTAAGAACTACGCAACCTTTTTGGATTCCCTCCCGCAACATCTCGCCCAGCTGAGGACACAACACCTTTCCATAGCAGGTAGAATAGCTACCCTGAAAATGATCACAATACCTAAACTTCTATACTTGTTCCACACCCTGATAATCCCAATACCCCAGACATTTTTCTTATCTACCCAGAAGATCTTTAACCAGTTTATATGGGAAAAGAAACCCCCTAGATGTACGAGCAAGACCCTGACTAGACATAGGTCCAATGGTGGAATGGGTGCACCAAATATTTCCATTTACTATAAGGCATGCGTACTGGACCAGACTCGTCACTGGTGGAACCCTCTCTCCGCCAAACCCTGGACTCAAATGGAGGCCCTGGAAACCCCCACAGGGTATCTAAGGACCACCCTTATAGCTCTTAAGTTAGGAGCCCCACTACCCACCGCCTTTTCGCCGACGATTCAGGCGTCTCTGAAACAATGGAAAGAAACTTCCCTACACGCGGACCCTATGGGCCCCAGCTCTAAAATACCCACCCCACTATCTGTCCTACAACACTTTATACCAAACCTTTCTACCCGAATATGGGAAAATAATGGTATAACCAAGCTTAGCGAGTTTTACCAGGGCTCAGAGCTTTGCTCCTTTGAAACCCTTCAAATAAGCTTCTCACTCCCTAACACCCTGCGATAATAATATCTCAGAATATACTCTTTCCTCCGAAAGAATCCACTCCCAACATACGTAGAACTCCCAACACAGGTACAATCCTTTCTCTCTGAGAGTTCCTCTCCCATTAAAGGAATCACTCTATTTTACAGGGTCCTATCCAACCATAAATGTTTTGAAAAGACACACACCATGCGCAATTGGGAAAGAGAGCTAGGTGTGATTCTTCCTGAAACATCTTGGAAGCAAGCCATAAACACTACCTATGCCGCGACTAAATGTATGAACCACTGGGAGAACTATCAGAAGATATTACATTTCTGGTACCTTACCCCTTTCAAATTATCAAAACTGTATCCATCCCAATCAAACCTATGTTGGCAGAACTGTGGGGAGTCAGGCACCTTATATCACACGCTGTGGGCGTGTATTTCCATTAGATCACTATGGAATAAGATATTCTCGATATTATCAGAAGTGGCTGGGGAAGCAGTTACCCCTAACCCAGAGTTAGCTCTCCTCCATATCAATATCCACCTACGCCCCAAAGACTGGCGAGTAATAGCGCTACACCTCTTCTTGGCTACCAAGATGACGATAACGAAACACTGGAAATCCCCCGACCCCCCCTCCTACAAGGAGGTTATTCAAACTCTGAACCATCAGTGCACCATGGAAAGCATTGTGGCACTGACTTCTGCCACCCGCCTTAAATTTGAAAAAAATTGGAAACTGTGGTTGCAAAACCCCAGATGTACAGGTATTCTTAACTGAGGATCAGTGGTACAAATCCCGGGCTGACCCCCTTCTCCCCCACCCCACATACCCTCCTTGTCACCCCCCCCTCTTTGTTTTCCCTTCTCTTCACGTTAGTGCTATAAGCTAGATAAGCGAACTAATTCCTCGCACTTCAAGTCAGTCTCACTTGGAATTGCTCCTTGATAGAATACAGTAACTCCCTAGATTTTGCACAGGTAAATATACCCGGGCACAGCAGGTTCCCATTAGGGGTGCCCGGGTACACTGATCACACAATGAACAGATTGGTTACAGTGTAATATCTATGGGAAACCAAAGAACTAAACTGTCAGTCTGTCTATATGCCAGCTTTACCTTGATGATATGTACTACCTTTGTGAGATATAAACCAGTGATTTACAAATTGTTGAAATTTTTATGAGGATGTACCATATGTCTTTCTGTATGTATGCAAAACCTTAATAAAAAACATTTGGAAGAAAAAAAAATTTCAGGGTGACCATTGTAGCGTGACATAAGCAATGAAACCCCGTCTGATCCAGCATGAGCACGCTGGGGGGCGCGTCCAGCCACATCCAGGCAAACAGGGGCCCCACGCTTGTGATCACCCCCCATCATGCCCAGACAAGTGGAGCACCCCCCGCAGCCCCCCCACCTCATATACGTTGCATACATGACACAATATATGAGCACAACAAGGATATACATAGAACAGTACGAATGCACTCATCTCTGCTATGTTCATAAAAAAGCATGTTGGTAACTGAACCTATGTTAAAACATTGACTGAACCAACGACACCAACCCCGCAGGGAAGCCGCCGCGGGGGACAGCAACTGGCATCTCCTCGGTGGTCCCGGCCGGGCCAGGGAAACATCGCTTGGGGTACATAAACAAATAGTGGTACCAGCTGCTCAAAAAATAAGGCATTTGAAAACAGAAAAAAGAAAAAAACAGCAACAAGCGTCCAGAAGGCACTGCCCGACGTTCTCATTATCCAGACAAGCCTCTGTGGCTAGTGGGACGAACTTTCGCTGAAGAACGCGCTATGGTCCAGAAAGCCCGTCAGAACTTGTAGAGCCGCCCGATACAAAGTAGATAAGTTCCAGGCTGTGAAAGGAGTCTGATAGACCCACAACCGTGTCTGACCTGATGTCTAAGTAGATAACACATAGGAGGACCACGATACAGGAGGAAGTCCGGAGCAATAGCCCCGTCCATGTCCAGAGTCTGGGGGGTGCCAGAAGAAATTAAGGGGACCAGCCGACCAGACTCAGGGGACAAGAAAAGGGGAAAAAAAACAATACCTTTCAGGCGACTTTCCGCGGTGGGTTCGGCGACTCATGGTCGGGCGGGGTTTACAGTGGGTGCTCCTCTGCTATCCAGCCAGTCATATACCTCCTGCGGGGTGTCAAAAAAATGAGCTCTGTCTGCTCCCACGACCTGAAGCTTGGCCGGGAACAGCATAGCATAGGAGATCTGTCGCTGACTAAGTTGTCTTTTATTGTCGGTGAAGTTTGCCCTTTTCTTCTGGACTTCCGCTGAACACCATAATCTTGCCACCTTTGAAGGGAATATTCCCCTTTTCTCTAGAGAGCTTCAGCATGACGTCACGGTCTCTGAAGTTTAGCAGTTTCGCAATGAGCATATGTGGAGGGGCACCTTGCCGTGGAGGGCTGGCTAAGGGTTAATAACGTATTTTGTTTGAATAGCTTTGCACATAGCAGCTCCAATCCTCCTCTTCTCGCTCCCAAGTCCTGACCATTGGCACACAGAATGTGGCTCAGCCCCACCCCGCTCCTCCTCACTGGCTGTAATTGACAGCAGCAGGAACCACTGGCTTACACTGCTGCCTTTCTGTTAAATGAAAGGCATCATCTTCTTCCTTCTTTTTTCCCCACCTCCGCTCCCACTGCCACAGCTGTGCCGTGCAGAGGCGTCTCCCAGAATGGGCGGTCTTAAGTTTGACAAATGGGTGACCCACCCCCTCTGACAACTGGGTGGCCCCGCCCTTACCTATAAAATAAATGTCAGACTGCAGACCACCCATTCTGAGAGACACCTCCGGACGGCACGGCTGCGGCAGCGGGTGCGGGGGCGGTGAAAGAAGAAGGAAGAAGATGAAGACTGAAGACGAAGAGAGGAAGAAAGAAGACCTGAAAGAAGAAGCAGAAGACCAGAAGAAGGACCGGGGCAGAAGAAGATGGAGGAAGAAAGAAGAAGAGCTATTTTACACAATAAAGGACTTGTCAAAAACTGCCTCGTGTTTTTTTTGTACCACTTTACACCTTTTTTGGTGAATGAGTAGGCCATGCCAGGACTGTGTGCTCGAATAAGGGTCTGGTTTGGATTTTGGGGGGACCTCTACGCCATTTCTTTAAAATTTGGCACAGGGTTCCCCTTAAAATCCATAACAGACTTGAAGGGCCTGGTTTGGATTTTGGGGGGACCCCCACGTCTTTTTTTTTTTAATTTTGGCATGGGGTTCCCCTTAAAATCCATACCAGACCTGAAGGGCCTGGTTTGGGTTTTGAGGGGGACCCCCACGTCATTTTTTTTTTAAAAAATGGCACGAGGTTCTCCTTAAAATCTGCACCAGGCCTGAAAGGCCTGGTACGGACTTTGGGGGGGGGACCCCTATGCAATTTTTTTTTAAATTTGGGCGGGGTTCCACTTAAAATACATACCAGACCTGAAGGGTCTGTTACGGACTTTGGGGGGGAACCCTACGGAATTTATTTTTTTTTTAATTTTGGTGCGGGCCCTGTAGATTATTTTAAAAATTGTGATGACATGCCCCAGTCAAACAGGTGCCAAAAGATTGGGCCTTGGGTGTTGGCAGTGCCAGAACACTGTAACCCCTTGCAGTTACTCTTGTTGGGTGCAGGAACGGGTCCTGCTGTTGTAAATTTGTTTAAAAATTGTGATAACATGCCCCAGTCAAACAGGTGTTGAAAAACTGGGGCCTTGGATGTTGGCAGTGCCAGAACACTGTAACCCCTTGTAGTTACTCTTGTTGGACAGAGGAACAGGGCCTGATGTTGTAAATTAGTTTACAAATTGTGACGAAAGCCCCCAGTCAAACAGGTGGCAAAAAATTGGGCCTTGGGTGTTGGCAGTGTGTTAGGAGAAATCCTGCATCTAATGGACTTTTTAGCGCTATTTGCGCGTTCGCTTTTGCCATTTGACAGCTCTTATAAAGGCCAGGATGGGGCCATCTGGTGATGTATGTGGGTGACCCCGCCCCCTTCTGATGTCTTGTGACATCAGAAGGGGTCGGGTCATGTGACATCAGAAGGAGCGGGTCATCCGCTTATGTCAGCAGGTGGCATCGCCCTAGCCTTTCTTTTTTTTTTCTTCGGGTTTGCGCGCCGTGATTGACAATGGAGTACAACGGGGGGCACTTTTTTCTTTTTTTAATAAAGGATTTGTCCCTTATTGTCTCCTGTGTTTTTTTCTTTTTTGACACTTTTTTGGGGAATTAGTAGGGGTACAATGTACCCCATGCTCATTCACATGGGGGGCCGGGATCTGGGGGCCCCCTTATTAAAGGGGGCTTCCAGATTCTAATAAGCCCCCACCCATAGACCCCCACAACCACCGGCCAGGGTTGTGGGAATGAGGCCCTACTCCCCTCAACATGGGGACAAGGTGCTTTGGGGGGACCTCAAAGCACCCTCCCCATGTTGAGGGCATGTGGCCTGGTACGGTTCAGAGGGGGGCACTCGATCACCCCCCCTCCTGCCCTGCCAGGCTGTGTGCATGGATAAGAGTCTGGTATGGATTTAAAAATTGCCATTTTTAAAAAAAAATTAAATTGAAAACAGAAATGAAGGGCCTGGTACAGACTTTAGGGGGACCCCCACTCCATTTTTAAAAAAATTGGGGCATGGGGTTCCCATTAAAATCCATATCAGACCTGAAGGGCCTGGTTTGGATTTTGGGGGGACCCCATGCCGTTTTTTTCCCAAATTCTGTCATAGGGTTCCCCTTAACCACTTCAAGTGTATTATATATACTACACTGGCTGCACTACATAGTCTGAACTGTATTATATATACTACGGGGACTGCACTCTATAGAATTGTAATGACATGCCCCAGTCAAACAGGTGCAGAAAAATTGGGCCTTGGGTGTTGGTGGTGCCAAAACACTGTGTCAGGGATCCAGACGAGCGTTGCGATCATGCATGCTTTTTCAGCACGCACGCACGGATTCAAACGAAGGTTCCAACTACCGCTCGGAGGCGCGCACATGTACGCAGGCGCAGGGATGTTGTCAGGTCACCAATAGCAGGAGGACTCTGGGACCCAGAATCCGTCAGAGCAGGAGGGCTCTAGGACCCAGCATCTCTGCCAGCACATCACATGGGCCTTTATAAGGAAGTCAGACTTTGGCTGAAGTGCTGTCTGATCTGCAGCTTGTCAGTACCTGTACCTGCTTGCCCGTTATCTGCTACCTGATCCATTACCTGAGTGACCTGGCTTGTTTGGACCACTCTGCCTTCTCCTATCCTGACCCGGCTTGTTTTGGACCCTGCTTACTTCTGCCTGCCTTATACCCGTTGCCGAATCCAGCTTGCCTCTGACCATTCTTCGCCTACTGATTCTGCTGCTCCGTTCATCTGTGATTGACCCGGCTTGTCTGACCATCCTCTTGCCTGTTTCAACAGTCAGCTGTCTGCTGTCCTGTGCTCTGCATCCAACTCCTGTGATCGCTGTCTGCTGCTGCTGTTCCTGTTTTCCAGCTGTCTGTTGTCTGGTGTTACCAGCTCCACTCCAGCATCCAGTCTCTTGCTGTTTGCCAGAGGCACTCCTACCTCGCTGTACTCACGAGACCACTGTTCCCATTCCAGTGGGCTCTGAGTCAGAGCTGTATGAGAGGTTTCCTCCTACAAGAGACAGGCTCCACTCTCTCAGCTACGTGGTTCATTACACACTGTAACCCCTCACAGTTACCCTTGTTGGGCGCAGGAACAGGCCCTGCTGTTGAAAATTATTTTAAAAATTGTAATGACATGACCCAGTCAAACAGGTGCAGAAAAAATGGGCCTTGGGTGTTAGTGGTTGAGCCAGAACACTGTAACCCCTCCCAGTTACTCTTGTTGGGCTTAGGAAGAGGCCCTGATGTTGTAAATTATTTTAACAATTATAATGACATGACCCAGTCAAACAGGTGCAGAAAAAGTGGGCCTTGGGTGTTAGTGGTGGTGCCAGAATACTGTAACCCCTCATAGTTACTCTTGTTGGTCGTAGGAAGAGGCCCTGCTGTTGTAAATTATTTTAAAAGTTGTAATGACATGACCCAGTCAAACAGATGCAGAAAAAGTGGGCCTTGGGTGTTGGTGGTGCCAGAACACTGTAACTAGACATGTGCAATTCGCTTCATTCCGAATTAAAATTCGGACAAATTTTTAATTATTCGGAATTCGGATGCATCCGACTTACAATAGTAATGATATTAAACAAATCCAAAATTTGAATAAAAAAATTTGGGAGGAAATTCAATTCGAATCGAATTTGAAAACAATTTGAATCAAATTCAGAAACAAAATCCTAACAAATTAGAAAAAAAAACATTGATTTTCTAAAAAAAGAATATAAAATTATAAAGTAATATAGCAAAAATAAAAGAATAGTAATAGAATAGAAAATAAGAGAGTATATTAGAATAGAAAAACAATAGAACAGAATAGATTAAAATAGAATATATGAAAATCTTCTGAAATTCGAATTTAGAATAGAATTAATACAAATAGAAAAGATTAGAATAGAATAGAAAAGAATAGAATAGAGAATACAAGAATAACATAGAAAAGAATAGAATAGAAAAACAATAGAACAGAATAGAAAAAAATTGAATATATAACTATTTTCCGAAATTCAAATTTCGAATAGAATAAATTTGAATTTGAATACAAAAGATTAGAATAGAATGGAAAATAGAAAAGAATAGAATATAACATAAGAGAATACAATAGAAAGACAATAGAAAAGAATATAATAAAATAGAAAGAATATAATATATAACAACCTTCCGAAATTCAAATTTCAAATAGAACAAATTCCAATTTTGAATAGACTGAAGTTGAATAGAAAAGATTATAATAGAATAGAATAGAATAGAATAGGCTAGAGAATACAATAATAAAACAGAAAATAACAGAATAGAAAAACAATAGAACAGAATAGATTGAAATAGAATATATAACCATTTTCCGAAATTCTAATTTTGAATTTCGAATAGAATGAATACAAATATAAATTATTAGAATAGAATAGAAAATAATAGAATAGAGAATATGAGAAGAGAAAAGAATAGAATAGTAAAACAATAGAACAGAATAGAATAAAATAGAATATACATATATAACCATTTTTTTCCGAAATACGAATTTTGAATAGAATGAATTCAAATTTGAATTTCAATAGAAAAGGTTAGAAACAAATAGAATAGAACATAAGATAATACAATAGAATAGAAAATAATGGACTAGAAAAGGAGCAGAAAAGAATACTGTATAACAAAACAGAAAGAATATAATATATAACAGTCTTCCGAAATTTGAATTTCGAACAGAATGAATTCCAATTTTGAATAGACTGAATTTGAATTTGAATTTAAATAGAGAAGATTATAATAGAATAGACAATAATAGAATGAATAGAATAGAAAATATGAGAATAAAATAGAAAATAATAGAATAGAAAAACGATAGAACAGAAGATTAACATAGAATATATAACCATCTTCCAAAATTCGAATTTTGAATAGAATGAATTCCAATTTTGAATAGACTGAATTTGAATTTGAATATAGAAGATTATAATAGAATATACAATAATAGAAAATAATAGAATAGAAAATAAGAGAATAAAACAGAAAATAATAGAACTGAAAAGCAATAAAACAGAAGATTAAAATAGAATATATAACCATCTTCCGAAATTCAAATTGCGAATAGAATAAATTCTAATTCAAATAGGAAAGATTAGAGTAGAATAGAAAATAATAGAATAGAATAGAACATAAGATAATACAATAGAATAGAAAAGAATAGAAAAACAATAGAAAGAATATAATAAAATAGAAAGAACATAATATATAACAATCTCCTGAAATTTGAATTCTGAATTTTTTTTGTTTCCAGTAGAAATTTTTTGAATCTGATAGAAATTTTTTGAATCTGTTACTCTTGTTGGGCGCAGGAACAGGCCCTGCTGTTGAAAATTATTTAAAAAATTGTAATGACATGACCCAGTCAAACAGCTGCAGAAAAAGTGTGCCTTGGGAGTTAGTGGTGGTGCCAGAACACTGTAACCCCTCACAGTTACTCATTTTGTGCACAGGAACAGGCCTTTCTGTTGAAAATTATTTAAAAAATTGTAATGACATGCCCCAGTCAAACAGGTGCAGAAAAAGTGTACCTCGGGTATTAGTGGTGGTGCCACAACACTGTAACCCCTCACAGTTACTCTTGTTGGGCGCAGGAACAGTGCCCACCGTTGTAAATTATTTTAACAATTGTAATGACATGACCCAATCAAACAGGTGTAGATAAAGTGGGCCTTGGGTG
The DNA here is from genome assembly GCA_018402905.1 of Glandirana rugosa. Taxonomy (NCBI): domain Eukaryota; kingdom Metazoa; phylum Chordata; class Amphibia; order Anura; family Ranidae; genus Glandirana; species Glandirana rugosa. The sequence continues at coordinate 790,386 of BLSH010479685.1, read as the reverse complement.
TTAGTGGTGGTGCCAGAACACTGTAACCCCTCACAGTTACTCTTGTTGGGTGTAGGAACAGGCCCTACTGTTGAAAATCATTAAAAAAATTGTAATGACATGACCCAGTCAAACAGGTGCAGAAAAAGCATGCCTTGGGTGTTAGTGGTGGTGCCAGAACACTGTAACCCCTCACAGTTACTCTTGTTTGGTGCTGGAACAGGCCCTGCTGTTGTAATTTTTTTTAAAAATTGTAATGACATGACCTAGTCAAACAGATGCAGAAAAAGTGTGCCTCGGGTATTAGTGGTGCTGCCACAACACTGTAACCCCTCACAGTTACTCTTGTTGGGTGCAGGAACAGGCCCTGCTGTTGAAAATTATTTAAAGAATTGTAATGACATGACCCAGTCAAACATGTGCAGAAAAGCGTGCCTTGGGTGTTAGTGGTGGTGCCAGAACACTGTAACCCCTCACAGTTACTCTTGTTTGGTGCTGGAACAGGCCCTGCTGTTGTAATTTTTTTAAAAAATTGTAATGACATGACCCAGTCAAACAGATGCAGAAAAAGTGTGCCTCGGGTATTAGTGGTGGTGCTACACTGTAACCCCTCATAGTTACTCTTGTTGGGCGCAGGAACAGGCCCTGCCGTTGTAAATTATTTTAACAATTGTAGATAAAGTGGGCCTTGCGTATTGGTGGTGGCAGAACACTGTAACTCCTCACAATTACTCTTGTTGGGCACAGGAACAGGCCCTGCTGTTGCAAATTATTTTAAAAATTGTAATGACATGGTCCAGTCAAACAGGTGCAGAAAAAGTGGGCGTTAGTAGTGGTGCCAGAACACTGTAGCCCCTTACAGTTACTCTTGTTGGGCGCAGGAACAGGTTTGCTGTTGTAAATTATTTTAAAAATTGTGATGACATGACCCAGTCAAAAGAGCAGAAAAATTGGGCCTTGGGTAGTAGTGGTGCTCTAAACCAAAAATATTGTTGGACGCTAGCATCATCAGGATTCAGCAGGAATAAGATAGGCAGCATAGGCAGTCTTCAAGGGATTCCATATCCCTAGCAAATTCAATCAGTTACATGAGCATCAGGGGCTTGATAGCTGCTGATCCAGAACTGATTCATTTTTATAAATGTGAGCCTATCAACATAATCTGTGGACAGGTGCACTCTTTGATCCGTTATGAACCATCCAGCAGCACTGAATGTCCGTTCAGAAAGCACGCTGGATGCAGGACAGGCCAGTAGCTCAATTGCATATTGAGCAAGTTCAGGCCAATGGTTCATCCTCAAGACCCAGTAACTCAGTGGATGCTCAGTTGGAAAGGTCTCCAAGTCTGCTCTTGCAACTAGATATTCCTGCACCATATAATGCAGATTTTGCTGATGGTTGCTTAAAACTATCAGCCCTAGATGCTGAGGACTGAAGAATTGGTTAAAAGCATCGGCCAGCTGACCACCTTCTAAACGGCTTTTCCTCTGACCGAACGAAACACGTTGTCCAGCAGCACCAGGAAATGGTAACCTCCCAGGGTCTGGAAAGGCTTTGCACAAACTTTTCTTCAAGGTATCCTGAAGATATTTCATCCTCTGCTCTCTCTGAGAAGGCAGGATGAGCTCTGCAACGTTATCCTTGTAACGTGGATCAAGAAGGGTTGCCAGCCAGTAATGATCCCTCTCTTTGATACCACCACGAACCCTCTGGTCTTTTCACAGGGTTTGCAGAATCAGGGAGTCCATGCAACGTAAGTTTGAGGAGTCATGAGAGTCCTCTGGGTCACTGAGGATGACATTGTAAGGAACTACTTCCTCACAGCCATGTAAAACTCATTGGGTTTCTGGGGACTGAAAACCATCCCTTGAAGACTGCTGCGTGTTATCCTCTACATCCATGCTGACACAATCCTCCTCTTCTTCCTGTGTGATTGCTGGCCCTGCAGGAATGCTATCTGCATAAAGGGGGCTTTGAGAGGAAAGGAAGTCCTCCTCTTCCTCCCGCTGTTATGCCTCAAGTGCCCTGTCCATGATTCCACGAAGCGCGTGCTCCAGCAGGAAGACTAGACAGTGTCACTGATGCATGCATTGTTACTGCTCACCATCCTTGTGGCCTCCTCAAATGGTGACAGTACATTTCAATCATCTTTGATCAGTAGCCACTGGTGTGGCGAAAAGCAGCCAAGCTCCCCTGAGCCTGCCCTGGGGCCATACTCACACAGGTACTCACGGATGGCCCTCTGCTGTGTGTGCAGCCACTGCAGCATTGCCAATGTTGAGTTCCATCTGGTGGGCATGTCACAAATAAGGCGGTTGGTAGGCAGGTTGAATTCCCGAGGAATGTCAGCCAGCCGAGTACTGACATTGTATGACCAGCGGAAATGACCACAGACTTTTCTGGCCTGCCTCAGATTATCTTGCAAGCCTGGGTACCTGGTCAAGAAACGCTACAACACCAAATTCAGGACATGTGCCAAGCATAAAGCATGTGTCAAGTGCCCCTGTCGGAGGGCAGAGAAGGTTGGTGCCATTGTCGCATAAACCATTCCTGGCTCAAGCTGCTGTGGCATCAACCACCTCTGAGCCTGCCCCCGCAGAGCTGAAAGAATCTCTGCCCCTGTGTGGATCCTGTCCCCTAGACAGACCAACTGAAGCACTGCATGGCATCTTTTAGCCTGACTGCTTGTGTAGTCCCTTGAACACTTAGGGAGCACTGCTGGTTTAGAGGACACTTCTGTATAAGAGGCCACAGAGCAAGAAGAAGAGGAGGGGGTGGAGGAAGCAGATGTGGCAAAATTACCACCATTTTTTGGAGGCGTGGTGGCAGAACTAGTTCCAACACTGAACCCTGTCTTGCAACCTTCACAGCTGCCAGCAGAGCTACCCAGTGCGCCGGGAAGGAAAGGTAACATCCCTGATCATGCCTGCTGGACCATGAGCCAGCGGTAATATGAACCTTGTTGCTGACCGCCTTGTCCAAGGGGGCAAAAACATTACCTTCCACATGAGAGCTGGAATGGCCTTGCGTAAAAAAAAAATGTTTTTGGAACCTGCCACTAGGGTACAGCACATTCCACAAATTCATTAAAGGGGGCAGAGTCTACCAGGTGAAAAGGCAGCAGTTATAGTGCTAGAAATTTGGCCAAGGTAGCATTTAGATGCAAAGCATGTGGACGGCTGGGACATTATTTTTTTACAGTTCAGCAACTGGAGTAGCAAAATTTGCTTGCTGAAATCAACTGGCAGTGTACTGCAAGTACTTGTGGCACCCATTGCTATACCTTCATTCCTCTCAGTGCAGGCCTTTGAGATGACTGGAGGTATAGTAAGGGTTGAGATCACAGATGAGGAGCAAGGAGAAGTCCACCTTGTTTTATGATGTGGCTCTTTTAGGTGCTGTTGCCAATGGACTGCATGGCTGGTCGTCATATGTCTGGTCAAGCATGTGGTGCCCAAGCAGCTGCTGTTCTGGCCGCGCTTGATCCACTTCAGACATAGATAGTACAAGTGTTGAAAAAAAGCCCACATCAATGAACTTTTTGAAGTCAGCGGGGAGTCAGCAGCACCCTGCACCTGTGGAGCTCTGTGGTGTAATGCACTGTGGTGTAATGGACTTTTTGAAGTCAGCGGGGAGATTACAACATAATACCTGATAAGACACTAGACACCTCCTCCACTCATCTAGAACTCCCGCAACACTTGTCTCATTTCTAAGGAACAACGAGTTGTATGGTGTATGGAGATGTCATCACACTACAGAAGGGGAACACACATTTTTTCTCACCCCACCACACATACACATGGATAGACTTTTTTCTAGTGGACAAATGGTCCTTACCCATGATTTCAGACTCCGATATCTTTACAATCACGTGGTCGGACCACGCACCAATTACCGTCACTGTGAATCAGTACTACCCAACCCTTCTATTTGGCTCTGCAGAGCCAACTCCACTATACTCCAATCCCCTACCTATGCTGCCATTATACGGGATAAACTGAAAGAATTTTTTGAACTAACCCAAAACCCCACCACCATTTGGAATGCTCACAAGGCATTCGCTAGAGGCATCCTTATCCAACTAAGTGCTAGAGAGAAGAGGAGGAGATCACAGCGTTTAGACACCCTTATAAAACAAATTAAAGACATTGAGTCCAAAAACCAGACAAACCCAGATGAATCCCTAAAGGTCCTAAAGGTATTACATCTTAGACAAGAGCTGTGAAACTTTCTCTCAGAAGCCTTTGAAAAGATCCAGAAAAAAATTCAAGTCCAACCACTACAGCACAAGTAACAAGTCAGGTAAGGCCAAGGGACGACAAACCAAATCTAAAATATCTTACCTGTACCATACAGCCACCAAACAGAAAGTTATAGACCCCCAAGCCATAGCAGACGCATTCAGCCACTATTACGAATCCTTATATAACCCCAACACTATCCAACCATCAGCACTAGTGATTGATTCATTTTTACAAGAAATAAATCTGCCCAGACTCCAACCAGACCAGTTAGAAACTATGAATGCTCCCTTTAGTGTCCAGGAAGTACTCACTGTCATATCGGCATTAGCTCCACACAAATCCCCAGGCCCAGATGGATACACAGGAGAGTATTACAAACAATTTAAAGATATCCTGGCCCCTTTTCTAACAAAAGTCTGCAATGACGCTGCCTCCTCCTCTTCTCTCCCCTCGGAAATGCTGAAGGCACTTATTGTAACTCTACCAAAGCCAGGGAAGGACCCCACCTCTCCGCAAAACTTCTGGCCCATATCCTTACTTAACATTGACACGAAAACATTCGCAAAATTAATAGCATCTAGAATAGTCAACATCATCCCTACACTGATCCGTAAAGATCAATCTGGTTTCATCAAGGGAAGACAGGCACACGATGCCACCCGCATGAGTATAAACCTGATTCACAATGCAGATATCACTAGAATGCCTACTCTGCTCTTATCTTTAGAGGCAGAGAAGGCGTTCTATAGAATTCACTGGGCCTACCTGAAAGCCACACTATCTAAATTTGGATTCCAGGGCCATATCTTATCCGCTATCATGGCACTTTATTTGTCACCCTCGGCACAATCGTATACGTCGAAAATGCTCTCTAAACCATTCAATATCAGCAACGGAACTAGGCAAGGGTGCCCACTCTCACCCCTTATATTTAGTCACCTAATCGAACTGCTAGCAGAGCATATACGCTCCAATAGCAATATTTCGGGCCTTAGAATTGGGAAAACAGAACACAAAATGAATCTCTTTGCAGATGATGTGATACAAGTTGTTAAAAACCCACTACCTTCCCTGGCTTCAATACAGAATGTGCTACAAAGATTCAGCTCCATCTCATATTATAAAGTGAATGAAAGTAAATCCAGTATACTAGACCTTGGAATAGATGGTACAATGGGCAATTTATTATGAAACATGTATCCTTACTCTTGGGCAAACCAAGGCATTACATATCTCGGAATTACGTTGACAAAATCCACCAAAACCCTCTTTGCTCAAAACTATCTCCCAATCAAAAACCTGCTGCAAACAGAATGCGCCAAAATATCTACATACAAATTCTCTTGGTCTGGACGTTTGGTTGCCTTTAAAATGATGGTCCTACCGAGGACACAGGGGAGCAAGAAATACAAGTCTTGCTGGACTTTCTGGTTTGTCCTCAGAGTCTATCAAGAAGCCCAACAGCAAGTTGTGTGAACAGACCGATCTTTACAAGGGTTGCAAAGCTGCGATCGATGCCGGGAATAATATGAGCACAAGGAAGATTCATGCCAGCAGTGATATCTCTTGGAGCCAAGGAGGACAAGCTTCCTACTTATCAGCTAGAGCACCTGTGATTCCTGTCATGGGAATCCATTTCATTTGGTGAGTAGGCTGTGTGACCGGGGTGTCTGGTGAAGGATCGCCACAGTAATTAAGGGTGCTTCAGCGGTTTGATATTGGTCTATTCATGGATATATATTCCCTTAACTGATCATTCATTGGTTTGAGAAGTCGGACTTACCATCTCTCAATCAAATTGGCTGAAGATTGGATGGTCTGGGACTAATTGGACTCATCTGCACCATTTTACTAAGGCTTTGCACCTTGCTTTTGCACAACAGTTTGTTTTGCATTTTCGCATGTTTTGCACAGTTTTGACTTCAGATATTGTCCTATATGCACTTTGTAGCAAGTTTAATATTTTGCATCTATATTAATTTTTTTAGGAGCACCTTATATGACCTGTATGGGGTATGGATCGTACCCAACCACCACATAGATCATATTATGTATTTATGTAGCACTTGCACTTTATTGGAGTACCTTAGTTGGAGTATACTCAATACATACGTTAGCTTTCACCTATTTATGTTTAGTGGACACTTTAAGAGGTAGCTGTAAGAGCAATGACTTTGTGGTGGTAGCGCGGTTCTTTTTGTTTTTATCATTATTTCGGTTGTTACAACTGACACACGCGCAGCTCCCCTCTATATATATATATTTATACATATATATATATAGTCACATATTTATTTGTTTACATACTTACTTATATATTTATTTATTTATTTTTGTTTTTCCTTTGCGCTGGTTTCACACATACATTCAGAGGGCCATCAATGACTACCTCTGTGAGCATGGCACCAGGACAGGCTCAGGGGAGCTTGGCTTTTTTTCGCCACGTTAGTGGCTAATGATCAAGAATGCATGCACTGTCCTGTCACCATTTGAGGAGGCCACAAGGATGGTGAGCAGCAGCAATGCATGCATCAGTGACACTGTCCCACTAATATTCCTTCTGGAGCAGACGGAGTTCACGGGACAGGTACTAAGGTGTTTCACACACGAGGTCTTCCTTATAATCACCCTGTCACAGTGACTACGTACGTAACGACGACGAGTGGTAGGAACACCGGAGGAGTTTACCACTGTCCTGTCACGTACGTAAGAACTAGTAATCGGTGATTGCACCGCTTTTTTTCGGTTCGAGGGGACTCGGACAGGACCACGGTACGAGTGTCTCCATCAGTAACTACCGGGAGACTTACATACACACTTTGGTCGCGTTTCCTTTTTGTTTTTATTTATTTATTTATATATTCATTCATACATTTGTTTATTTAT
>BLSH010479685.1:656650-680777 GCA_018402905.1 Glandirana rugosa | reverse complement strand
CAGGGTGGGCCATTTATATGGATACACCTTAATAAAATGGGAATGGTTGGTGATATTAACTTCCTGTTTGTGGCACATTAGTATATGTGAGGGGGGAAACTTTTCAAGATGGGTGGTGACCATGGCGGCCATTTTGAAGTCAGCCATTTTGAATTCTACTTTTGTTTTTTCAATAGGAAGAGGGTCATGTGACACATCAAACCTATTGGGAATTTCACAAGAAAAACAATGGTGTGCTTGGTTTTAACGTAACTTTATTCTTTCATGGGTTATTTACAAGTTTCTGACCGCTTATAAAATGTGTTCAATGTGCTGCCCATTGTGTTGGATTGTCAATGCAACCCTCTTCTCCCATTCTTCACACACTGATAGCAACACCGCAGGAGAAATGCTAGCACAGGCTTCCAGTATCCATAGTTTCAGGTGCTGCACATCTCGTATCTTCACAGCATATGTTTTTTTTTATGGTTTTTATGGTCAGTAAAAACCAATACCGGGTGAGCTGCTCCTTCCAGGAGGTACCGCCATTCCTCCAAAGCCGACTTGATGGCCAGCAATTCCCTATCACCGACATCATAGTTCCAGCAAGATGGTGCACCACCACATTATGGGTGTCAGGTCCGAGCATTCCTAGATAAGCAGTTTCCTGGAAAGTGGATTGGTCGTCGTGGGCCAGTTGAATGGCCCCCAAGGTCTCCCGATCTGACCCCCTTAGACTTTTATCTTTGGGGTCATCTGAAGGCAATTGTCTATGCTGTGAAGATACGAGATGTGCAGCACCTGAAACTATGGATACTGGAAGCCTGTGCTAGCATTTCTCCTGCGGTGTTGCTATCAGTGTGTGAAGAGTGGGAGAAGAGGTTTGCATTGACAATCCAACACAATGGGCAGCACATTGAACACATATTATAAGTGGTCAGAAACTTGTAAATAATTCATGAAAGAATAAAGTTACGTTAAAACCTATTTGATGTGTCACATGACCCTCTTCCTATTGAAAAAACAAAAGTTGGATTCAAAATGTCCGACTTCAAAATGGCCGCCATGGTCACCACCCATCTTGAAAAGTTTCCCCCCACACATATAATAATGTGCCACAAACAGGAAGTTAATATCACCAACCATTCCCATTTTATTAAGGTGTATCCATATAAATGGCCCACCCTGTAGTTTGTAGATGCTATAACTTTCACACTAACCAATCAATATACACTTATTGGGATTTTTTTTACCAAAGACATGCAGAATGCATTTTGGCCAAAATGTATTAAGATATTTGATTCTTTAATTTTTTTATCTGGGATATGTTTTATAGCAGAAAGTAGAAAATATATATTTTTTCAAAATTGTCAGTCTTTTTTCGTTTATATAATAAAAGATAAAACACCTAAGGTGATTGAATACCACCAAAGGAAATGACTATTTGTGGGGAAAAAATGATATAAATTTCTTTTGAGTACAACATTGCATGACCACGCGGTTGTCAAAGTAGCGCAGTGCCGCAAAGCAAAAAAATGGCCTGGTCATGAAGGGGGTAAAACCTTCCAGAGCTGAAAGGGTTAAAGACCCATTCATTGGGAACCAAAAACACAGTAACTTTCGGCATCCTGGGTGCCCAGAAGATACACTATCCGTAGCCCCTAAAGATTACATTTGGTCAGGGACATAATAGTTCCACTTCTATTAGAACCTGCCATTCTCCTTTGTTTCTGAATGTGAAATGAACTGATCTAGGGCGCCATTGTGAACCAGAGACACACAGTATATTTCGATTGTGTATATACTTGTTATCTCATGATTCCGTGATTTCAAGGCTGTCCCGAGGTCCCGCAGGTCTAGGCTAGAGTCCCGGAAAACAAGTTCAGGCAGCTGGGTTCAGTCAGTGGGGGTGTTCTTATTAGATGCAATACCTCTTACTGTGCTCTCTGCCTCTCCCCCCCCCCCCCTCCTTTCAGTCTTCCTTTCTGTCATTTGTTGCTAGGAACACCGGCGTCCTAGCAATCGATGACGTGCACTGAAGGCACAGACACAAGGAGGAACATGAAAGGACCTCCCAGTTGCGCTCCGACTCCGGCTTCAACAGTCCCTGCATGGTAAGGGGACTCTGAATTCTTAATGTACAAAGTTTTGGCTAGCAATTTAATCCAGTTTAATGGAGGGCACCCAGGAGTTATGTGTAAACCCTGCTTAGTTATCCACACCATAGGTGTGCACCCCAAAGCTCAAACACACATAACTTTCTCTGCAGCCTCAACTGCACTGGACAGTGCATGAATGGGAAGTGCTCTGTGCTGAGTGTCTTCCTGGTTGTTCACAAACTGAAGCATAGTAAATGCAGTTTACTATGCTTTAGTTATGATTGAATACAGTGAGTGAGTGCATTAATTGTGTTCATTTAGAAAAGGAAGGGGGCCAGTAAATGCCACTCTCTAAACAGCCCCTGCAGCATCTGTGGGGAGAGGAGGGAAGCCAGTAGCACTGTGGGGGGAGGGGCACAACACATGGGGAAAAGAATTGGCACCACACAGGCAGTTTAGGGTGTGCCCAGACACACCTGGCACACCCCCTGTGCACGCCTATGATCCACGCAGATGGTTACTTCCCTCTGTCAGCCTCTCCACTGCCCCTCCCCTCCCCTCTCCTGCTCTCTCCGGGCTGCACAGTATACAAGCCCACAGCCATGGCTCCCTGCTTTTCTGCAGCAGATCTGACATTGGCTCCATGCTTCCCTGCTGCACACACACTCTAGTGACCCCTGGTTCTTGCCTCCTCTCACCCGAGCTGAGCTGTATTGGAAAGCAGCTCACAATCGCTCCCTGTCCTTTCCAGGCTACCACTCTGCCACTGCTTCAGCCAGCACTGCTGTCCACACATTTATGCAACATTTTCTCTCTTGCACTCCTCCTGTCAGCTCCTTATACCTGTCCATAGCTCCTGCTCTACCACTGTCTTTCCTGACCCCACTGCCTCTAAGGTGCTGAGAATGTCCTCTCCCCTGCACTCCTCCAGCTGCACTCTCAGGGGTCCACAGAGTGGTGAGTGCATCCTAAATTCTACCACACATCTATCTGTCTACGCACCCCACAACAGCCTGCTGACTCCACAGTTGTCCCCCACTTTTTTTTTTGCAGGTATGACAAAAGGCAAATGCTCCACAAATACACCTCAACCCCTAGGCACTAACAGTTCTGCAACATCATCTCCTAGTTTCCACATCCAATATGGCAGCACAAACAACTTCCCTTGCTTCAGGTGTGCTTTGCTGGCAAGATCATTTGTATTTGTAGAGGGGGGTTTTGGGGGGTAAAGTGGGAGGATTTCGAGAGAGAGAGGGAGAGAGGGGATATTTGTCTCAGGAGGTGGAATTTAGGTGAGGAGATAAGAGGCTTTGTGCTAAAAGGAGGGATTGGGGGTCGTATTTGCACTGTGGGGACGATTTGGGGGGCGATGAGGATTTGTACTATAAGTGGGTAATTTGGGTGGATTTGGTGAGAAGGGGTATTTGTGCTGAACGAGTGAGAGGATTTGTGCTGGGAGGGGGAATTTGTAGAGGGGTTGTGGGGGTTGGGCCAGGAGGGAAAATTGGACAGGGAGGGGAATTGTGCTGGGAGGATTTGGAGAGGAAGGGGATTTTTACTAGAAGGGGAACTTGGAAGGGTGGAAGAGGATTTGGGAGGGGGGATTGGGATAGAGAAGATCTATGCTAAAAGTGGGGGTGGGGGTGGGGGGGGGGATTTGTGCTAGGAGAGGTGAGTGTGCAGATTAGTGCTGGATTTTTTTCAGGGGGAGAGAGTGCATATTTTAGATGAAGTGGGTAGACAGTATTGCCTGAGGGGGAATTTTGCAGTCTCCTGACTCCTACACTCAAGGATACACACCCCAGCAGTCTCTTAATTTTGCTCTCCTCATCCTACTGTCTGTTACACATTCCTCATGCATTCTGTGCAAAACATATTATTGACTACTGCACTCCAAGCATTACATACTCTGGACCCCTGCACTACGTGCATTACACACCCTGGGCCCCTGCACTACATGCATTACACACCCTGGACCCCTGCACTACGTGCATTACACACCCTGGACCCCTGCACTACATGCATTACACACCCTGGGCCCCTGCGCTATGTGCATTACACACCCTGGACCCCTGCACTATGTGCATTACACACCCTGGACCCCTGCACTACGTGCATTACACACCCTGGACCCCTGCACTATGTGCATTACACACCCTGGACCCCTGCACTATGTGCATTACACACCCTGGACCCCTGCACTATGTGCATTACACACCCTGGACCCCTGCACTATGTGCATTACACACCCTGGACCCCTGCACTACGTGCATTACACACCCTGGGCCCCTGCACTATGTGCATTACACACCCTGGACCCCTGCACTATGTGCATTACACACCCTGGACCCCTGCACTATGTGCATTACACACCCTGGACCCCTGCACTATGTGCATTACACACCCTGGACCCTTACCCTGACTGCAGTTGTGATACCTCAAGTAGAAGTCCAATAGGACGAAGCGCGTCTGATACAGACTGCACGGCTAATATTTTACAAGTTTTATTATTGGGAGGACATGTGCGGACGATCGTGAGGGGCTGAGTATGGTGACAGTCCTATACAGGGTTCTCGTGGCAAACATATGACCAATACCGCCTGTCTGTAAGTGCAATACTGGGGGGGGGGGGAGTGTGATGTGCAATAAAGTGTTTTGTTTTAAACAAGATTACACTATGTTTGACACTCCTTTCTCTCACCCTCCATGTCTGTGATGGTCGTGAGTCAAGCAGATGGATCATCTGGTGTCTTCAGGTTAAGACAAATTGCGCTACTGCCAAACACGAGAGTGTAAAGCCCCGTACACACGGTTCGACGATCGCATACAACAGGTCGTACTTACGACCGTTGTATGCGATATCGATCGTTCGTATGCGCAATTTGAACAGTCGAACATACGACGGTCGTACAAAGGAGTTGTATGAGCATACTAGAAAACTTGGTCGTACCAACAAGCTCTCATACGACCGTTGTATCGTGTGTACAGAGCAGTTGGTACAACAAAGTTGTATTGTGCAAAACACGCATGCCCAAAGTCAGGAATGGCTTAATGCTAATTACAATCACCTGAACGTTCTTTCCCCGGCCGTACGATCATGTAGTGCAGTCAGTATGCTGCATACAACAGCCAACATACGATTCGACGCGATCGTACGTGCGATCGTTGAACCGTGTGTACGGGGCTTAAGGCAATTTTTGCTGATGAGTGAACATCTATGTGGGGAGAGGTGATTGTCCTGTCAACGCCTGTGGTGTGGTGGAGTTCAGTTTCATTTACCTTGGTGAAGATATAGAAGGGTGCTATGCCTTCAAAGGATTGAGCTTTACAAGATTTGGGACTTTACCCCCAGCAGTTTCCTTTTTACTGGGTGGTGCACTAAGTTAAACCTTGGAATTACCATTTTGCATAACAAGCGCTGCTAATTACTGTGACTTTATAGCTTCAAAATTGGTTTAACATTGTTCTGCACTGCATACACACCTTTTTGCCATTTAAACCTGTTCACATTGCTAATCTAAAGCAGTGTTTCCCAACCCAGTCCTCAAGGCACACCAACAGGTCATGTTTTCAGGATTTCCCATAGATGAAACAGCTGTGGTAATTACTAAGGCAGTGAAACTGATCAAATCACCTGTGCAAAATAATGGAAATCCTGAAGACATGACCTGTTGGTGTGCCTTGAGGACTGGGTTGGGAAACACTGATCTAAAGCCTCGTACGCATGGGACAACGATCGTACGTACGATCCTCTCAAATCCTATGTTGGCTGTTGTATCTAGCATACTGACTGCACTGCACGATCGTACGACTAAAGAAAGAATGTTCAGGTGCATGTAATTAGCATCCGGCCGTTCCTGACTTCGGAGCATGCGTGTTTTGCACAATACAACTTGTACCAACTTCTCTGTACACACGATACAATGGTCGTATGACCGCTTGTTGGTACTACCAAGTTTTCTAGTTTGCTTATACAACGCCCGTTGTACGACCGTCATAAGTCAGCTGTTCTAATCGCACGTACGATCGATCGATTTCACATACAACGGTTGTTCGTACAACCTGTTGTATAGGATCCTTGTCCCGTGTGTATGAGGCTTTAGTCTACACCTGTTTGGTAAAGTGTGAATTAAAGCTAGCCTCTGTGTGTTCATTTAGCCGATTCCCCTACCTGTTACACACATACTGCCAGATACAGATAAAAAATACTTTTTTTTTGTTGTTAAGTTTCATTCACATGGGACAGTTTAATATACAGTATGCACCATGCTGGGCTGTCTTTACTAACACTGAGATGCACAGGTGTTGGAAGCATCCCTGTGCCAGCAGTCCCATTGTAGTCAATTGGGAGGCAGCGGCTGTACGGACAAAGCCTCTTCCTCCAATGTGACATCTGTTTGGGTTAGGGTTGCCACCTCATCCCTTTAAACCCGAACACATACTAATTACACAGGTTCTGTTGCTGATTAAGGTGGTAATTAAACTCACCTGGAGCCTTATCTGCATTAAATTAGCCTCAGAAACTGTGTAATTCATATGTGCTCGGGTTTAAAGGGATGAGGTGGCAACCCTAGCCACATTGTCCTTTTAATCCAGGACACATATTATTTAAACACGTTCTGTGGCTGATTAAGGTGGTAATTAAACTCACTTGGCGCCTTACCTGCATTAAATTAGCCTCAGACCCTGTGTAATTCATATGTGTCCTGGATTAAAGGGATGATGTGGCAACCCTAGTTTGGGTATGGTAGCATGGCTCCAAATGTACCCTAGTGCATTTGAGGCCATGCATCAGCATTAATGTCATATTGGGAGCAGTGACTGCATCTGTGCAGCCACTGGGTCCAAATGGAAAGCAATGATACTGTTCTCACGGGGATGCATGCAACACCTGTACATCACTGTGCTGGTAAAATACAGTCCTGTATGGGGAATGGATTAAAATGCCCTGTGTGAATGAGGCCATGTTCTGGTATATGAAAACTGGAGGATGTCTATATCTGCCCATATTACATAAATGATCTGATGGGCAGCTAAGAGCAATAGTGCTGCCTTTATTAATTAGAGAGCAGGGTTTATTTATGGAAACTAGGGAAAAGAGTGAGAATAACGTATTTCTTTTTTCAGTAAAACATGGACTATTTATAGAAATTCAAATATAAAAATAATGCATGTAATCTGTTCACAGTCCACTGCTGAGCACTCTCAATATTGTGACCAAGGCCTACATTCTTGGTTTGGGCGTTGCAATATTATCAAGATAAGTATTATGCCCAAGTTCTTGTATCTTTTCCAGGCTCTGCCTATTCACATCCCCTCATTAATTTTTCTGCCAAATTGATTCTCAGTTCACCAGGTTTATTTGGGCTAATAAACAACCCAGGCTTCATAGATGCCTTCTAACACTACCTAAATGAGTTGGGGGTAATCAACTGGTATAGACATGGTGACCTAAAGCTTTGGATGCACATTGAACAACAGTGTAGTACAGTACCATCCCCCTCTGTAAGGCACCATGATGTTATGCAGCCCTACCGACTTCTCTTATGCATCCACCCATAGGCCCCATGCTCCGTGTCTGCTCCTTGGTTTGTCTAAACCCAGCTGTATGTTTTAGTCAGTCTCTGCTTTATCCCATTTTGGGCAACCCCAGTTTCCCCTGGGGCCTAGACGAAGGCTCATTTCTGTGGGCCCTTGAGGGGGATTTAAAAATTTACAAATGGACAAGGTTGGCGCCACTACTGTGTAAGAATATTTTCTGTGTAACAAAACGGTGTGAATTAAAGAGTTTTGCTGCCCACTATCAATATGGAGATTATATCTCCATCACTTGATTTAGTATGTATATTGTTACGGCGCTCACTCATTTAACATATAAATCACATATTTTGTGCTCATATAGTGATCAATAAATTCATAAAGTGCATATAAAGTTCATAAAGTGCATACAATTTCAAAAAGGTATGGTTCATAAAGTGCAAAAATGTCATCAGCTTAGTATGAAAAAAATCCTTTTAAAAGAAAAATAATATGATTATGATAAAGTCCAATATAAGGTGTCACTGATGAGGCTACACTGACGGGCACTGATGAGGCAGTACAGATTGGCACTGATGAGGTGGCACTGATAAGGTTGCACTGATGACGGGGCACATATACAGCACTGATGGGCGGCATTGACAAGCTACACTGACGGGCACTGATACGTGGCACTGATATGTGACACTGATGGACACTCATAGGCGGCACTGATAAGTGGCACTGGGCACTGATAGGTGGCACTTTTAGGTGACAAAGGTGGGCACTTTTAGGTGGCACAGGTGGGCACTTTTAGATGGCACAGGTGGGCACTGATAGGTGACACAGGTGGGCACTGATAGGTGTCACAGGTGGGCACTTATAGGTGGCAGTGGTGGGCACAGGTGCAACAAGCGCTGTTAGGGATGGCACTGGCAGGCATCATATATGGGCACAGTGCCATCCCTACAGTGCACAATAATGCCCTTACCTGGTGGTCTAGTGGGGGCTCCCTGGTGGTCCTGGGCGGCCTCTGATTTCCTTCCCTGGTGGTCCTGGGCGGCCTGTGTGTGATGTCCGGGGGAGGGGCTCCCAGGTGGTCCTGATCCGGCTCCCTGGTGGTCCAGTGGGGTGATCCTGAGGGTGGCTGCGCTGATAAATGTTCTTTCCTCTGCAGACCTGAGCAGAGAAAAAGCTGATAAACGGCTCTTCCTATTTACACTGTGATCAGCCGTGATTGGTCACTGCTGATCACATGGTAAAAGGCTTCGGATGGAAGCCTTTTACCCCGGTCGGTAATGCGGTGGGTCAGCCTGACCCACGGCACCACCGATCGCCACGATGCGAGCCCCCAGGGGCGCGCGGTCGCGGATTATCCTGAGGACGTCAATAGACGTCCAGTCAGGATAATGAACCACCCGCCCGGACGTCATTTGTCTATGCGCCGGGCGGGAAGTGGTTAAAAGTGCTATATGCCAGCACCAGTATAGCACGTCATCAGTACTTCCTGATGACGTGCTTTGATCACGAAATGCATAGAGGTCACATCCGCTTCCTCTGACGTCACTTCCGGTTCCGGTGTTTGGAACGCACGCCGTTCGTATCTAACACTGAAGACTGTTCATGCTGGTGCTGAAGGCGATTTTATTTTGATATATCTGGTGAGTGTATAGAGTGCACGCACGTGTGGTGGTGGAGCACCGAATTGGGTAGGAAGATTTGGTATGAAGAGGACAGCTATTCTCACTTGGTGGACGGATTGTCTAAAATGTAATCTTCATCTAAGAAAGAGAGAACTTTGATGTCACTTATATTGGACTTTATCATAATCATATTGTTTTTCTTTTAAAAGGATTTTTTTCATACTAAGCTGATGACATTTTTGCACTTTATGAACATACATACACTTTTTGAATTTTTATGCACTTTATGAACTTTATATGCACTTTATGAATTTATTGATCACTATATGAGCACAAAATATGTGATTTATATATTAAATGAGTGAGCGCCGTAACTTTCACCAATATACATACTAAACCTTGAGGGGGATTGTTTCCAAGCTTCTAACTTCCTTGTGTCCGATACTTGGCCTTCGATCTCATCATTCATGAACCTAACTGGCCAATTTGCTTTGAATTTCTGGAAGGCACTACAGCTACATAATTTTCTTTGTGCCTTTTAACCTCCCGCATGACATCCACGCACAGTGGCATTCTCCCTGTACCCTTTCCAAGATGTATTCCCTGCTGATTGGATCTCAATAGGACTTTCACACCTGACCAATGTCGGAACATCATTCAATTTTCTCTGAAGTCCTCCATATGTGCACACATCCAGGGGACTAATTACAAGTTGGTCACCGGATGGTACTCCCCTGAGGCCTTGGATATGTGCTGGAGATACCAGGAGGAACGAGGGATGCTATTGTACATCTTTTGGTCTTTACTGGAAAGAGGTGTGAAGACTCACTCAACAATTCACAGATTGCCTTCTTCCTATTCCATTGCTCTCATATCCCTGTTAAGAGCTACAAGAAATCAGTCCTCCATCACTTGCTTAATGCTACCAAAGCCTGCATTGCTCTACAATGGAAGAACCCAAATCCCCATTCCAACTCATTGTGGCTCAACAAGGTTGAGGACATCAACAAGTTGGAAGACTTAGTCCTTACCGCCCAGCAGGGGCGTTGCTAGGGGGTTGCTATTGGGGCTATAGCCCCGAGTCTTGGGCCCATAGCCCCGAGTCTCTTACCGGGTGGGTGCAGTTCTGCAATTAGCAGGTATGTCTCTCTGGGGACCCTGATGTAAGGGGAATCCACACTCAGGTATGTAACAATATATATATATATATATATATATATATATATATATATATATATATATACTCACACACACACGTATATTATATACATGTGTATGCCCACTCAAGCGTGTGACTTTCTTTACTTTGTTGCTATGGGCTCTAGCCCCAGATCTTTTGTAGACCTAGCAACGCCCATGCCGCCCAGAACAGACGGGTGCAATACACAAAAATGTGGTTCTACTGGAACATGTTTGCCTACTCTGATGAGGGCAAGACCCTACTAGAATCCTGCTCTGCGGATTGACTTTTTTCTGTTATTCCCTTCAACATGCTCAACCCAGAATGTCATTCCCCTTCCTATCTTCCACCCTTTTTTGCCCATATTTTTCTTCTCCTTCTCCATGCCCTTTTCTGTACTCTTCATGTTCTTCTGATTCTCTGTTCTCCTTCCCTGAAAATTATCTATCTGACTGAGCACTGTCACAAATATTCCCTTTCAGTTGTCAATGGGGTGTATCTGCCACATAGAGTTTTGAGGTTTTTAAGGTAAATGGGTGGCAGTGAGAGGTCTGTAGCAGGGTGCAAGGGGTTAGGCACTGGCTGCACCTTGCTCCCCACCTAGGGTATAATTTGTGTTCCCTGGGTCAATCTGTTTTGGTGCTGAGAAAGGAGACAAGCAGACTGCGAGGAAACATGTCTGCAGTACTGGAGCAGACCCAGTGAGGTCTATTTATTAGCCAGGGGGATTAAAGGGTTGTGAAGGCTCTCAGTTTTTTAACCTTCATGCATTTTATGCATGAAGGTAAAAAAAACTTCAGTGTGCGGCTCCCCCCTCAGCCCCCCTAATACTTGCTTGTTGCATCACTGTTAACAGGAGACTCCCAAAAGACACATTTCAACTTATCCACTGAGGATGCCCGAGATTATGACAAACTAAAAGCTGAAATCTTGTGGCGTCTGTGAGTCACAACCACAGCGAAAGCACAGTGAGTACACAGCTGGAGTTTCAAGGCAGATGAATCCCCCCACTCCCAAATGTATGACCGAGAGAGTTGTGATAGACAGGTTCCTGAGAACGCTACCTCCTGAGTTGCAGAGGTGGGTGAGGAAGTTGTTCCAAATTTGAAGAATGATCTGATTAAGCTGGTGGAACGCTAATTTGTGGCAGAGGGTGTGGTTGCTGGGTCTGTAGTTTCAATATCCCTAAAGGTCAAATGACCCCCTCCAGTGGCAACCCAGTAAAATCCAGTATCGCAGCTGGTAAAGACAAAAAGGGGAAGACCTGAGAGGCTGTTGAGAGTTGTTGAGACTTTCAACACCCCCTGTTGAAAGACCCCCATGAAGCATCCCCAGTGTTGGCGGTGCAGTGAGTGGGGTCATATTGCTGCCAAGTGTCCCTTGAACCCTGAGCCTATGGAGTGTGACGTAGTCTGATGCATGTCCTTTTTGCTTGCCCAGGCCTAGTCGCAGATCCAGACATGCCAAGCTTTATTGTAAAGATAAAGTGGAAAAGTGTGCATGCGCTCCTGGACTCTGGAAGTCTAGTCACCCTGGTTGATACCTCGCTTGAGGACCTGGAACAGCTGAGCCAGCTACATGAAGGAGTGGTATGTGTGCATGACGACTGTAAAAAGTACCCCACAGTGCTGGTGACCTTTGAAAACAGCCCAGGATCAGTTTGCTATCAAGTGGCTGTGTCCCCTATCCCATTACACAGTGTAATACTTAGGAGAGACTTTCCACTGTTCCTGGAACTCTGCAGTAGGAATGATAATTCCTGAGCCATAAGAACCCACTGGTGCCATTGCCTGTGATTGAGGTTCCTTTTGACCAAATTGCCATGGATCTGATAGGGCCAATAGTTAAAGAGGCATCCCCCCCCCCCCTTCCCACCAGCAATAAATTAAAAGTCAGCAGCTATACATACTGTACCTGCTGACTTTTAATATTAGGACTCTTACCTATCCTGGAATCCAGCGATGTCGGCACCCCAGCCGATGTTTCCATCGACTCTCATGTGCTGCCCCCACCATTCGTACTATGGGAATCCGACAGTGAAACCTTTCGGCTTCACAGCCTATTCCCTACTGCGCATGATTGAAGCGCGCTGTACTTTCTGAATGCCCGGCGAGATCTCTCGGAAGTGGGGACGGGTACCTGTCAAAAACAGGCGCCCAGGCCCCCCTAAAGTTGGCAAATGTGGCTCTGGAGGGGGGGAGGTGGCTAAGTTTTAAGTCTGCTATAGGCTATTAGTATGTGCTTGTGGTCATGGACTATGCCACCTGGTATCACGAGACTGTTCCTTAAAGAAAAACTTCCTTCAAGACGATCGACAGAGAGTTGTTCCACATGTTTACCCATACTGGGATCCCAAAAGAAATCCTAACGGACCAAGAGTTATACAACTTGTTCAATATTAAGCATTTGCATACTTCAGTTTACAGATGGATGATTTGGTAGAATGGTTTAACAAAACCCTTAAAAAAGGTGGTTGATAAAGACAGGAGAGACTGGGATTGTCTTCTGCCATGTTTGTTGTTTGCAAATAGAGAGGTCACAGTCTTCCACGGAATTCTCACCCTTTGAACTTTTGTATTGGAGGCATCCTCAAGGGTTGCTGGATATTGCAAAAGAAACCTGGGAGAATTAAACCACTCCTTACAAGAGTGTCATGAGCAATTTCTCATGCAGGATATAATTGCCTCAGTAATGCCCCTTGTTCAAAAACACATGCAGCAAGCCCAGGAAGCAAAGAGTTGAGTGTACAATAGGTCGGTGAAGGTTTGAACTTTCCATCCAGAGGATTCTGTACTTGTTTTAGTTCCCATGGTGGAAAGCGAGCTCCTAGCTAAGTGGCAAGGATCCTATGAAATGTTGGAAAAGGTTGGGGAGGTAAACTATAATATATACCAAACAGACAAGTGGAAGAAGGAAGATCTATCATGTGAATTTAATCAAAGTCTGGAAAGATAGGGAAGCCCTCCTAGCCCTGGGTGATCAACCACTAAAGAAAAAGGAAGGCATAAGTGTGGTTCAGATATCTGAGTCTATGTCAGTGTTACAGCAGCAGGAAGTGAGAGAGTTTCTGCAGTATAACAAAGATGTCAGCCCGAGACCCACCGATTACCTGTAACAGCTGCAGAATGGGGAACCACTGATGTAA
The DNA here is from genome assembly GCA_018402905.1 of Glandirana rugosa. Taxonomy (NCBI): domain Eukaryota; kingdom Metazoa; phylum Chordata; class Amphibia; order Anura; family Ranidae; genus Glandirana; species Glandirana rugosa. The sequence goes on along the minus strand of BLSH010479685.1, from coordinate 667,214 downwards.
ACACGGCGGTTCTCCATTCTGTTAAGGGGGACATAGCAGATCTACTGATCCCTGTCACTGGGAGGGATCAGTTAGATCTGTTATGTCCGGACCAGCCCCGACCCCACACAGTTAGAACACATGCAGGGAACACAGTTAACCTCTTCACTGCCCCCTGCAGGTTAACCCCTTCACTGCCAATAACATTTATACAGTAATCAGTGGACATTTAAATTTCTGATCGATGTATAAATGTCATTGGTCCCAAGAAAGTGTCAAAAATGTCCGACATGTCCGCTGCAATATCGCAGTCCCGATAAAAATCGCAGTTCGCCGCCATTACTAGTAAAAAAAAAAAATAGCAAAAATGCCATAAGTCAATTCCCATAGTTTGTAGATGTGATAACTTTTGCACAAACCAATCAATATACGCCAATTGCGGGTTTTTTTACCAAAAATATGTGGAAGAATATATATTGGCCAAAACTGATGAATAATTTTTTTGGATATTTATTATAGCAAAAAGTAAAAAATTTTCTTTTTTCAAAATCGTCGCTCTTTGTTTGTTTATAGCACAAAAAATAAAAACCGCAGAGGTGATCAAATACCACCAAAAGAAAGCTCTATTTGTGGGAAAAAAATGATAAAAATCTTGTTTGGGTACAACGTCGCACAACCGCGCAATTGTCATTCGAAATGCGACAGCACTGAAAGCCTAAAATTGGTCTGGGCAGGAGGGGGGTTTAAGTGCCCAGTAAGCAAGTGGTTAAGAGTGTTTAGGCAGATGCTGTCTACTTTCTCCACTGCAGGTGGCACTCTTCCACAGCAGCACTGCAATTGGAGAGTAAATCAAGAGGAACAGAGTTACTCTATGGTCTATGGTTTCCTGGGTCACTGTAGAAGCTATCCCAATGATTGCTGCAGCCCCATGTGACACTAGCAACCATCTTGGGTCAGACTGAGACTTTTTAAGGCCCTGGCTCCCCAGTTTTGTGTGAGTAGGGACAGGTACTCCGCCTGATGAGGAGGGAAAGCATAGGGCTCACAACTTTTGCCTGCTTGGGCAAAGAACAGCCAGGCCGCATTCTACCCCTCTATACAGGCACTGTCAGTTTGGCTGAATCCTGCTCTCTACACGTTGTTGGAACTGTGAGTGAACTGCACTGAGTATGAGTGTATTATTTCTGCCGCACCACACTGCACCCCACCTACATGCGTACATATGTGTATATACAAGATACTCCGTATAAACATCAGTAAAACCTTACATTTATGTGCAACTTTGGGCAGGGCTGGACTGGGACAAAAATTTGGCCCTGGACTTCATCCAGACCGGCCCACTTTAATTTTGCAAACATGCACAAAAACATTATATAAATTGTATGTAATTGTGCAAAAAAAAATTAGCAAAAAAAATCCACTATTGGGCATAGGACAGGACATAGCCACACCAGTGCCCATTAATGCAGCCTGATCAGTGCCCATTAATGAGGTGCAGGTGGTTCCTCTGGAGCTGTGAGCCTGGGGGTGAAGTGAGTGGGAGGGGACTCCCATACCCTGTCCAGCAATAAACTAATCCCCCACTGACCGCTGTGCAGCTGTTTAGAAAGAAAACTTTTCCGGACCCCCTGTGTTCAGCGGGGGCCGGGGAACAGAACGCAGACTATTTCATTACTTTACGCTTTAGGCGGCTCCAGTGTAGTGCACTGTGGCGGTTTAATCAGCCAAAAGTGAGGAAATAATCTGTGCTCTGTCCCCTGGCCCCCGCTGAACACAGGGGGCCCTGTGAGGTTCTCTTTCTAAACAGCAGGGGATTCGTTTATTGCTGGACAGGGTATGGTAGCCCCTGCTCCCTCCCCTCCGCCAGTGTTGCCAACCATCAGTATTTTTACTGGCAGCCAGTAAAAACAGGCAATTTTCTCCTGCCAGTAAATTCCAGTAAAAGGAAAAGTTTGCCAATAAAAAATATGGCTGTGACATTCAGCTTGGTCCGGAGCCGGCCAAGATCATCCGAGTGCCTGCTATAGTGTGTTCAGCTGGCTATGGCAAAGGCAGTGCCTGAGCATGTCATGTGATGTCATGGTGCAAGGGAGCCAAGCCGAGCAGCCAGAGCCTTGTGTGGGGGTCTGCAGTATGGGAGCAAGGCAGGCCGGGAGCGGGACCGTCAGTGCTGTTTAGACTGGAGTGGACTGAAGGGACCACCAGGCCTGGAGAGAGAGACTGTCACGTCGGTGAAGTGTCATCATCATCATCATCTGTGCTGCTGCATACTGCTGTCAGTGTCACTGTGAAAGTCAATTTTATGTGTGCCGTCCATTCTAATTTCTTGCCCTCCTGAGTTCTGTCCCTTTTTTTGCCTTACTATCTACCTCAAATAATATTGCTAATTGCAAATTGTACTTGTTTGTATCCTAAATACAGAAATTTGAGAGAGAACTTTTGGAATTACCAGTAAAAACATAGCTGTGCCCCTAAATTTTGGATGTTGTGTCAGAAAATGTCAATCTGATAGGGTGGCAACACTGATCTCCGCTCCGTTATCCCTAACCAGATCACTGAGCCATCGGCCCACCGGAAAACCCCTGGTAGTCCCGATGGCCAGTACAGGCCTGACTTTGGGTTATTTTCACTAAAGAAATGTAGCAGTATACATTTTGGCCTAAATTCATGAATAAAGATTATTCACATTTTCTTGTTCAAGTATTTTATTAAAGATTGTCAGAAAACATTGAATAAATGTGTGAAGAGAAAAGTTTTACATTGTTCCATTAAGATAATCATATTACAGGAAATTATATTACACCATAAAATTGTATAGATAAAGATGTAAACAAAACATAACCATGCAGTAGATAAATACTAATCTTATCAAAGCAAAAGTCAACCTAATTATTATTATGGTACGTCAAGCTACTTTAGTGGCTTTTTCGTGAAATGAAGATTGTAGTATGGAGGTGGGGGTTCACAATAATGAGAGAGAAAACAGGCAGGAGGAAAAAGAGATAGGGGGTCCCCGAAGATAGGTCACTCCTAGTGGGTAATTGTATTTCTACACTTTATAACATTGACTACCATGGTAAAAGTACTTGATCTTCGAAGTCTGGTGGTAAACAGTGTTTAATCTATGGTTTCTATAGACTATTAATGTTGGTTAAACAGTTTTTATCTAAAGCTTCCATCTTTGCATGCAACAGAGATTGATTCATTCTATGTTGGGTTTCAACTATATTCTGGGTAGGCATTTTCCAAGCTTTAGCTATAGTATGTTTACTGTTAAGAGCTGTATTAATAATTTAAACTGTTTCCTTTGTATAAATTTCAGCCTTAGGTTTAGAAGGGCCAAAGCCTGGTCTGGAGAAATAGTGCTTTCGAACATAGCTGAGGTGAGCCTAAAAATAGATTTCCAAAATTCTTCAACCACGGGGCATTTCCATCAAATATGAAAATGTGTGCCCAGCTCTGAACAGCCACAGAAACAAGAAGCCGAATATTCCGGACCACATTTAGAAAGTCTAACATGAGGCGAAACGCGTTGACGCAATTCCGGTCCATGAGCAGCGTGTGACATCACTTCCGGCGCCCGTGGAACACACGGCGGCAATCTGCTAGGGAGTATGGCAGCCACTGAAAATGTGTGCCCAGCTCTGAACAGCCACTGAAACAAGAAGCCGAATATTCCGGACCACATTTAGAAAGTTTAGCATGAGGCGAAACGTGTTGACGCAATTCCGGTCCATGAGCAGCATGTGACGTCACTTCCGGCGCCCGTGGAACACACAACGGCAATCTGCTAGGAAGTATGGCACTGACACACCGCTTTATCCATTTGGATCTCCTGTAAGTTTTTATTTTTGTCTGCGCAAATAAAGGCTTGTTTTGCAATATCACACTATGTCTGTCCTATCTTAACTCCGAGAGAAGTTGTTTTATTGGCCTGCTATTAAAGGCACCATCACCCTGCTAATATCCCAACATCAGAAAAAGCTTATTGGACTCCAGACTGAAAAGCTGTGGGTCATCTGTTTCTGGTGAGTAGGAAGGAAAAAAGGGAGAGAATCACTTGTTTATTTATGAATACAAGCACCAAGCACTTTTATTGGGATTTTGGACCTGTTATGAACTTTTTTTCAAATATGACACCAATGATATATGGGATCATCTCTAAGCACAAGTGAACTGTTTTTTTATGAGCACTGCAGCACCTTATTCACTGGTTAATGATTGAGTAATTTTTTCTTGTATGAATTTATGATTTTGTTATTGTATTTTATTTACCACGCTAGTGAACTCAGCATACGTATTCTTGTCTTTTGCACTATATATGATCAATCCAGAAGCACATATTGTTTTTTGCATTTTACATATGATTAATCTAGAGCACATATTAGCTCATATTAAGGGAGCTGCTAGCGCTGTGTCTTCCTCTTCCCAATGGTTCCCTATGGCCCATTGATTTGAATAGTAGAAGTCGCACCATGATGATCTTGAAGGGTAACACTGCAAAAAATTAAAAAATAAAAATTTTCGTGGGGTTCCAACACCAAAAAAAAATGGCGTGGGGTCCCCTCCACAATCCATACCAGACCCTTATCCGAGCACGCAGGAAAGGGGGTGGGGACGAGCGAGCGCCCCCCCCCCTCCTGGACCATACCAGGCCACATGCCCTCAAAATAGGGAATATGGGCGCTTTGGGGCAGGGGGGGGCCCCCACCCCAAAGCCGCTTGTCCCCATGTTGATGAGGACAAGGGCCCCTTCCCGCTAACCCTTGCCAGTGGTTTTAGGGGTCTGCGGGCGGGGAGCTTATCAGAATCTGGAAGCCCCATTTAACAGGGGGCCCCCAGATTCTGGCCGCCCAACCCTATCTGAATGAGTATGGGGTACCCCTACCCATTCCCCTGAAAAAAAGTGTAAAAAAAAAAACACACTGCACAGCTTTTTAAAATATTTTATTAAATCAGCTCCGGCATCGTCTTTCTTCTGCTCTTTTGCGTGGTCTTCTGAAGGCTCTTCTATCTTCTGAGGGGTCTTCTATCCTCTTCTTTCCTCTGCTCTTTTGCCGCTGTCCTTGCCGCTGTCTTCTCCCTCTGTCCTTCTTCCCATGTTGAAAAAACGCGATCTCCCGGACTTATGCTGTGTGCGCACTCTGCAAACAGTTATATAGGCATGGGGCGGGGCCATCCGCTGACGTCCTCTGGAGGCCCCGCCCCCTTATGACCTCACATCCCATAATCAACATGGGAAGAAGGACAGAGGGAGAAGACAGCAGCAAGGACAGCAGCAAAAGACCAGAAGATAGAAGAGGATAGAAGACCCCACAAAAGAGCAGAAGAAAGAAGATGGCGGAGAAGGGAGAAGATGCCGGAGCTGATTTAATAAAATATTTTAAAAAGCTGTGTAGTGTGTTTTTTTTTACACTTTTTTTCAGGTGAATGGGTAGGGGTACAATGTGCCCCATACTCATTCACATAGGGTGGGGGGGCCGAGATCTGAGGGCCCCCATGTGAAAGGGGACTTCCAAATTCTGATAAGCTCCCCCCCGCAGACCCCGACAACCACTGGCAAGGGTTGTCGGGAAGAGGCCCTTGTCCTCATCAACATGGGAACAAAACTGCGTGCTCGGATAAGGGCCTGGTATGGATTTTAGGGGGGCCATGCCATTTTTTTTTTTGGCGTTGGGGTTCCCCTTAAAATCCACATAAGACTGAAGACGCAAGCTTTTAACCCCTTCAAGATGCTCTGCATACAAGTCGCGCCACATTATCCGACTTCTGGTGCGACTTCTATTCAAATCAAAGGGCCATACATAGGGAACCATTGATTTTGAATAGAGACAAATGCCTGACAAGGCTTAACACTGTGTATACAGCGTTAAACAGCGTTATTGCATGTTTTCCAGCGTTAGAGCGTTTTTACAGCTCAAAAACCTCTCTCAGAACCCACTGGTCTTGCGTTTTTTTCTTACAGCTCAAAAGCAGTTGATAACAGCCTATGTGTACATGAACACATAGGATAACATGCTGGGGAGTTTATTGACTGTAGAAAAAAAACAGCTGCAGCTAAAAACAGCTGCTGTCTTAAGGCCAGAAGACTGATAACCAGTAAGATTTGGAATTACTACCAAGCATTGGGAAAAAAAGAACATAGCCTATTGAAGCTTTGTTTGCAAAGTTTTATAACAGAAACAAAGAAAAACGTGTTCTTTTTTCAAAATTTTCTGTCTTTTTTCATTTGTTTAGCAAAAAATAAAAAACGCAGTGGTGATTAAATACCACCAAAATAAAACTCAATTTGTGGGAACAAAATAATAAAAATTGAATTTGGGTACAGTGTTGCATGACCTTGCAATTGTCATTCAAATTGGCCTGGGCAGGAAGGGGGTAAAAGTACCCGGTATTGAAGCTGTTAAAAAAAAAAGCACCCTGCTGCTCTCGGAATACACAGATCAGTGCTGCAGCTGATTGGCGTTCCTGCAAAGCAAACAACAGTTAACAATAACTTTTTTACTTTTTTTTTCACTTTTTTTTGTAACTTAATGTGGTTGTAAACCTCGGACATGAAATATGAATATAGCATATCCCTCTATAGTGTGTACTTCAATCAATGAAAGCATTAAGTGTCGTTTCTGTCTTCAGTTCACTCCTCTGCTATCAGCATGAATCACTTCTGACAAGTTTTCCTGACACCAAGAGAAAAATGGTGATGGGGAGGGAGCTCCAGCTTATTGACAGCCTCAGCTCTGTTCCTGTATGCTGTGTAAAGGAGGAGGGGGGTGTCCCTTCCCTCCAATCAGCTCTTAGAGCTCTCCTCACTGAGCTCTATAGAGAGTAATTTCAGCTATCTGCCCCCTTTTTTTTTCTAAACGCTCAGACAAGCTTTATAGGTTCAGTACTTTGAATAGATGTAGAGAAGAAAATACTGCAGATAAACAGGTACAACTTATGTAAGAGGATTTGTTTCATCTCTGTGTATCACCTGAGGCTAGTTACATCGCTGATTATATGTAAGGGTTTACAACCACTTTAACTTTTCAGAACAATAACCTTTCCAGCCTTTTAGATTTTTAGAGTCTCTCAGGATGTGATAGACAGTTTCCTGAATACCTAACATCTTTAGAGACCCTTCTTGTGCAAAATTGTCTAGACCCCTATATGTAACATGCTGTACCCTAGACTAATAGTTCATTAGGTTGTGGTAGTGACAGAAGTAGTCCTTGATGCAGAGGCCAGGTTGGTCAGGACAGAAGGGACAAAAGAATGGGTGTCATGCCTTAAAGAGGAAGTAAACCCTGATGGGGTTTACTTCCTCTGTTACCCTGCAATGTAAAAGTATAATGGGCTAGTATACATCGCATATTAGCCCATTATGTGCCACATACCTGCATTGGAAGCTAGCGATGTCCAGCGATGTCCCCGCTCCAGGGCGCATCCATCTTCTGCCCCTCTTACTTCCAGGGCCGTGATCTCTGGCTCTGTGACCGGCCGGAGTCGCGTGACGTCACTCCTGCGCATGCCGCCAGTCACGGCATGATCACAGTGAAGGAACGGCATGGAGGTGCCCGATGACATGGGCACATGCAGTACATGGGCACCCTGCAGGTTTAGGAGATTTGAAGGGCACCTCCAAGGTAAGCCTTATTATAGGCTTACTTGTAGGTTAAAGTGGTTGTCACGGGTTGACAACCACTTTAATCCGCGCTTACCACAGACACAACATCATTTTTGGGCGAGATGATCACTTACTGAAAGTTTAGGAAGAATCCAGTTCTTCCAGTAGCTTTCTAAATAGCCAAATGATTATTGGTTATTTGAATAAATTTAAATAAATATATATACACTTTTTTGTATCAGTACCTAGATCTGCTGGAAGCTAAATTCGAATTCATCATTTGGTCGTTGAAGTTTACACATCCTATATTTAGATTATAGTCATGAACGTGGAAAGACTTGAGTGAATCCAAACCAGGATGCATACGTCACATTTGTCCTGCCATTTTTGTGCTAGTAGTCCTCAATCCACAAGCAGGCTTTCTCCCCTTTTCTAAATAGAGTGTTAACAGGCTGTTGGAGGAAGCCCCTGCGATTAGGTTGCATGGTGCCACAGCATACAATTTTTTAAAGGAAAAATGGTCTAAAAAGTGGAACGCTTGCACAAAAGTTGTTCACGTACTAATGGTACCCCAAATGGAAAAAGGGTGAAAACAAGTCCCACACTATGTTACCACTGCTCCACATGTAGTCTGGGCATACAGGGGGGCGACTTGACCATCTTTTCCCTCATAAATTCTAAAGAGCAATGTATAAAACAAATCATTGCAGCGCTAAAAAGTGATCCCCACTGGTTGGTGGGGGAATTCATAAGTGTACATCAACCACCACATAGATTGTCATCATATGTGCTTTAAACTAGTGAGTGAATAGAGATATATGAAAAATCAAAAGTTAAATGTTAAAAATAGTGACTAAAACATAAAAGTCTATAGTTCCTGTGAATAAAAATCTCCTCATCGATATGTATTCACATTATTGCAACATAAATATTCTTCAAGTTGGTCAGATGCAATTCAAATTCATACAACAGGGGTGTCCTTCAGATTGATCAGAAGAAAGATAAACTTCCAGCTAACACCAGCATGCAGTGTCACCGCCACCAGAGGTAATAAAGGGTACTCTTACCAGACAAATCTGGATTAAAGGCATGTATCTCCACCAGGTCTCAACACATGGACTCCCGTCAGGGTTCCTTACAGAACGTCTCCTCCTCCAGGGGACACAATCAAGGTATTGCCTCCACAACCTGATCACATAGGGGTAATAAAGATCCACATTCTGGGATCTTTTTATTTGGAGGGGTTACACATAACTCCTCTAACCTTTCCAAACATAGATAAATAGGCCGAAACGACCACCGGTTGAATAAAGGAGACTATAGCCAAGTAGAAAAAAGTGGCTGAAAAAATATCCACATTGTAGAGACAAAAGGACTAGGCCAGTGGGCGAGTATAAAAATCATGGACTTGGTTCAAACTTGTGGGGGTAGGGGAGTCACAAACCTGGATGGCAATATGCCATGCAAAACTAACCACACTATATATTAGGTAACCGCCGGGGGACCCAAAAGGGAAACCGGACCAGGATACTTATAGGTTAACCCACCCAAGTGGAAACAAGTCAACTATCTTGTAGTTACAGAACATACGTGTGTCGTCTGTAATGCATCCACCGTGCTAAGCCTTTTAGCCTAGACTAATAGTTCATTAGGTTGTGGTAGTGACAGAAGCAGTCCTCTGGCTCTGTGACTGGCCGGAATCGCGTGACATCACTCCTAAAGAGCAATGTATAGCTTGTGGCCCTCTCACAGAGCTTATACATTATGACCCCATACCTGTGGAGATATTGCTTGATTGGAAGCCTTCCAGTAATACTGTATGTTCAAGGGACTTATCTATGCACATGTTTTGTTGGGGCATATACACATTTATACATTTCTGGGACAGGCGATTTATGAGGGGCTTAATATTGTGAAGACAATCATAGTTAGGGTCACCCTGGGGATGACAGAGGTTGTCACTGAAAAACATAAAACACATTATTATCTCATATCTTTTCCTGGCCATTGCAGCAGAGATCATGGGCATATGATTAATCAGGTTATGTGGACCAATATGACTGCAATTTATTCATTTTTGTAATGCTCAAGTTAAAGTGTTTTTGCAGGCTGAAGATTTTTACCTTCCTGCATTATATGCATGAAGGTAAAAAACCTATAGTATGCAGCTCCCCCTGCAGCCCCCCCCCCATACTTACCCAATCACGATCCAGCGATGTGCTCAAGCAGATGCTCTCCCAAGTCCCTGCCTCCCCATTGGCTGAGAAACATAAATGTGAGCTCCAGCTGCGTTCACAAACAGTGGGGGGGATTGGGAGGCAGGGCCAATCCTTGTTCTGTGCATCTTATGGACACACAGAGCATGGCTCGGGAGCGAGCATGCAAGCGGCTTGCTATGGGGGCACTCAAAGAAGAGGGGAGCAAGGAACACCGGAGGATGACCCGAGAAGAGCAGGATCAGGGCTTCTCTGTGCAAAACCATTGCGCAGAGCAGGTAAGTATAACAAGTTTAATTATTTTTTTTTAATGTACCTTTAACCACTTCCTTACTGGGCACTTAAACCCCCCTCCTGCCCGGACCAATTTTCAGTTTTCAGCGCTGTCGCTCTTTGAATGACAACTGCGCGGCCGTGCGACGTTGTACCCAACAGTAAGTTTCTCGCTGTCGCGACTTTTGACTTTTAACCAGGCCCGTCCTCCCCCCAAATTCACGGGTCATTCCTTCACCAATTTCCATGTAATTTTTTTTTATTAATTTGAACAATATGAATGGACGAGACGCGTTACCAAAACGTGTCTCTTCGGGACTAGGACGAGAAGAGCCCAGTAGGAGGCCACAAGGAACGAGGGGAGAAGAAACTCACGGGGGTATCGTTCGGCGAACGTACGAGCGAGGGCTCGGTACGAGACACACAGGTATTCTACGTGTCTTGTTCCTAACCGGGACGGAGGGTTAGGGGGGGTGACAAACACTTGCGT
>BLSH010479685.1:634947-646005 GCA_018402905.1 Glandirana rugosa | reverse complement strand
GCCTTGCTCCCTGTCCCATTGCTTCAGTGTTTTCCCTGCAAGCTGTGTCCATGCCTGAACCTGACCTGACCTGACCTGACCTGACCTGCTCTGCTCTGATTCCTGATCTGCGATCCAGACCCAGAGACTTGATTCCTGAACCTGTTCCCTTGCTCTCTTCTGTTCCCGGTACCTGGCCCCCTGCTCCCCTTATCTGTTATCCCTGGTTGCTTATTGTATATGTGTGTGTTATCTTCATTTGGATTTAGTTAGTCAGATAGGTGTTTATTTTGGGGTTTGGTGTGTTCATCTGTTACTTGCTTATTTGTGTTTGCTGGTGTGTTCATCTGTTACTTGCTCATTTGTGTTTGCTGGTGTTTGGTGTTGGAAGTGTGTGTTATTTGTATAATAAATATATTGGTATTGTCACCTTACACCTGGTCCTGATTCCTTCAAGTGCAGCCAACTGATCTGATTATCCCTGCTGGATACCTGCATATGGTATCCCTGACAGGCGGCTTGCATTGACTTCTATGATAGAAGTCTCCTAGCAAGCCGCTTTGAGATCGCCTGGAGCGCCGCATCGCGCCGCTCCGCCTCGCTACAATGTGAACCGGCCCTTAGGGCGATCTCAGGCAGCTTGCATTGACTTCTATGATAGAAGTCTCCTCGCAAGCCGCCTTGAGATCGCCTCGAGCGCCGCATCGCGCCGATTCGCGCCGCTTTCCGCCGCTTCGTCACTGCATGGTGTGGCTCTTTGACTCTTACAGTTTAAAATTTTGGCTCTTTGTGTCTAACTTGTTCGCCACCCCTGGCATAGTCTATGACAGGGAAACTTCTCTCTGGGGGTAAAGATGTCCTTGCATTGACTGCACCATTATGGCGCAACTTGAACTTCAAGGAACTTTATAAGCACCCTGATACATCTTGGTGGATAGCTAAAGGAATCATTTATCTATCTCAGGTGTATGTGGAAGTTACCTTTATCTCATTTGATGCTATGAAGGGATGAATTGCTATTTCTAATAATAAAAAAATTCAAATACCTCTTATTAGGTCATGCAGTGCAAGCACAATTTGGACTGTTGGATGTGGACTTGACCACATCTCCTTTAGGGCATCTTATGGAGGATCCTTATGCTAACAAACTAATAACCACATTCTATAATGCCTTGCAATCTTAAGGTCCTCACCCCTTCACTTCTTCTTGTGCAAAGTGGCAGGCACTCATTCCTGACCATGCAGATGAAGATTGGAAGGAGGTCACCGAAACCTTAATGCAAGATGTTATTAGCACAGCAGATAAATGTATACATTTTAAATTCATTCACTGTTTGCACTATTCTCCCGCTAAACTGAACCGTATGGGATTGACAGAGCATGCTTCCTGTCCTAGGTGTGGAGAAGTCTCAGCTAATGCCCTGCACATGCTTTGGTCCTGTCCAAACCTGTCCCAGTTTTGGGTTGAATTGTTTGATATGTTAACCCAATTTGACCTGCAAGCTCCAGAAGTTTGTTTACTAGGGGTTATGGATAATTGTGTTCCTCTTACATGCAAGCATATTATGTTTCATCTGATATTTTTCTATGCAAAAAAAGGCTTTACTGCTATATTGGAGGGATCCACCACCGCCCACCCTATCATATGTATGCAGTTTAAACAACCAGGCGCTGCCGCTGTACAAATTTATTTACAAGGGGCATGCCTGCTCTAAAAAATTAATTAAAGTATGGCAACCATGGCTGGATAGCACGGCTTCTCAGGTGGTGGATTTGGTCTCCTCTCAATTAATGGTCCATGGTAAACCTTTTATTTGAATTTGAAGAGAGCATGTGTGTATGTATGGTGTAGTGTGTGGTTGTGTGCGCGGCTGGTTTGTTGCTTTGGTTACTTTTATTGGGGGTGTGTTTTTCTTTTTCTCTGGTTGCTATAGCTGGCCCTGGTATGCTGTACAAATTTCCTGAACTATTTTTAGGCAAAGGACATGCTATTCCAAATTGATCTAGTATGTGTTACCCTGATTTGTATTTTTTGATGGGCTCTGCATAGCTAACAATGCTGCTGCCATTGTCATGTTATATGGCATTTGCTTGTTTTATTTGTCACGTTTAAAAATGGAAACTACAAATAAACACCTTTTAAAAACTTAAATTTTAAGAAATGCAGGCCATGGGGCTTCTATCCTAGTCCTAGCTCCATTACCTGTGAATCACTGACCTTGACCAACAAGCATGCAGGACAGGAGATCAAGTCTTGCTGACTTCACTGGCTTCATGCTTGTTTTAAACCAGTGCTAGGTGGTGAAGTCAGGATCAAGTTAAAAGCCCTGGAGCTAAAAAAGTCAAGAGAGGGATGGATATACTGTATGCATCCTACAGTGACAACACCTGTATACTGTTCCAGTTTGTATTGTATTAGCATTTGGCTGTTTATATATCCTGTTGTCCTTTGTATAATAAGGTTCTATAAAAAGTGTGTATGCAGGGTTTAAAACAATTTTTTTTTCTAATATGAAAAATATATATATTTATGTATATATTGAGTGACAAAAATACCAGCATAAACTTGTACTACCTACTTTTTAACACTAGATGGCAGTCACATAGCTTTTTTTTCATTGTGGAAATATTACTACACTGTATATTTCCATGCTCATAAAGGGAGAAGGATGGGAAAAGGAGCAATTAACTCTTTAACTACTGTTCATAAACATATCACTGAGAGCATACCAGAGTCTTATAACAAGACAGTTTTGTTTACATACCTTTCAGCTATAGAGTACTATTATTTGATGCTGTTATGCCTTCTTGGGAGCTGGGAGGCAGGGTGTAAAGTCAGACAGTTGATAAGGTAGTAACTGATAAGGTAGAAACTGTCAGAAATCAGGTGACCCATAACTAGGGATAAACAACTCATTTTCCTTTCCTGTATAGTAATACCATTAATAATAATAATAAAATGTGCCTAGTTTGCAGGCTGTTCATGTAACCGAATGAAAACTGCAAACTTTTATCTGAACCCTCCTGAAGTCCATTGGGGTGAATCTGGAGAATAAATGCTGGCCATTTTTAACTCTAACAGGCAAGGGTTGGGGTGCGGGCAAATAGGATGAAAAAAAGCTGCCTGCCCTTCCACAGTACATGGGAAGTGCAGGCAGCATGAATGGAGAATGGGAGAATTTCTACAACCAGGGGAAAGGGAGGACAGCAAAAAAAAATTGTGTACTTCTATGGCTATTGGCTACCCACCCTTCTCCAAATCTTCTTATGACCATATGGCTGTCATAGACTACAGTATATGCTGTGTTTGTGGTTGTTGTTACATACTTTATTTTTAGAATTTTTATGTACATTTTTACAATATTTACAAAACGACTATAATATGATCAATTTTGCCTTAAAGCAATCATATTCATGAACTATTGGGTGGACTCTTTACTCTGGACTTCTAGCTGGAAATGAATATGTAAATTAATGAGCTTGTCAATCCCGGGCAAACTACAGCGCTCAGGAGTCTGATAAATCAGACATAAACTTGGATGATAATTGTAATGAATCTATTAATCTGCACGATTTATCGTTAAAAAAATCGCAATCTCGATTCAACCCCCCTCACGATCTTAAAGTGGATGAAACCCGAAAAAAAAATGTAAGTAATAATTCTACCTGGTAGAGTATAGCATGTTATGTCATCTGTGCCTAGTCTTGCCACAAAGAGTTAATCCAACTATGAGTAATGAGCTTATCTTTATTCAGGAAGAGAAAGTCAGACTAACAGGGAAATACACAGTCTTCTGCCCCTTGCTCTGTGAGTGACAAGCAATTTGCTTATCTCCTTCACACAGCAGAGAAAGTTTTGCACTCCCCCCTTCATCCCTCCTCAATGTCTCAGTATAGAGGTGGGTGGGGAGGCTCGTGACATCACAACTCCACCCACCAAACTCCAGAAAACACAAACACCCTCTGATTTCACAGTTTTACGGAGCTGCTAGTGCTTACAGAAGGACATTTGCAAGGTAGGGATAGACGCAGGAGGCTTGCATGTATATATACATTAATGCTGTGTCATTAGTTTATACTGGGTGGGTGGTGGGTTTACATCCACTTTAATTCGGCATTTACATGATTCTATGTAAAAAGTGTAGAGTCTTCTCTGCTCAGAACTGTAAAAAAAAGTCAGCAAATGTTTATCAACATTGCCCAGCACTGAGAGATAACTATAAACAATGTATCATTTGGTTCTTTTAGATCAAAGGGATGAAATTTGGTGTGCAAATGAGGGCAGTTTAACCACTTAAAGACTAAGCCTTTTTCTGACACTTGTTGCTTGCAAGCTAAAATCAGTATTTTTTGCTAGAAAATTAATTATAACCTCTAAACATTATATATATTTTTTAGCAGAGACCCTAGAGCAGGGATATGCAATTAACGGACCTCCAGATGTTGCAAAATTACAAGTCCCATTAAGCTTCTGCTTCTCTGTGTCATGCTTGTGGCTGTCAGAGTCTTGCTATGCCTCATGGGACTTGTAGTTCTGCAACAGCTTAAGGTCCGCTGATTGCATATCCCTGCCCTAGAGAATAAAATGAGGGTTGTTGCAATATTTTATGTCACACCTGCGCAGCGGTCTTTCAAAAGCATTTTTTTGGGAAATAATACACTTCAATGAATTTTAAAAAACTAAACAGTAAAGTTAGCCCAATTTTTTGTATAATGTGAAACATGATGTTACACCTCAAGAATCGTGGTCTTTATTCTAAGCAAAAAAATTGTGACTTTCATTTTAACCAGAATCGTGCAGCCCTAGCTGCAGCTAGAAGACCAGAGAGGGCTCTAACTTTCTAAACAATGGAAGAAAACAAAAAAAAAAAACAGCGCAACCCCATAGAGTAGCATTAAAAAATAAATAAATGCCAATTTATTGATAAAATAGAAATGCACTCACAAAAGTACACATGGGTAGGGCATGCATAAAGATGACTTGGGAGCTACAAATGTCCTGAAGGGCAGCCAAAGAACAACCAGCCTTGACCACTGGCTGGGGATGAAGCATGCTGAAGATGGAGGAAGCCTCTCTCACCGCAACTGCAATCGGTGTTCAACCGAAGACTGGAATCTCTGACGTCACAGTATATAGAATACATGCGTTGTAGATACGGGACACATTTTGAAACTGGTTGGCTTCTTCACACACTTTTGTGAATGCAACTCAATTTTTCAGTAAATTGTCATTTATTATTTTTTAATGCTTCATTATGGGGTTGCACTGTTGTTTATTTGTTTTCTTCCACTAGCTGAACATGGCCCAATATGTGCTTGTGGTACTAGCCTACCCTGCTCCATGCGCCATGTTTTATAAACGGCGGCTAGCTCGTGAGCGGCTAGCGGGCAGGAGGGCGCCAGCGGCGGCACGCTCTCGTGATCACTGCACTCTCCAGCAGTATGGCCGCGGGTCGGGTGGACACAATGTCCGCCAGCTACCCGCGTTTGCCTGGCACAGAAGAGAAACGGAGAACCGCCGATGTAAACACGATGGTTCCCCGCTCTGTCAGGCGGCATGTAAGAGATCTACTGATCCCTGTCACTGGCATCAGTTAGATATCTTATGCCCCTGGCAGCACAGCCCCCTCACAGTTAGAACACGCCTAGGGAACACAGTTAACCCCTAGATCGCCCCCTGCAGGTTAACCTCTTCACTGCCAATGACATTTACGTAGTAATCAGCGGATATTTAAATTTCTGATCGCTGTATAAATGTCATTGGTCCCAAAAAAGTGTCAAAAATATCCGACATGTCTGCTGCAATATCACATTTGCGATAAAAATATCAGATCACCGCCATTACTAGTAAATTAAAAAAAAGTAAAAACGCCTTAAATTATTCTCATGGTTTGTAAACGCGGCGACTTTTGCGCAAACCAATCAATAAACGCAGATTGCAATTTTTTTTACCACAAATATGAGGAAGAATATATATCGGCCAGAACTGAATACATTTGTTTTTTTTATATTTTTTTGGATATGTATTATAGCAAAAAGTAAAAAATATTGGTTTTTTTTTTCAAAATTGTCTCTCTTTTTTTGTTAATAGCGGTAATGAGAAGTGACATAGAGGGGATCAAATACCACCAAAAGAAAGCTCTACTTGTGGGAAATAAAGGGTGTCAATTTTGTTTGGGTGCAACGTTGCACGACCACGCAATTGTCAGTTAAAGCGACACAGTGCAGAATCACAAAAAGTGCTCTGGTCCTACAGTGGGAAATCCTTGAGGTCCTTAAGTGGTTAATGAATTATTGGGTGTACAGGCTTTAGCACTGGCTACTGGCTGGAGGTGGGCCAACATTAGCTTCATGTATTAGCCTGCCTTGTTACATGTGTCACATCAGGGCAACAGGGGGGCCTTCAGCAAAGTGGGGTGCATTTTTTTTTACTGTAAAGCTGCATTTTAATAACCTGCTGTGAGGATGTGTGGTGTTCTGGATGCAGTGGTTTTACCTTTTTTGAGGGGGGGATAAAAATGTTTACGTGTCAGCAACCCCCCTTTTACTTACCTGAGCCCTCACTCAATCCAGTGCCATGCACGTCTGCAGCTCTTCTCTCCCCTCACTTCTGGGTTTCGCTAGCTTTGCTCTGGCCATCAATCAAAGCCAGTGATGAGAGAGTGGGGCCGAGTCCAGCTGTCTGTGTCAATGGACGCAGCAGCGGTGCTCAGGTACGAGCATGCATGAGTGCCCCCATGGGAAGCAGCTTCCTGTGGGGGCACTGGACGGAGGGGAGAGGCCAGGAGCACCAGCGGGGGACCCGAAAAGAGGAGGTTCATGGCCGCTCTATGCAATTCCATTGCACAGAGCAAGTAAGTATGCTTGTTATTTATTTTTTTTTTTTTTTTAACTTACCTTTACAATCACTTTAGCCATAAGTATATAGATACGCACCAGTATGAAATAATACAAACTTTATATAAGACAATACTTATAATAATACTTACATCCAATGTACAAGCAGGCCTTATCAGCAAAGAACCTGATAGGAGTCCTGGTGGAAATGTGTACATATATCAGGGTATTGTTAATAGAGATATCTCCACGTGAATGTTGCTGTAAAGTCCAGCTGCAGAGGCCTCTGAGGATGATTGTGAAGCAGCATTCGTCTTGGTGTTGAAGACCTGAAGACAAGATCTGCGGTGATGAGGAGACCCTCCAGGCATTATCCCATACCTCCCAACTTTTTGAGATAGGAATGAAGGACATGTATAAGAAAAAGTATGTGGGCATAGGACACACCCCCTGCCACACCCCCTTAAAGGAGAATTGTACAAAAAAAAAATTGGTTAAACCCACAAGTGCTTTTTTGCCATTACTATTCCTTTATAGTAGCTTTTAGAATTTACAAATGCAGTAATTTAGAAATTGAATGGTTTAGAACTGGGAAACACTGATAAATAGTGCATTTCATATACATTTTATACACAACTATAGAGACCAGACCAAAATGAGGGACACATGAGGGGTAAAGAGGGACAGAGGATCTTTGTTCCAAATGAGGGACAGTTTGGAGCTATGTTATCCAACCAGGCTGGAATGCAGCTTCTCACATGCAGTGTGGTACAGGTGGAGTCAGCATGCTTTAGTCCCTAGTAGTTTTTATTCCGACATGCAGCTGGACCTCTACTACCAGAAGTGGCCATCGGATGCTTAACTTCACTGTAGCCTATGAGCTACAACTAGCTATAGAATCATGGCCAGAAGACCCAGGATTAACTAAAATAACAGGAGCTGCATAGTTGATCACTACACACATACAGTAGCTATAGCTCCCAACTGTCCCTGATCTCAAGGGACTGTCCCTGATTTGTAACACAGTCCCTCTGTCCCTCTTTCCTCCTCATTTGGGTCTTATCTATATAGTTGTATAAAAAAATGCACTGTTTATCTTTCAAAAAGTGTTTCCCAGCGCTAAACCTTTATCCAATTTCTAAATTGCTGCATTTGTAAATTTTAAAAGCCAAGGAATAGTAGTGCTGAAAAAAGCACTTGTTGGTTTAACTATTTTTTTATACTTCTCCTTTAAGGGGGCAAGCATGACATGTGTCCTGTGCCTACATACTTTTGCTAAAAGGTTTCCCTCGTTCCCATCTCAGAAAGTTGGGAGGTATGCAGTAGCACAGACTTACAGTAGCTATCTGGCACTGTGTATGTGAGATAATAGTTATAGAACAGAGAGTAGTCTGTCACAAGGATTTAGATGCACACTCTAGAAGTTATTGGCAACTGCAGTTAAACTATTAGAAAATAGTAATACTAGTCTTTGCTTCTGGTCTGGGTGAAAATCTAGGAGCAGAAGCAGCCCCTGTGTTTATAAAGTTATGTTGCTCAGTTCTTTGCCTCTCTCTCCACTTCCTCTTTCTAGGGTTTCTGACCTATAGACACAGACGAGAAGTGATGTATATAAATAATCTTTGTGAACATTAAGCAGCAGAGTCATTTACAGACAGTAGAGAGCAGTAGATTCCTATGTTTCTAAGCCACCTGCCCAAAGTTCAGAGGAGAGGAAGTGCATTGCTAGTAATTGATTGCTATAGATTTAAACAACCACATTCTTGACCCGCATACTAGACCAGAACCTGAAGCTCGTCCCTACGTATGCCCCTGATGGTGAAACCAGAATTAAATTAAGTATAGCTAATGATACATTATAATTGAATATTCTGATTATTTTATAAGCCCTATCATGACTGGATAGCTTTAAAAAAACACAAAGATTTCAAATATGAATTCAAAGAACAGTTACTTCTCATTAAACTATTACAGTGCAGCATTATGACACAATAGTATTAATAATGAATAAAGAATTATCCTCTGTGGTGTAGTATCAGGCCTTTATAGCACCACAGACAAAAGACCAGCAGCTGTATCATCTTTTTCTGGCTAATACAGCATGATTAATGTAATATAAATGCCCTTTATTGATGACAATCAATGTAGAATGTAGAACAATCACTGGTGCTCATATTCATACTTCTAAAAAAAAGTCTGGCTAAAGCATCAAAATCTCCCTATGAACAAACAGCAGTAGTCCTGCATTCACACCTCCGTTTTGCATCAAAGTGCAATGTAAAAGGCATGTAAAGTGCTGGTAAATGTGTGTAATGCTTATAAAGCATATACGTACAGCATATACTGTAAACGCACCTCTTATGTAGTGGTATAAATACTTAACTGCACTGTATTATTGTAATGGCAAATTTTAGTTACATTTCACCGGGCTGTTTCTACTTTATACTATACAGTGGAGAGATAATTTACCAAACTAAGGAAAAATCATCCAAGTATATTAGTGTGTCACATGTTGATGACTGATTAAATCAATAATAAAAACTGTGGACCACAGGTATCAAAACTGGCTTATTGTTTGCAGTTGATTATCTATTGCTTTTTTTTTATTTTTAATGCAAGTTAGGGAAAGATTTTTTTTTTTTGTATTACTTGTTACTATGAAAATTAGCATATTCCTATGGGTAAAAGGTGCCTTTTAGCAACCAAAGTTCTGTGTGAGTTCTGAGGTAAAATTTTATCACTAAATAAGTGCTCACTGTTGCAGCAAAATAGGGAAAAGCACTTAACAATCATTGTTTGACAGCACTAAAATGTGAAACTATATCTGCTGCTTTGGTCACAAAACAGACTCAAAGTTTAAAGCCCAGTACACATGGGCTGAATGTCGGGTGGCATCGGCCCATTCAATAGAAACTGGATGACATTGGGCCCGTGTGTACTGCAGTCAGTCCGACAGAAGCCGACCATTCCTATTTAGCAGTAATCCTATTTAGCAGTACTAAGCCAGCTATCATTGGGGCCTGTCTGAAAGGTGGTGCATGTGGTGCTGTCCCTTTAAGGCTGTCCACAATAGATGTATGATAGGCTAATAAGTAAGGGGGAGTCTCTATCAGCATTACCTGTGAGCAGTAAGTGGTTAAGCTCAGTTGATCTGGCAAGTGATGGTGCGCATGTGGGTAGATGCATGCAATATGAGAAATACGGGCATATGGGTGGAAATGGAATGGATGGATGTGCTGGAATAATACTAAGAACAGAAAATCATGTATCTATACACCATATACACATGAAAAAAAAACAAACAGAAATCGATATATTAACCAGTCCAAAGGAATGCACTAAGGGCAGCCCAAAAGTAAGGACCCAGATCACGTAGTCCAGTAACTGCAAAAGACAAAGCACAAAGGAAGGCGCCTCTAAGTGCAATATGTTAAAACCATTTAATAGAAGGCAGAATAAAAACACTCACAAAAAGTGGAGCAATTATGCGCATGTCGGCTGATCATATAACGTGTAGATCGCTGTCACTCTTTAGGAGGTCCGGGATGTGATGAGCCGGGGCCAACTCCTCCGTTCGTTAGCGCCGTACCTGGATGTGAAAGCCGGCTGGTAGGGAAGCGGGAGCGAGGCTTGGAACACAGCTGGGCGGAAGTCCTAGCGTCACAGCATCATCAAAATGTGACGCGTTTCGTCGGCCAGCAGGTCAGGTGGTGTGTGTCCTGCGCCACTTCCTCAGGCAATCGAAAAAAGATCAGTCTACTGAATATGCTCCTATCTACATTTTAAATAGTCTATGAGGGCCCCTAGTGGCAGGAGGAAGGAATAAAAGATAGAGCGTTCAATGAAATATGCGAGCTCATCCCTATGTGAATAACAAAAGCATCAGAAAAATAAACATGAACATAAAATCTCATAGAACATGCTCCCATACAATCGGCTGATTGGTTAGCATTAACCCAAGAATGTCTATAAGCTTTACAAATTATAATTATTATAAAAGTCACTAGTAAGGGTCACTCATAAAAATCACTCATGAAATATTCATAAAAAACCATAAAAATCAATGGGCCCCTAAAGTTTCACCAATGGAAAGGGGGGGAAAAAGGAAAGGGAGAAAGGAGGGGGAGGGGAAAAGGGAAAAAAAAAAAAGGGGGAGGAAGGGAAAAAATAGTGTGTATATATCTATAAAGATATACATATACCTATATAGAAATATCTATATATGTGTGATAAAAAAGGGAA
>BLSH010479685.1:565927-604696 GCA_018402905.1 Glandirana rugosa | reverse complement strand
AGACCCTTGCATCTTTCATCCAGTGCTGCACTGGATGAAAGATGCAAGGGTCTGTCAGGAGTCCAGAAACTCACTGACCTTTTATACACACACACACACTAATTACAAGCAAACAGATCACAGGTGAGGATGGTTACCTTTAATAGCCATTCAAAGCCCTTTGTGTCAACTTATGTGCATGTTATGAGGTCAAAATCACCTGGCTGTATAAACTTTTGATCAGAGTCATTTGGGTAGTTTCTGTTGTCATTATGATTTTAAAAGAGTAAACACAGCTGATTGATAATAAATGGCTTCAGCCAAACACTAACCATCAGTGAAAGAAATGTTTTTGTGTTATCATTCATATTCTCTGAAAAATGGCCAAGAAATCATAAATTCATCATAAAAAGGTATGTAAACTTATGAACACAACTGTATATAGACTGTATATAGAAAAGTTGTCCTTGAAGTTGTCTGAAGTCAAGTGGCATTCCCATAACTTCCCATCCCCATCCAAGTTTATTAACCCTCAATAAACCATAAAAACAACATTGCAGATGGTCTCTCTGTCTCTGAAGTGACTGAACATTCAGTGTGCGTGGCTGTGCAGGGTGGGGGATCCTTTTCCACCAGGGTGCGCTACACTACTTATGTATAGTCAGCTTTAAATAAAATGTTGCTCCAGAGCCTCTCCCATCCTCTGGAATTCCCTACCCCAATCTGTCAGACTGTCCCCGAATCTATACACTTTCAGACGATCCCTGAAAACTTTTCTCTTCAGGGAAGCCTATCCTACCGCCACCTAACAACTGCACTTTTATTTTCTTCATTAGTTCATCCCCCACAGTTATTGCCCTTTCATATCACTTGACTTCTAGATTGTAAGCTCTAATGAGCAGGGCTCTCTGATTCTTCCTGTATTAAATTGTATTGTAATTGTACTGTCTGCCCTAATATTGTAAAGCATTGCGCAAACTGTCAGCGCTATATAAATCATGTATTATAATAATAATAATAATAATCTGAGATCCTCAGTAGAACTGTACAGGGCATTTACAGAACCACAGAACCATTGCAGAAAGCGGTGATGCTTCTCTATAATTATGTGATCTGTGATGTCACTGATCAGACAGCACCTCTCTGTTCAGCGCTCTCTCCTTTGTCATTGGTTGCAAGTTACAGTATACGGTAAATCATCCTAACCACTTCCCTACAAGCCTCACTGCTCTACTGGATACAGGCTCCAGGACGGTCTGTGATCTGCCAACATCAATATCAAACAAACAAAGATGGAGCCGCTTGACTTCCAAAAGGGCAGAATATGTTAATAAATAGTGTTACTGTATACTTGTCCGTGATAAGGGGAATATAGACCCTTAATAAAGGAAACCATCCATGTATCTGCATGTTCTCTCAGCTTCCCTTTTGGACTCCCTGCAAGCCCTAAAATCTCTGGTATCTGAAATTTGACTTGCTCCCATTCTCGAGAGTTTGGATTATACTTTATATTGCCTTTCAGTTCTCAATATTGGTTGGGCATTATTGAAGGTCAATAGTGAAGAGCAAGTGGGACATGAAGGAGCAAGACTAGGCTCCAAAATAGGCTCCAAAACTAGGCTCCAGAAAGGGGCAAGACTAGCAGCCAGCTAAACCTAAACCTCATAAAGACCAAAGTGCCCAGATTTCTGGGCTTCTGTGGTGCTTAACAAATAATTTTTGATTGAAGGCTCCTGCAAAGACCTGTTAGTGCAGTGGTTCTCAACTCCTGTCCTCAAGACCCACCAACAGGCCAGATTTTAAGTATTACCTTGGGGAGATGCAGACTAGAATACTGCAATCACTGAGCAGCAAATGATATCACCTGTGATGCATTTCAGTTATCCTGCAAACCTGGCCTGTTAGTGGGTCCCGAAGACAGGAGTTGAGAATCATTGTACTAGTGGCTAGGGTTGCCACCTCATCCCTTTAAACCCGAACACATATGAATTACACAGGTCCTGTGGCTAATTAAATGCAGATAAGGCACCAAGTGCTTTAATCAGCCACAGAACCTGTGTAATGAGTATGTGTTTCAGTTTAAAGGGATGAGGTGGCAACCCTAATAGTGGCACTATAGAAACTGTTCTCCAAATACTGTAATGGTATTCTTTAAGTTTCTGTAAGCTGAATTCCAATTGGTTACCAAAAATACTTCACACCCTTGTTCTCAGAGCTTTCTTATTCACTAAGTCTAAGCTTGTCTGTCTTTGCCTGTGGATGTAATTACAGGGCAGCCTAAATGACATTCACACATCCACCATGACTAAAACGCATTTCAAACACGATGCTTCATAGTGGATTTCTCGCCAAGGGAAAAATAATTTGTCACTTTCACATTTAAAAACTAGAAAGTTCTCCTTTGACCTTTGTTGGCACTAAATGTCAGGACAGAAAAACTGTCTTGTCTTATCTTTGAAGCTGGCAGATTGATACCCCAGGGCGATTAGTAAATTCAGTAGCCAAATGTTATCTCAGTCTTGCTGCTAACATGCAGCGACAAATATATTACTTCCAATGGTTTGATGTTTCCTATTTTCTCAGTGAACAGAAAGAAACTGTTAAAGCTAATATTCGCTAATTGTGGCTTTAATCATAATTACTAAACAAGAAAGGCAGCTGAATGCAGATTATGCAATCGATTAGAAATGCTGATTGCAGCTGGAAACACTGCAGTGTAGGTCAAAGCAGAAACAAATGTGGTTAAAGATTATAAATTGCTAGATGACCAAAAGACTGACATTTATTCAGTAACACAAAGAATACTGCTCAGAGAACAGTAATCCATAACAACCTTTTAGAAATTCTTGTTCGTTGTTCTGACTTTTCTAAAGGCCCGTACACACGGTGCAACGGTCGTATGAAAACGGTCGTACAACCGCTTGTTTTACGATCATCCGACCATTAGCACGCGCGATTAGAACAACCGACATACAACAGAATGATGATGAGCAGACTAGAAAACTTAGGTTGTACAACAAGCGGTCACACGACCATTGTATCGTGCGTACAGAGAAGTTGGTCCAACAAGTTGTACTGTGCAAAACACACATGTTCAGAAGTCAGGAACGCTCTGAAGTGTCAGTTCGTGTAAAACTACGTTCCTAATTCACAAATCACATTCACCTGAACTTCCTCTTCATACACTCGTAACACGTCACTACGTTCATCTTGGTTGTAAGATCGCTAAGGGCCGGTTCACACTGGAGCGGCGCGGAGCAGCGCGACTCCGCGGCCCATTCACATCTAAGCGAATTGTCAGGCGACTTGAGTTGCCTGACAATTCGCCTCAATGCTGTGCAAATGGGACCGTTCTAATAGGAGCGAATCGCTTCGCTCCGCATAAGAAAAATGGTCCCTGCACTATTTTCAGGGCGATCTCAGGCGGCTTGCATTGACTTCTATGATAGAAGTCTCCTAGCAAGCCGCTTTGAGATCGCCTGGAGCGCCGCATCGCGCCGCCCCGCGCCGCTCCGCCCCGCTGCAGTGTGAACCGGCCCTTAGTGCTAGGGTTGCCACATCATCCCTTTAATCCAGGACACATATTAATTGCACAGGTTCTGTGGCTGATTAAGGTGGTAATTAAACTCAGAACCTTTGTAATTCATATGTGTCCTGGATTAAAGGGATGATGTGGCAACCCTACTTAGTGCATGTCAGTACGCGAGATACAACAGCCAACATATGATTTGGGTCGTACGACCGTCACACTGTGCTTTAGCTGACAGAATAGGAGATTGGATGTTATTTGAGATAAACAATTTTGTCCACTTGCACTGAGATTTGATCCAGGTTAGGCACCTTCCCTGCCTATAATAAAATGACCAAATTCAAGGCATTCTGGTCTCCCACAGTACACATAACATTGAAATGCATTTAGTAAATATAACTGCTAAATACCGTTTCTCATCAGCAGTATATAGCAGTCTTGTGACTTCAATCAGTGTCTGCTTAACCACTAGGCGACAAAGTGGCTCGATATCGCAAACCGCCGTCATACGATGGCGGCTGCGAGATCGCGCACTGTGAGCGCGCCTGCACACTCACTGTGTTCGGGGAGGGCCAGGGAGCGGGTGCGCCGCCGGCTACCCGCGATGCCCCCCCCCCCCCCGCACTGAAAGAACGGAGGTCCGTGTAAGTAAACACGGACCTCCGTTCTGTGAAGGAGGAAGGGCTGTGATCACAGCCTTCCTCTACATGGAAGCTGTGATCACTTCCCTTCCCCTGCTAGGGCAGCCCCCATACAGTTAGAACACGCCCAGGGAACACAGTTAACCCTAAGGGCCGGTTCACATTGTAGCGAGGCGGAGCGGCGCGGAGCGGCGCAATGCGGCACTCCAGGCGATCTCAAAGCGGCTTGCTAGGAGACTTCTATCATAGAAGTCAATGCAAGCTGCCTGAGATCGCCCTAAAAATAGTGCAGGGACCATTTTTCTAATGCGGAGCGAAGCGATTCGCTCCTATTAGAACGGTCCTATTTGCATAGCATTGAGGCGAATTGTCAGGCGACTCAAGTCGCCTGACAGTTCGCCTAGATGTGAACGGGGCGCGAAGTCGCGCCGCTCCGCCCCGCTGCAGTGTGAACCGGCCCTTAGAGCGCCCCCTGCAGGTTAACCCCTTCACTGCCAATGGCATTTACACAGTAATCAGTGCATTTTTATAGCACTGATCGCTGTATAAATGCCAATGGTCCCAAAAAAGTGTCAAAATGGTCCGACATGTCTGCCACAATATTGCAGTACCGCTAAAAATCGCAGATCACTGCCATTACTAGTAAAAAATAAAAAAAAATAAAAACCCCAGAAATGAATTCTCATCATCCGTAAACGCGGCCACTTTTGCGCAAACCAATCAATAAACGCCATTGCGATTTTTTTTATCACAAATATGAGGAAGAATATAAATCGGCCAAAACCAATGAAAAAAAATTTTTTTTGTATTTTTTTTTTTTTGGATTTGTATTTTAGCAAAAAGTAAGAAATGTGGGTTTTTTTGCAAAATTGCTGCTCTTCTTTTGTTTATAGCGGCGATCAGAAATAACGCGGCGATGATCAAATACCACCAAAAGAAAGCCCTATTTGTGGGGAAAAAAGGACGCAAATTTCGTTTGGGTACAACGTCGCATGACCGCGCAATTGTCAGTTAAAGTGACGCAGTGCCAAATCGCAAAAAGTGCTCTGGTCCTAAAGTGTGAAATCCTTCCAGGGCTGAAGTGGTTAAAGTTTGTTAGAGGAGTTTTCATTCTACTCTGACTGTCTTATGAGGATACAGGACCCCTGACTCTCTTTCTGGACAGTGCTGATTGACCTTGTGCTGATCACATGCTCCCAAGAAAAGAAAAACTCTCTAGCAATACACACTATACTGAGCATGTGCAGAGTCACTGCAAATGCTCTGTTTTATCAGGAGATAGATTGGGAACAGTGGAAGAAGGGGAGGATCAGAGGATCAGAGAAGACAGGATCAAATAGCCTTTTTAGACAATGGGGAGGATTAACCCCTTAGGTTCCACAGTGAGTATAACAAGCATGCTTTACTGCATATATAGACTAATTTTACGTTGGTGGGTTTAGTAATACTTTAAGCTAGAAATTAGAGCCGTGGGTGACTCTGTCTCCATCACCCTGGTCAATTAAAGTCAATTTAAAAATTGTTGGGTGGAAAATTGTTATCCAATAGTGACTGCATCCTATCAGATGCAGCAGTGTGCAGCAACCACAATTACATGCAGTTGGAAGGCAGTTGCAGCAACTTCACGGACTTGAATAGGTCAAATTTGGCAGTGGTACTGCCTGCAGACATGGGGTATCATGGGGTAATTTATGTCAGGGCAGCAATGCTTTGCATGCGTAACACCCTATTCAGTCCACATGTAAGGTAAGGGTGGGCAATTGGGGGGGGGGGTAAAACCATGGCTCAACCACCTATTTTAACCCCCTCAGCTGCAAGTGTTAAAAAGGCATTGAGATTGCCATACATTGTATGAATTTGCGTTCCTTAGTTGAAAAATTGAACAAGGTGGGGAAAATTGTCAGTCAAAAAAAGTGGCTGCAGTCAATCAGATGCAGCTGCTCTTCGAGTATACTGAGAGCCGGCTGAGATGGCTGTCAAAATACAATAGGCACTGCAAGAGAAATCTGTATGAAAAAAACTATCATTGTATGGCCAGCTTTAGGTTCTAAATTATGCTTTAAAAGTTAAACTAGTTGGATTATGCTATTTGAATAAACAGCAGATCAGAGATTTATCGGTTAGGATTTTTTCATTTATCATTCAGAATTCCACCACTTTAAAGCAGAATAACAGTAGTTTTTCTTTAAGGAATACATTGCTGACATCATACCAGCCTGTTTGTTTGGACAGTGAAGGAGCAGCTGGAGATTGATGGGGTTATCCCTCTTCTCATTCTGCTCTCTCCTCCAGTCTGCTTTTTCTTTGTCAGCATATTTGCATGCAGCACTCCTAATCATCTCCCAGCACTGTTCCACCCTTTCCCATTTTGAAAGCTGTTGTATAGGAAATAAAAGAAGGTAAAATTCAGTAAAAGTCAAGTACCGGCACTAGTTACATGTAAAAAAATGCAATTAATGATTTATCTCTCAGAGTGGACCTGATGGGAAACCACAACACCCAACCATTCTGGCTCTACCCCGATGTCCCCCCAGCTCCTCCCCCTGGTCAATCAAATTCTATAGGGCAGAAATGGCTCCTCCTACCATTGTTTAGAGTGGACCTGGTGGGGAATCGCAACATCCAACCATGCTGGCTCTTCTACCCCCTCTTACATGCAGATTGGATGACCCTGCTGCACGAATGACTAATTCAGGACTGACATGTAAACATCAATTTTGTGTAACCAGCAGCGGCACCCTCTGTTTACACGTTATTGTTAGAGCCACCTGCCTCCTATCAAGAGAGGATGCTAGGGGCTCAAACCTCCTAGCTTTTGCCACCTAGTGTCCTTCATTGCTAGGAGGCAGGCAGCTCCACCTACTGTCCTTCGTTGCTAGGAGGCAGGCAGCTCCAATAAAGGGTATTTGCGCTGTACACTATTACCATGTAAATGTTAGCCAAATGTTTAGATGTGTACAGCATAAAAAGATTCACCGTGTTTGGAGTATACGTCAGTATACAACCACAAACAGCGGCCTCTGGTAATGCATGTGAATAGGCGACTGTAGGTGGTAGCAGCAGGTCCCAGAAATGTCATTACGCAGACTCTGCGCGCTGTACGGCCCTTGTAGAGCCATGTACATGAAGCCATAAACAGAATTGTGTTTTTTTTGCTTATTTTATATTTTTTGCTTTTCCATTAGAATATGTCCTAAGAAATGTTATATCTTTCTTTCTTTTTGTATTCTTCTCAAACTATTGCAAAACTTTGCAAAACATGACCTATAATCTTCCCTCTTAGTAATCAGATACTGATTGTGAAAGAGCAAATAACAGTTTCTAGTTTTATAAAATCAGGTTAAGAAAATGATCGATTTTTCTTATCCCTTAAGGTTGTATCACAGCTGAGTTTATTTTACGAACAAATATTTAAACGCAGGTTACATTTACAGGTACACACATAATCCATTTAAAGGTGCTGGAATACAATAGATTGTTTGTACATTCTATATAATAAACCATTTAAACATAACTAACCCCAAGAACAAAAATGTTATATGTTGCAAATTACCAGTCCTTACATGTAGTGACTGTAATAGTTTTCTTTATTCAGACTTTTTTACCCCCTTTTACAGAGGATTTTGCCAGCTTTGCGTTGTCACCCTAAGAAAGGGCCAGAGAAACCCCCCCGACTCCTCTTCTCTATTAGATAGGGGGAGGTGTTCTGTAGTACTCAGAGATAACTGGGAACAATGTAACTTTTATGAGTTCTAAACACAACCTTCTATTTTCCTCAGTGAATGAGGCTGCACGGGACAGAAGCTGCATTCTACCCAGAAAACGTAGAAAAGCTTGCTGAATCTGGCTGAAAAGAAAATCAATTAAATTCAGATTAAAAGGGACCTTTTAGCAGCTTTACAAGTCTCTAGAAATACATTTTTTTATATAATCACTATACAGAGCATATTTTCATTTTTCAAAAATGCTATTTTTTTCTAGGCTGAAATTGTATCATCAGTCTGCTGCAGGTAGGAGGAAGCGTTTTCTGTGGTCTCTTCTCCCACTAAGCTCAGGTGACATTGTAAGATACTTTGTAGAAAGTCACAAAGTAAAAGACTGCAGCAAGGCAACACAGTCAACAGTGCCAGGATTTATATTCTTGAGTCAGCATGTCAGGCCAGGGAGTAGATGGTCACAATGGATGGTGCCTGAACAAAAATGGCACCGTGGTTCTGGAAATGAAAGCAAATAAAGGCATTTTCAGGGGGAAAGCTGTGATCTTTGTCAGCGGTAATAAATACACATTTCTTACATGCATACACTTAAATAGACCCTGTCATCAACTCAAAAAATTTGTAGGCAAAAGCACAATGTTTAATATTTTATTGCTTTCTTGCAATGTTTTCCTTTCCATAAATATTTTTTTTTACTTGCAATGTGCTTTTGAACTAGAAAATGTCAAGTCCCCTCTCTTCGTCATAGCCTTCGCTTCTTCTCAAAGTGTTTAATTACTCTCTGTGCTGGCCCAGCTACTCTGCCCCTCTTCTCACCTCCCTGCCTAACCTTTTATGTAGCTGGTGAGAGGGGAGCAAAGGGGTTGCTGATATCACATCCAGAATGGCAGCACCAAACAACAGTTTTAGGCTGCTTTCACTTTTTAGCTAAAAATAGCGTCTGTAAAGCGCCTCAAAAGTCCCCCCCAAATGCTTTCACACTGGGGCGGTGCGCTAGCAGGACGTTACAAAAAGTCCTGCAAGCAGCATCTTTGGGACGGTGAGGGGAGAGGTAATATACCACTCCTCTACCGCCCCTGCCATTAAAATGAATGACAAGCGTTGCCGAAGCGGCTGCACACCGCCTCGGTAGCGCTGAGCGCCGGCACTTTTAACCCCTTTTTAACCCCTTGTGGGGGGTTAAAAGCGCGGCGCTCCTGCCTGCATAGCGGAGCCCTATCGCTGATAAAACTCCGCTAAAACGAGCGGGGTTTTACCGCGGGTACCGCTCCAGTGTGAAAGTAGCCTTAGGAGCAATAACATGCATAAAATTCAATAAATATATATGTAATCTTATGGGAAGTTTTTTGTTGAAATCAATGAGCTGGCAACAGTTTTTCTTTAACATGGAAGATATGATAGGTCAACTTTAACAGTCAATTCAGTGAAGTGATGTTAGTGCAGTTCTGATGTTAACTGGATAGCCTAAGTCAGGGGTAGGCAACCTACGGCCCTCCAGCTGTTGCAGAACTACAAGTCCCATCATGTCTCTGAGAGTAATTGTAACTGCCAGCTTTTCAATGCCTCATGGGAAATGTAGTTCCACAACAGCTGGAGGGCCGCAGGTTGCCTACCCCTGGCCTAAGCAGTTCAGAGACTGATTTGCCTGTAACCTCAGGTCACCCTTTAACAGAGGGTCACAGCATCACCTTAGGCATGGTTGTACTTTGTAAACTCTGTTTCAACAGTATGCATGTTTGGATCAGACACAGGAGATGCAAGAATATTTATAGAGTTAAACCTTCTTACATAAGAGTAAACCTTACCTCCAGGGACTCCCTTAGCCTTGTTCCTCTAGGTGCTAGAATATACACATGGTGTATACTGTATACATGGTGCATACTTGTAGGTGGGGTGCTGTGTAGTGCGGAGACAACATAAACAGTCAGGTGCAATAGAAAACTTGTATTGAAGTAAGACAGCAACAGTTCACAACAACCCGGTGGGACAGCAACCCATCTGGGCACACTCACAGTTTAAAATGTCATATAGAAATGGGTTCCAGCCAAATCGACAACATCTCTTGAGAGGGGACAGAATGCAGCCTGGAGGTCTAGTACCCAATCAGGAAGGTATCCAGAAGAGATGCAACCCTGCGCTTTCCCTCCTTGACAGGAACTTTACCCTGCCGCTAGTACTGTCCCTAACAGATGGGGAACCTTTCCCTACACTACCCAATCACACAGAGTGTGCCAAACCCAGAGGCCAGAGTCTTAAATATACTCTGCCACACCTAAGATGGCCACCAGAGTCACATGGGCAGCCAGCATCCAATTGGATTGCTGCCCCAGTGACTCAGGAAACCATAGAAGAACCCTATTCCTCTTGACTTCCTCTCAATCTGCAGTGCCGCTGCGGTTGAATGCCACCTGCAGTGGAGACAGCAGACTGCACCTGCCTACATACGCCTGACCCAAAACACACTTGACCAATAAGCTCATGTTTTATTAGAAGGATAAGGGGACATTTACAACATTTCTACAATAGGCAACCCCTTTTCTTTCTTGTCTTTTTCATTTTCTCTTTCACTTGTTTCACAGTTCCCTCTCCTTTAGCCCCCCCCCCCAATGTGCTCAATTTTACAGCAGTAAAGCAGCATGATGATTCAACATCATGGGGAATCAACACCTTTCAAATACAGTTCCTTCTCAAAACTGGTAACCAAACCGCATATTTGGTGACTGAACCACAGTTTTACTCAACTAGACATACTGTATCTAACTAGCGAGTCCTGCAGGATGATACAAGTGTTATTTACTTGGGCCCCTTGCAAGCGAACAAGAAGCCTAAGGCCAATGTATGCACTGCCATAGGCTGGCAACAACCTTTGGCATACCTTTTTTTTTTTTGGGGGGGGGGGGTGGTGACAGTCTCAATTGGACCCCCAAAAGAATTCTAAGTCAAATGCATCTGTTGGAATCTCTCTAGCTTTGAAGGCTAAATTCAATAGATCTGGAATTATGTGTCTGAAATTTCTTCCAAGTGAAATATTCATAGTCCTGTACTAGATTTAATTATGAGACAGACTAGTAGCTCAGCCATTATGATGTCATCCAGACTACAGCAGAAGCTAAGCAGGGGACAGCTGAGTCACACAATCCTCCCCCTTTGTGCAGATTCCAAACATTCTTACTAAGCTTCAACTTTCCTGCAGAATGTTTTTTTTCCATTTGCCGGCTCTGTCTTTAGACTTCTCACTTCGGCACAAAGTAAAATGGTGTAGACTATACAAAACACCTACTTATAAAGTTCAGGCATGTGTAAATGTTTGAAACACTTCAAAACTAAAACATCTTAGAAAAGGAGAGTTGACATTTAAGGCATGCTAGGGTGTGCGCACTTTTTTTTTTACTTTTTTTCAGGCCAGTGGGGTTCATGTGTTAATTATTTTCTTGTGCTCTACTCAAGAGCATACTTCACTCTCATTTTCCTTTGTACAGGGATCAGACATGCAGTACACAGGCAATGTTTGTTGTTTGGATTCCCACCTCTTTCAACTATTTATAAAAAAGTTAATTGTATCAGTTATAGTAGATATACATACTTCCAGTAATCTTCCAGTACTTCGGCCGGTTTCACACATGTGGACCATTTGTTAAATTTTCATCCATTTGTTGAAGGATGAAAAATGGACATCAATGCATCTCTATGGAAAATAAATCTGTAAATGGATGATCATCCACTTACATCCATTTCCGTTAACATCCGTTTTTTGGAAAGGATCAAAGCCCTATTTTCCTTCCATTAAAAAAATGGATCAGAAGATAAACGAATGTAAATGGAAAAACGGTTTGTTTTTGCAAGACAAAATGGCTCAGAGACTCAAGTGGTTAAGGCGGAGTTCCACCCAAAAATGGAACTTCCGCTTATTTGCTTCCCCCCTCCAGTGTCAAATTTTGCACCTTTCAGGGGGGGAAGGGGAAAGGCACCATCTCTCGGAAGTTCGACCCCCCCTCCTCCTTCCTCCACCGCTGGGCAAATTAGAAAGTGCAGATGGGAGCCGTCCGTAAAGCCGAAAGGCTTCACTGTTGGTTTCTCGTAGTGGCGATGGCGGCAGCAGCACCTGACAGCCGAAGATCATCGGGGGTGCTGATATTTTGTGTGACCACCATTATTTTCCAGCACTGCCTTAACCCTCTTGGGCATGGAGTTCACCAGAGCTTCACAGGTTGCCACTGGACTCCTCTTCCACTCCTCCGGAGCTGGAGGATGTTAGAGACCTTGTGCTCTTCCACCTTCTGTTTGAGGATGCCCCACAGATG
Source organism: Glandirana rugosa (assembly GCA_018402905.1). Taxonomy (NCBI): domain Eukaryota; kingdom Metazoa; phylum Chordata; class Amphibia; order Anura; family Ranidae; genus Glandirana; species Glandirana rugosa. The sequence continues at coordinate 592,530 of BLSH010479685.1, read as the reverse complement.
CCCCACAGATGCTCAATGTGGTTTAGGTCTGGAGGCATGCTTGGCCAATCCATCACCTTTACCCTCAGCTTCTTTAGCAAGGCAGTGGTTGTCTTGAAGGTGTGTTTGGGGTTGTTATCATGTTTGAATACTGCCCTGCGGCCCAGTCTCCGAAGGGAGGGGATCATGCTCTGCTTCAGTATGTCACAGTACATGTTGGCATTCATGGTTCCCTCAATGAACTGTAGCTCCCCAGTGCCAGCAGCACTCATGCAGCCCCAGACCATGACACTCCCACCACCATGCTTGACTGTAGGCAAGACATACTTGCCTTTGTACTCCTCACCTGGTTCCCGCCACACACGCTTGACACCATCTGAACCAAATAAGTTTATCTTGGTCTCATCAGACCACAGGACATGGTTCCAGTAATCCATGTCCTTAGTCTGCTTGCCTTCTGCAAACTGTTTGCAGGCTTTCTTGTGCATCATCTTTAGAAGAGGCTTCCTTCTGGGACGACAGCCATGCAGACCAATTTGATGCAGTGTGCGGTGTATGGTCTGAGCACTGACAGGCTGACACCCCACCCCTTCAACCTCTGCAGAAATGCTGGTAACACTCATACTTCTATTTCCCAAAGACAACCTCTGGATATGACGCGGAGCATGTGCACTCAACTTCTTTGGTCGACCATGGCGAGACCTGTTCTGAGTGGAACCTGTCCTGTTAAACTGCTGTATGGTCTTGGCCACCGTGCTGCAGTTCAGATTCAGGGTCTTGGCAATCTTCTTATAGCCTAGGTCATATTTATGCAGCGCAGCAATTCTTTTTTTCAGATCCTCAGAGAGTTCTTGGCCATGAGGTGCCATGTTGAACTTCCAGTGACTAGTAAGACAGAGTGAGAGCGATAACACCAAATTTAACACACCTGCTCCCCATTCACACCTGAGGCATTGTAACACTAATGAGTCACATGACACTGGGGAAAATGGCTAGCTGGGCCCAATTTGGACATTTTCACTTAGGGGTGTACTCATTTTTGTTGCCAGCGGTTTAGACATTAACGGCTGTGTGTTGAGTAATTTTGAGGGGACAGTAAATTTACACTGTTATACAAGCTGTACACTCACTACTTTACATTGTAGCAAAGTGTTATTTCTTCAGTGTTGTCACATGAAATATATAATAAAATATTTACAAAAATGTGAGAGGTGTACTCACTTTTATGAGATACTGTATATATATACACATACAGATAGTATATACTGTAAATGTATTAATCAAATACCTAAATATATTTTTTTATGAATTTAGATATACTCAACATCAAAACTGTTTCCGTTATGCTTATTGAGGAAATTTGCGTCCCTCACTTTCTGTCCACGTGACACCCCGTGGTGTCACAGTGATAGGCAGCAAGGAGAAATATCTCCAGTAGAAGCACAGTATACAGTAAAAAAAATATTACATATATCCCAGCTATTAACTAAAAAGGGTTTAGCTAAAGTAATTTTTTGAAAAGCAAAGAACATGAAAAGTAAAACTTCAGTCTAACACACAAAAATAAGTATTTCATTTGTTTAGATTTAAACCAAGCTCAATGCAAAGTGAATATTATATGATTTTTTGTTACATACAAATGTTTTGTCATCTTTGCTGCCCAGTGCATTGACACAAAGTGGTTAATTTCAGTTTTATTTCATTTTAAAAATGAAACAAATGAAATGTTTACATTCTAAGTTATTTGAAATACAAACATCATAAGTGTCAAGCAAAGCATATGTACAAGCAAGGTATGTTGTAATGGTTCAGGAAAATATCAGGCAGCAGGATTTGGCCCTGCCACCCACTCCCTCATCACTGGCTTTGATTGACAGCACTGGGAGCCAATGGCTCCCGGTGCCCCAGCAAAGCCAGCGAGACCGGGAAGTGAGGGGAGAGAAGCACTGAAGACGTGCACGGCACTGGATCCAATGAGAGCTCAATTAAGAAAAAAAAAGGGGGGGGGGAGGGGATACAAATGCCTAAACATTTTTTACCTAACCACTTCAGCTCCGGAAAGGATTTCCCAGTTTAGGACCAGAACACTTTTTTCGTTTCGCCACTATGTTGCTTTAACTGACAATTGCGTGGTCATGCGGTGTTGTACCCAAACGAAATTTGCGTCCTTTTTTTCCCACAAATAGAGCTTTCTTTTGGTGGTATTTGATTACCTTTGCATCATTTCTGATCACTGCTATAAACAAAAGAAGAGTGACAATTTTGCAAAAAAAACAATATTTCTTACTTTTTGCTATACTGTAATACATGTCCAAAAAAAAAATATAAAAAAACATTCATCAGTTTTGGCCGATTTATATTCTTCCTCCTATTTTTGGTAAAAAAAATCTCAATTGGTGTATATTTATTGGTTTGTGCAAAAGTTGCCACGTTTACGAATGATGAGAATTAATTTATGGGGTTTTTATTTATTTATTTATTTTTTACTAGCAATGGCAGCGATCTGCAATTTTTATCGGGACTGTGATATTGGGGCAGACATGTCGGACCATTTTGACACTCTTTGGGACCATTGACATTTATACAGCGATCAATGCTATGAAAATTAATTGATTACTGTATAAATGTCACTGGCAGGGAAGGGGTTAACCTGCAGGGGGCACTCTTAGGGGTTAACTGTGTTCCCTGTGTATGTTCTAACTGTATGGGGGCTGGGCTGGCGGGGGGGTGATCGTGGCTCCCATACACAGGGAGCCTGTGATCACATCCCTTCCCCCTCTGTCAGAACGGAGATCTGTGTTTACATACACGGACCCCCATTCTGTCACCAGCAGTTTGCTATGGGGGCACCCGAGCCAAGTCACAGCTCTGTGTGTGTCCATTCTGAAACTGAGCCTCGACCCGGCCCTGCCCCCTCTCTCCCCCGATTGGCTAACTTACTTTGATTGGCAGGCGTGGGAGCCAATGGCGCTGCTGCTGTGTCTCAGCCAATCAGGAGGAGAGTCCCAGACGGCTAAGACACTCCTGGACATCTCTGGAGAGAGATGTGGATCAGGTAAGTAATTAGGGGTTACTGGGGAGGCTGCTATATACAGAAGATTTTTATAGTAATGCATAAAATGCAGTAAGATGATAAACCTTCTGCCTTTACAACTCCTTTAATGCAAGGAATGCATTAAGGTACATAATGTTTACGCTTTAGAACCACTTTAAATTTTGTACACACAATGAGAATATCGGACAGATGAAAGTCTGTTTTTTTTTTGCATACTAGTCTCATATCGAAATCCAATAGGTTACTAAAGTTATGAAAATTCTCATACAACAGAATACAACTTCTTAAGTGATGTAATGTATTGTATTGCATTCTTTCATTTCCAAGCATGCATGGTCTTGGTCACGCATTTTTTTTTCGTACAAATACCATGCTAATTCCACGAAAATAGTTAGTTCTGTTATCATACGAGAAAAATTTTCATGCTTGCCCCTTGGGATATTTTCACATGAACTGTTGTGATTGGCTCTGGAAAGCTGTGTACTAATGATCCGATTATCGCTCTGAAAGCAGTATTTTTCAGCAGATTTTCTCATCGTGTGAACTAGGCATAAGGTCCCTAAAGCCTAGTACACACTATGAGTTCTTCTCCATTCAACCCAGCAGGTTAAACAAAAAAAAAAAACTGTCAGCTCCGGTCAGAGCGGCTGTACTAACAATCCAACCTTAGTACATCGATCTCCCCACTGAGCTTTTGTGTTCTGACAGGGGGATGGCCCCTGCCAGAACACTCCGGTCTGTACTCTGATTGGGAGTCGGTTGGTTGCTGGTTTCCAGCATGCTTGTCCGACAGAAATTAGCCAAACCACTGGCTTCTGTTGGACCGGCTGTCATACACATAGGCTGAATGTCAGACGGTTTTTATTGAACTGGCCTATTTCACCCAACATTCGGCCCATGTGTGTGTGAGCTTTATTCACATTCAGACATACGCGCATTATGGCCATTTAGCCTTCCAAGCATGTCTTTGGAGTGTGGGAGGAAACCCACACAGGCACAGGGAGAACATGCAAACTCCAGGCAGGTAGTTCTGTGGTTGGAATTCAAACCAGCGACCCTAATGATGCTAGGCAGAAGTGCTAACCATTTAGCCACTGTGCTGCCCCATAGAAAGTAGAGTCTATATTAAGGGGAAAAAAAGTTGGCTGAAATTTTTTCATCCATCATTGTACTTCATTGTATATTGATATCAAATATTAACCTTCCCTTATATTGCTATAGATTCTTGAAAAGAAGCTGAGCTCCCCATGCAGCAAATGTCTCTTATGATTCACTTTCCCTAAAGCTAGCCTGGTGGTAACATCATGTAAATACAAACTTTCAGTCCTGATTGAACAGTCTTTTGACATCACTCGCCCAGGATCCTCCAAATCTACAGAGACCATGTGACCAAATCCTCAGCAATGTTCACATGGACAGGCAGCAAATGGATGTATACTTACCCTTCATGCCTTGTTCACTAGGGTTGCCACATCATCCCTTTAATCCAGGACACATAAGAATTACACAGGTTTTGAGACTAATTTAATGCAGATAAGGCACCAAGAGAGTTTAATTACCACCTTAATCAGCCACAGAACCTGTGTAATTAATATGTGTCCTGGATTAAAGGGATGATGTGGCAACCCTAGTGTTCACATATGTGCGAATTGGATGCAGATTTCCCTGCATCCAATTGGCATGACACGTGAGTGTGCCCGACTCGCACTGGAGCTAGCTCACACAGGTCTGGGGTCGCCACGGCGTGTGCGTGTTTGGGTCTGGTTCAGGAGCGAGTTCAGGCAAAAATTCGGACCTGAATCGCACCTGAACCGGTGAACAAGGACGCACGGGACCCCATGCTGGGAACCACGGTGGCACATATGTGAACCCAGCCTAATATGGGAAAGGATGTCTTTTAGGTCTGTTTTATGTTTGCAATATTAATATGCAGAAGGTTAATGAAAAGGAATGAATATGAGAAACATACAGTAAACAATACAAGTGCATATATATTGCATAAAATGTATATTGTGTAACAAAGGTTCCAGAAGCCCTCATCCCCAATGTCCTGTCCATAACTCCCAAATTTTATTAATGCAAATCGCAGACCAGAGGTGTGCAGCAGATTTTATACAATAGCTCTCAGATTCAGCTGAGCTCAGTTGTTTTCTGCTGTGCTGCACTTCTAGTCATTGATTGTAGGTGATTGATGCAGCTGTGAAAATTGTCTACATTAGCCTTTTGGGTCCTTTGCTTGTATGACTATGATATCCAAACTGCTTAAAGCAGGACTCCAGGCAAAAAAATAATAGCCCATTAAAGATTAAAATAAAAAGCAATTTTTGCTGCAATGCTCGCCTTCAACTTGGAGATTTTCACTGCAGTACTTCAGCAGTATCATGCAACCTACTTCCTCCGAGCCCAGGACAGTGAAGGAGAAGCAGCACAATGATGAGCTCATCTCTCTGCTATTTTGCTTTCTATTCCTATAGCAGTGATGGTGAACCTTGGCACCCCACATGTTTTGGAACTACATTTCCCATGATAATCAACTACACTGCAGAGTGCATGAGCATCATGGGAAATGTAGTTCCAAAACATCTGGGGTGCCAAGGTTCGCCATCATTGCTATAGGCATACTTCCAAGGAGAGAGATGTAGCACTTGCAGGCTTCTGAGCTGGGGTTTCTTGGGTCAGAGCGGGAGAGTGCATATGTTGGGGTGCTAGGTACCGGAAGGACGGGGGCGGAGATATCCAAGTGGATGGCGACATCTGTGGGGAAGCGAGCTGACGGAGCAGAAGTGACTCTGTTGGCAGTAAACACAAGAGAACAAGCGGCGCCCCAATAAGCGTAGTAGAAGATGAAAACAAAGTATTTATTAAAATTGCACTTGCAAGAGTTAAGTGATATCAGGCATGTAAAATGTCCAGGCATCCCAGTCTGGGTGGTCCGAGTGCTAGGGTCCCGCCGTCACATGTGTCCGGTCGCTCCGGTGGCTTCCGAGGCTCCAGGCAGGTGGGCGAGATGTAGGTCTAGCGTCACGGGTCCAATGGGGAGCTGGAAAGTGGGTTGGTGGCTGTACCAGGCGCGCGTTCGGAGCAATCCGAGGCCTGATGAAGGAGCACGGATTGGTATGGGTATGAGACTGGGAGTCTCGGGTCGCACCCAGGACACCGTGCAGTATGCTGTATGTAGCCTCAGCTACATACAGTTTATACCACACATCCAGCGGCCTCACATGTTAGTAAGGGACATCTTTCAATTGAGCCAGCTTGGCCCAAACAAACTATGTTTTGAAAGATGGAGTTCTTCTTTAACCACTTACCAACCGGAAGGTTTTCCAGCTTTAGGACCAGAGCACTTTTTGCGATTCGGCACTGCGTCGCTTTAACTGACAATTGCGCGGTTGTGTGACGTTGCACCCAAACAAAATTTGCGTCCTTTTTTTCCCACAAATAGAGCTTTCTTTTGGTGGTATTTGATCGCCTCTGCGTCATTTCTGATCGCCACTATAAACAAAAGGAGAGCAACCATTTTGCAAAAAACCCCAAATTTCTTACTTTTTGCTAAAATTCAAATCCAAAAAAAATATATAAAAAAACATTTTTTTTCGCCGATTTATATTCTTCCTCATATTTGTGATAAAAAAAAATCACAATCGGTGCAAAAGTGGCCGCGTTTACAGATGATGAGAATTAATTTCTGGGGTTGTTATTTTTTTTTTATTTTTTACTAGTAATGGCGGCGATCTGCGATTTTTAGCGGTACTGCAATATTGCAGCGGACATTTCGGATATTTTTGACACTTTTTTGGGACCAATGACATTTATTCAGCGATCAGAAATTTAAATGTCCACTGATTACTGTATAAATGTCATTGTCAGTGAAGGGGTTAACCTGCAGGGGGAGAGCTAGGGGTTAACTGTGTTCACTGGGTGTGTTCTTACTGTGGGGGGTTGGGCTACCATGGGCATGAGAGATCTAAGGGCCGGTTCACACTGTAGCGAGGCGGAGCGGCGCGATGCGGCGCTCCAGGCGATCTCAAAGCGGCTTGCTAGGAGACTTCTATCATAGAAGTCAATGCAAGCCGCCTGAGATCGCCCTAAAAATAGTGCAGGGACCATTTTTCTAATGCGGAGCGAAGCGATTCGCTCCTATTAGAACGGTCCCATTTGCACAGCATTGAGGCGAATTGTCAGGCGACTCAAGTCGCCTGACAATTCGCCTAGATGTGAACGGGCCGCGAAGTCGCGCCGCTCCGCCTTGCTACAGTGTGAACCGGCCCTAACTGATCCCAGTGACAGAGATCAGTAGATCTCCCATGCCTGCACTAACAGAATGGGGAACTGCCGTGTTTACATCTGTGGTTCCCCGTTCTTTGCCTGTGGCCGCTCATCGCGGCTCGCCAGCGGACATCGGGTCTGCCCGAGCCGCGGGCACACTCCTCAGGAGTGCGGCGCGCGTGCCCCAGCGGCCATTCGCAGATCGCCGTCTTTTTACTGCGATTCGCGTACAGCAACCTGACTGCCTCCGTGAAAACACGTCAGGTGGTCGGGAAGTGGTTAAAGCAGTAATAAACCCAAAACCAAAATGTATCATATTGCAGTTTACCAACAGATGTGGTGGCTGCATATGTTTTATTTTCTTTGTCTTTTTCTTTTTCCCCTCTGCTTTCAACTGGTGTCCTGGCCAGTAACACACCTCCTATATTAGTGAGGCACAACTCTGAAGGAATGAACACAGGAGGCACAGCAGACAGCAGCATTATCAATCTGGGGGGGGTAATGTTTAATGTATTGGCAGATTTAGAACCACTAACAAACTGAAACCAAACTCCAGCTCACACTTTTTAAACATTTTTTTTTCTTTTAGGATAAATAAAAGCTGATGATTTTAATTACCCCTGCCAGTGTTAAGCGGTTTGTCTCATCCATGTAAACTGATACATTCTGCTGAAGAGTTTGTGCTGTGAAAAACAACAGGTTTGTTGGCTGGATTACCAGATGACAATAGAAGAAAGAATGCCTAAAAAAGAAAAAGAATACAGCCATCACATCTAAGAATTGCTAAACTGCAATATAATAAATATTTGCTTACGGGTTTAATACTGCTTTAATGTTATACTTAGTCCAACAGTGGGGGTGAGGACAGGAAGGCAGGCAGTATAATTTCGGCCCTGGCTACATTGGAAGATCCAGAGATTTCTATTGGTGGCTCATAAATTAGTTTAGGTAATAACATATGTAAGAAGTGTATGAAGCTCATCAACACAGACAATGGTATTCTATTGAAATGATTCAAAGAGTGGCAGCATTGGGCTTCTAGACACCAAAGACAGCATTCCTCTACTCTGAGGTCTGCATCCTAATTTATTGAAGTGCCAAGGAGATTAATGAAGGGTTTAGACATTTTTGAAATGTAATACTGGCTCTACTTTAAAACGGATCTCCGGATAAAGCTCTCTTCGCTCCCTTACCTTACTCCAACTAACAGGTCCAGCACTACCATAAGCTCTTTTGGCCCTACTTCTCCCATGGGACACAGTAGTGCGCTTATTTTTGCACTCCTGTGAACTAGATTCAGCCGACAGCAGGCTACAGTTTGCTGTTGGCTGACATCACAAAACTGGTTCAGTCTCTGGAGCGATCCTGACTAATGTTGGGATCCACCCAGATGCCTGAGTGGCAGCTGGCTAAGCCTCTCAGCGTGCTGCTGAAAGCCTGAACCAGCTGCTCCCACTCTCTCCACAGCCCGGCATTCCAGTGAGCGCTGGAGGGGCAGAGCAGAGCGTCAACGGCTCTCTGCTCACTGAAGACCAAGAACTGAGCAATCAGTGGTCTTTAATTATTCAGTTCTTGGTGTAGAAGTGGCGGGGGATAGATGCAGCATCCACCTAGGCGAGTATGTATGTTTGTTATTTTGAAAATCCCACACTTCTCTTTTGATTTTAAGTGCATCTGCACTTACAGTTTTCTCTCAGTCTCACTGCAAAGTGAGCTTGCCAGTGATACCCACCTAATACAGCTTTTTCCCAATTTATTTATGTAATGTGTGCCAATCATTTCCTTCCCCATATAAAAAATTAAGAAAGCTTTCATCATGTACTGTATATGCCATTAGTGGACCTCCAGTTGCAGCAAAACCTACAGGTCCCATCATTCCTCTTGCCTCTGGGTGTCATGCTTGTGGCAGTCAGAGTCTTGCTATGCCTTATGGGACTTGTAGTTCTGCAACAGCTGGAGGTCCGCTAATTGCATATCCCTGGTATATGCTGTTTATTCACAAATGAGAGAGAAGATCCAGCAAAGCAACAGGACAGACAGATGTTAAACTGCATGCCGAGAAAGTGAGATGTATTCCTGTCAATGATTAGCCAAAGTCTTTTAACCATTTACATGCTTCTTGCCTTCTTCCTGTGAACTGAAGCAAAACAGCTGATCACTTTTACTTTATTTGCTTAACTTTTTATAAATAATCTGAAATGGAGCTGTGTTTTCTCACTTAATCCAGGAAAGTCAGAGGAAAAAAAATATTTGTATGTTATTTCAGTTTGAAGTTATTCATTGCATTCAATGATGCAGTCAGGATGTTTTGGTGGATGACAGATTGAGTCATGCTTTTTCTTTGAAAGTTTGGTAAGGATATGGCAAATATAGAAACACTGACACATTCATTGACTCACCGCCCACTTCCTCGTATATTCAGTAATGCCCATATATTGCTAGCAATGGCTGTTAAATGATGAAGCATTTCATTGACATTACTATTAGGGAAATTACAATGGTTTTGGGTCAGTTTTATTTAGCATTTTTTAAAATGTATGTGTTTTACCATATGCATACGATCTTTGTTTAAAACCAAAACATTTAATACACGGGTCGCCTATGACAATGGATTTAAAGAGCACTATAGATTTTCTAGAGAGCACAGCAGAAGCTGTTTTCTTTCAGCCCCCATGTCTCTAATTGAAACCTTTAATATAGTCTATAAGGGGTAAAGGGAAGGGTCACTGCTCTGACTCATTAAAGCGGAGTTCCACCCTACCAAAAGGGTAGCTGCTGACTTTTAACAATCGGCCACTCACCTGTCCCTCGTTCCAGCGATGCGGCCGCCCGAGGGCTCGCTCGTCTCCCCCTCCCCTCGGTGGCGCTAGCATCACAAGTGTGGGCACAAGCCGGGCGCTCACTGCACATGCGCGAGTCGTACTGCAGTTTGTGAATGGCTCGGCTTATCTTCTGGGACCTGTGACAGGTCCCAGAAGATCGGCGAGAGGGAGGGGGGAAGGTGAACTTACTTCCGGCTCCTCTGCGCCAGGAGAGGAAGTGGACCGTGGACCCTATGAAAACAGGATCCACAGTCCCCCCCCCCCAAAAAAATGACACGCCAATTATGGCATGTCAGGGGGTCACCTTCTCTTAAAGCGGAACTCCGCTTTAAAAGTGGTTGTAACAGCTGAAGGTTTTTTACCTTCATGCAATCTATGCATGAAGGTAAAAAAAACCTTCAGTGTGCTGCTCCCCCCACAGCCCCCAATACTTACCTGAGCCTGATCCCAATTCAGAGCTGTGCATTGTAGCCTCGACTCTCCCGGGTCTCCCTCTCCTCATTGGCTGAAACAGAGCAGCAGGAGCCTGCTGTCAATCACAGCCAGTGAGAAGGTAGTGAGAGGCAGGGCCAGGCTGCACTCTGTGGGGCTTTCTGGAAATTCGGGATAATTGCTATATACCCTTTCTAGCAAACTTTGCAATTAAAAAAACAGGTCTTATAGATACACAGTGGTGGCTCAGAAGTGAGGATGCTCCGGTGTCCCCAGAGCAAATAGTTTGCTCTTGGGGCACTTGGCAGGAGGGAGGAGCCAGGAGTGCTGGTAGGAGGCCCAAGAAGAGAAGGATCGGGGCTGCTCTGTGCAAAACCACTGCACAGAGCAGGTAAGTATGACATGCTTGTTATTTTTAAAAAAAAATCTGAAGCTTTAGTGTCACTTCAAGTGTTTAACTTTAAGCTTGAAGTACGCTCTGTGAACAACTGGCTTTTTACAACAAAAGAAGAAAGATGATAAAGGAAAACATGCAAAAATGAGCCAAGAAAGTCACCTGCTGGCTGCATATTAAAATACAACGTATTACCAGGGGCAGATCCAGGAAATATTCCAGACTCCAAGGCCGAGCGCGCCCCGGGTAAACAGAGCCGCAGTCGGGACAACTCACAGCCATTCTCAGCATGAAATCCTGATCAGACCCATCGGCAATGAACTCTCCGCCCCCTGTACCTCCCCCAGCAGTTTTTCAGCCTCTCTCCTGCAGGCTGCTGCTTGAGTGGGCGTGATGGGGATGTGCTTGTGCCCCGAGATCGTGCACATCTGGAAGAGGGAGGTGTGAGCAGCTGAGCAGAGGGAGCGGAGGTAGGCTCAGCTAGCTAGTACATCATCATGCATTAATTTACAGGCACCTCTATGCTAAGTCTGCTGAGATACTGCCTCCTACTGACCTCTCTACACCACCCTGCCTCCTACTGACCTCTCTAAGACTACACCACCCTACCTCCTACTGACCTCTCTACACTACCCTACCTCCTACTGACCTCTCTACACCACCCTACCTCCTACTGACCTCTCTACACCACCCTGCTTCCTACTGACCTCTGTAAGACTACACCGCACTACAACCTACTGACCTCTCTATACCACCCTGCATCCTACTGACCTCTCTACACCACCCTACATCCTACTGACCTCTGTACACCGACCTACATCCTACTGACCTCTGTACACCACCCTACATCCTATTGACCTCTGTACACCACCATACCTCCTACTGACCTCTGTACACTGCCCTACATACTACTGACCTCTATACACTGCCCTACATACTAATGACCTCTGTATACTGCCCTACATCCCACTGACCTCTGTACCCTCCCCTACATCCTACTGACCTCTGTACACCACCATACCTCCTACTGACCTCTGTACACTGCCCTACATACTAATGACCTCTGTACACTGCCCTACATCCCACTGACCTCTGTACCCTGCCCTACATCCTACTGACTTCTGTACACTGCCCTACATACTACTGACCTCTGAACACTGCCCTATATACTACTAACCCCTGTACACCACCCTACATACTACTGACCTCTGTACACTGCCCTACCTACTATTGACCTCTGTACACTGCCTTACATCCCACTGACCTCTGTACACTGCCCTACATCCCACTGACCTCTGTACACTGCCCTACCTACTATTGATCTCTGTACACTGCCCTACATCCTACCGACCTCTGTACACCACCCTACATCCTACTGACCTCTGTATACCACCCTACATCCTACTGACCTCTGTACAATGCCCTACATCCCACTGACCTCTGTACCCTGCCCTACACCCTACTGACCTCTGTACACTGTACACTGTATTATACATTAAATTCAGTTCTGTAAGCAACACCTACGTTTCTGGAATTTTCAGGCAATATTTTATACTTGCATGCCTAAAACAAATGACAATAAAAAAAAAAAAAGGGAAACTTTGGGGGTGTAAAAAGAGAAAGAATGCCAGGTTTGATCACAGGAAACAAAACAAGCTATTCCCAGCATCACCAGCAAGGATGAATTTCTGTCACTGTAGCCAATAGGCATATAGTCTTTGACTTCCAAAACAACACCACGCTGACATTTTTCCACAGAACATTTGTTTGTTTTACAGGTCCTAACCTGGACTAGAATATTGTATCACCGCAATAGCTATAATTCTATAATTGAAGCCCGTTTAAATGGAACTTTCTTATTTGCATGTCGGATAAATGTTATTGTACTCTGTAATTACACTGGATTATTGATATTTGAGATTGGATTAAAGGTGCGAAAATGTAATCTCTCTGTGCTTGCGTTCTTTGGAAATAAAATGGGTATGTGTTTTGGGGCAGTTGGCTAATGCACAAAGCATGAAAGAAGGTGAGAGGTATACAATCTATTCAGTGTGGACTTTGGAGGCTGGTCAACAGGAATGCAAATCTTTGGGAAATAAAACAGATCATATGTACATGTATGTATTCCAACTGTTTATTTTGCTCCTTGCCTGGAGTTGCACTTTAAGAAAACGTATGGTACCAAAAAGGGATAAGCTTCAGGTTTGAGTCGAATGTGAGAGCAACCTGAACCCAGCCTGTTCAAAGTTTGGCAAACCGCTGAACAAACGGGCCAAGTTAAGGCCGTTCACCTGCCGGAGCCACTGGCTTCTGATTGTAAGCAATCCAGCTGGCAATTAGGAGTGATGTATTTGATCAAATATGGTCAAATATGGCCCCGGCTGGTTTGTTTACAAATAGCTGCTGTCCAGGAATCTGTCATTTGCAATGAAAATAGCAGCAGGGATACATTGTCACGACAGAGGATCATTACTGCAGCAAATCATTGTGATTGATGATGACTTACATTGCTGGGTTATGGGATTCATGATGGATTTACATTATGAGACATTATTTACATTTTTTAATAAAAACCTTTTCGTAGTGTCTGTGTTTTTATTTACTTGTAACTTTTTCTTGGCCTGACAAAGCCTTCAAGGCACCATGTCACCATGTTGAGGGGGCAAGCATCTCATTTCCACGTCTGGTTCCCAAGAGGATGTGGGGTTTGTGGGGGGGGGGGACTCCTCAGAATCTGAAAGACTCTTTATAATTGAGAGGCCCCCACATGTCCTGTTGCCCCCTAATTGAATGCATACCAAGTATATTATTACCCCTTCATATTTGTTCCCCAAAAAATGGAATCAGTACAAAAAAATGCAGTGACAAAGTTCCTTAATTAACCAGTCCAGATCCACGCTATAGCCAAAAGACGGCTACAGCGTGGATCTGAATTGCCAGGGGGGCGTCCATGCCCTTTGCACACTCCCCATGCGCACACACAGCCGGCAGCGGCACACTCTCGTGGCCGCCGCGCGCTGTGTGGGTGTGCCCGCGGGTCGGGCGGACTCGATGTCCGCTGGAGACCCGCGATCATCTGTTAGAACGGGGAACCCCCAATGTAAACACAGCAGTTTCCCATTCTGTGAAAGAGGACATAACAGATCTACTGAGCCCTGTGATCAGGATCAGTTAGATCTGTTATGTCCCTGGCAGCCCTGCCCCCACACAGTTAGAACACATACAGGGAACACAGTTAACCCCTTCACTGCCAATGACATTTATAATGATCGCTGTATCAATGTCATTGGTCCCAAAAAAGTGTCAAAAGTGTCCAACATGTCCGCTGCAATATCGCAGTCCCGATAAAAATAGCAGATCGCTGCCATTACTAGTAAAAAAAAAAATAATAAAAACGCCATAAATCAATTCCCATAGTTTGCAGATGCGATAACTTTTGCGCAAACCAATCAATATACGCTGAGTGCAATTTTTTTTTTTATCAAAAATATGTAGAAAAATATATATTGGCTAAACCTGATGAATATTTTTTTTTATATATTTTTTTTTTTTTGGATATTTATTATAGCAAAAAGTAAAAATTATTGTTCTTTTTTTAAAAGCGTGGCTCTTTTCTTGTTTATAGCGCAAAAAATAAAAACCGCAGAGGTGATCAAATACCACCAAAAGAGAGCTCTATTTGTGGGAAAAAAATAATAAAAATTTTGTTTGGGTATAGCATCGCACGACCGCGCAATTGTCATTCAAAATGCGACATCGATGAAAGCCGAAAATTGGTCTGGGCAGGAGGGGGGTTTAAGTGCCCAATAAGCAAGTGGTTAAAGCGAAGGTCCGAGGCAGGAAAAAAAAATAAAAGTCAGCAGTTACACATACAGTAGCTGCTGACTTTTAATAATAGGACACTTACCTGTCCTGGAGTCCAGCGATGTCTGCACCCACCGCCGATCTTCGGATAGGGGGACGGGTGCAGCCGCCTCCATCACAGGTAAGGGAACCCGGATGTGTAAGCAGTACAGCTTCACGCCGGGCACCTTACTGCACATGACATTACAGGCAGCCAGAAGCAGAGCAAGCAGGGAGGGGGGAGCCGGGCCGCTGATGTCAGCGGCCGCGGCTTGCGGCCAGAACTCCCGGATGTGTGGAAAAGGACACCTGTCTAAAGACAGGTGTCCTCTTAGCCCCCTCCCCCCCCCCGAAAGGTGCCAAATGTGACACCTGAAGGAGGGAGGAATCCAACCAGCGGAAGTTCCACTTTTGGGTGGAA
The DNA here is from genome assembly GCA_018402905.1 of Glandirana rugosa. Lineage (NCBI taxonomy): Eukaryota > Metazoa > Chordata > Amphibia > Anura > Ranidae > Glandirana > Glandirana rugosa. Next base: position 577,318 of record BLSH010479685.1, on the reverse strand, counting down.
CTCCGCTTTAAAAAGAAGAGTAGATCATCTTCAATCACAACTCATCGTTCAACAATATTCTCTAGCCACCCAACAATGTTCGCAAGCCTTCAGATTGACCTGCCACCCAACAAAGCTGACCTGTTGCGCTACCTCCATTAAATGACAGACCACCAGCTGGCGCCAAGACTGAGGTCAATCATTGGCCACCCGGTACTGAAAGGAGAACATAGTAGAAGCCAGATCCAGTTGATTAAATGGAAAACATGAACACGCATGTGCAGAGACATACACAGAATCGTGCAGGGTATTACGTCTAGAGCACACTAGTAGTTTGAATGAGTAGTTTGTATAAGAAAAAAACTCAGGAGGAGCCGCTGTACTAACTATCTGATGTTAGTATAGTGATCTCCCCTGCTATGATATTGTGTTCTGACAGGGGGACACCCCCCTCCTCCAGAACACTCTGGTCAGCGGTCTCAGCCATTGGATGGAGAGCCGATTGGCAGACCTTTTTCGGTCATGCCCCTTCGACACAAGCCGGCCGAACGTCCAGCTTCTTTCAGACCGGCTGCAGTACACACAAGCTGAATGTCCGGTTTCTAATGAACTGGCAACATTCGGCCTATGTGTACTAGGCTTTAGAGTTCACATCAGGTGTTCTTCTCAATTCTGCTTTTGTTATTTGAATGCAAATGCAGGCGTTTGAATGACAAATGCAATGTTTGACAAGAAAAGGTTGCATTTGATCTCTATTGCCGGCAGTTCAAAGGCACTAACTTCTGCTTGTTCAATTAAGCTTTGAAAATAAAACCTGGAAGCTGATTGGTTTCTATGCAGAGTTGCACGAGATCTTGCACTTTCCAGGTTTAGTAAACCAACCCCACTGTGTCAAGAGAAATGCAGCGCAACATAAAGCAGGTGAAATTCAGCCTGTGAACTGCCATGTGTACTGATTGATTGATCGCATTAGGATTTTGCTGAACTGCGATTGACATGCATTCTAAACACATGTAAAACTCATGACAATAACACCAATCAACATGAACCATTGGACCTTGAGAGCCGGTTCACACTACAGTGACTTGGGAGGCAACTTGTGTCGCTCCAAGTCGCCCCCAAGTTGCTTGCCAAGTGAAATCCCATAGAAGTGAATGTGAGCGGTCTAAATGTACACTACTGAAGTCGTTCCAACTTCAGAAAAGGTTCTTGTACTACTTTGAGGCGACTTCTATCCGACTTGTGCCCATAGAAATCAATGGAAGTCACCTCCAAGTCGGATCCCCATCTAAACAGAAGCGACTTTACAGTGAAAAGAATAGAATTTATTTTAGAGCAACCCCCTCCCTCCCTTCTCTGATTGGCCACAGTAAAGTCGCCTGGCATGAAGTCCTGTTGTAAGTCGCGCTATAAGTTGCCCAAAGTCACACTGAATTTGCTTTCAAATCGCCTAGCAAAGTCACCCCGCAAGTCGGATCGCGCCTGTGTGAACCGGCTCTAACATTAGACTAGGTCCTGCCCGCATACTGTTCTGCCCTTTGCCCAAATATAATACACTTACACTTAATCCAAAGGGTAAGAGTGGAGTTGTACTGAACTACATGTTGTGTGTAGTACAGTTACAAAGCTTCATGCATCCTATGTGCTAGCTAGGTCACGTGAAGAGACCTGCAATCTAGCTAAATAATACAGCATCTCTCTACTCATGTCCTCTGCATAATAGTAACACACTGTGGGATAAGTGAAGTGTGCTTGGAACCACAAGAATAAGGGACAGCCACCTCTCTAATAGCAAAGTGAGACTACTGTAACCATAATCCATATATCACTATGCCTGTACACACTGAGATGCTGCACAAAAGGAAGACAGTATATTATTTGACACATTACCTCATATAACCTCTTCACATGCACTCATTCTAGGGGTTGGGTTGCTTGAGCTTTCCCTTTGGAAATATTAACAAACATCTCCAACCATCTGTTCACATTTCTTCTTCTTTAAAGTGGTTGTAAACCTCTTAAATGAAAAATGAACAAAGCACATCCTTCTATAGTGTGCATTTGGCTCAATTCAAAGTACTTAGTGTATTTCTGTTTGCTTTCTCATTCCTCTGCTATCTGCATGAGTAATTTCTGACAGGTTATGTCAACTCTAGGGGATTCAGGGGAGCGGAGGAGGGGAACTCCAGCACACAGTTTATGATTGACAGCTTCAGCTGTGCATGTTTCCCTATGAGACTGTATAGTGGGGGAGAGGTCTCAGATTACAAAGCCCCACACTTCCTGACAATCAGAAATGCAGTGTTAGGCCCCTTTTACACATGCGCACCTTTCATTTCATCAGTTCAGTCACGTCAAAACAGATGAAGTATTCTTTCAGTGCTCATCAGTTTTACATCAGTTTTTTTTATCAGTGCTCATCAGTTTTTTTGATATCCACTACGAATGCAAAAATGGATGAAAAACTGACCATTTGTCAGTTTACATCCGTTTTTTTAGCGGAAGAAAAATAGAACTTTGATCAGTTTCAAAAACAGATGACGGATGCAGATGTAAACTGATATAACTGCATGATCATCAATTTACATCAGTTTTTCCATAGAGATGCATTGATGTCCATTTTTTCAACAGATGGATGAAAAACAGACAAACGGACAGCATGTGTGAAAGAGGCCTAAAATGTGCACTTTGTAATGGTGAGGGCCTAGGCCCTCTCTATACAACGGCACGGACACGCATTATGTTATACCAATGTGACTACACTAGTTTACTGTGTTCGGATCTTGATGTTCTCATCTTGGCACTGTTATGTACCTATTCTGCTTTTATATTTGTACTGATTGAAATTTTCAATAAAAATTATTGAAATAAAAAATAAAATGTGCACTTTGAATGGATGTGAATAGGAGAGGATTTAGGATTTCTTTCATGTCTGTGTATAACCTGAGGCTGATCACTAATATAGTTACATAGTAGGTAAGGTTGAATAAAGACAATGGTCCATCCAGTTCAACCTGTGTAGGTGTACGCATGTCAGTGCCGATAATCATTTCCCATATCCCTGTATGTTGCGTTCTCTAAGATGCACGTTCAAACGTCTTTTAAAAATATCAATACTCCCCACTGACACCACCAATTGTGGAAGAGTTCTCCACATCCTTATCGCCCTGACAGTGAAAAACCCCATGCGCACCTTAAGGTTAAACCACTTCTCCTCCAATCTCATTGTGTGGCCCTGTGTCTCTTACACTCTCTGGGACTGAATAGTTTTTTTCCTACGCTGGGATCACCATTGAGGTATTTGTAAATCGTTATCATGTCCCCTCTCAAGCGTTTCTTCTCCAGTGAGAATAAGTTCAGTGTTTGTAGTTGTTCCTTGTAATTGAGTCTTCCAGTCCCCTAATTAATTTTATTGCCCTTCTTTGGAATCTCTCCAGCTGCAGCACATCCCTTCTGAGGACTGGTGAACAGAATTGGATGGAATACTCCAGATGTGGCCTAAGCAGAGTTTTATAAAGTGGAATTATAGTGGATTATAGTTTTATCTCTGGAGTATATCCCAATTTTATACATGCTAAAATTCTGCGGGCTTTGGTTGCTGCAGCTTGACATTACATGCTATTGCTCGGTCTGTCATCTACTAGGACCCCCCGATCTTTCTCAATCCTTGATTCCTCCAGAGGTTCTCCCCCTAGTGAATAGTTTGCGTCTATGGTTTTAGCCCCCAAGTGTATTACCCTACATTTCTCCACATTAAACCTCATTTGTCATGTAGTTGCCCACCTCATTTTGTTCAGGTCTTTCGGTAAAATTTCTATATCCCGATGTGAAGTTATTGCCCTGCATATTTTTGTGTCGTCTGCAAAAACTGAGATTGAGCTATGTATACCACCCTCTATATCATTTATGTATTAATTAAACAGAATTGGTCCCAAGACAGAGCCTTGGGGTACCCCAATCGCCACTCCAGACCAGACTGAGTACACGTTATTTATCACCACCCTTTGGACATGCCGCCACTTGAGTGGGTATATGTTAGTGGCGCACAGAAATGAAAATTCTGGTGCCAAAACCGAAAACCAAAAATTCAGGATGCACTTTGCCGAAACCGAAACTGAAATTGATGGGTTTTAAAAAATATACTGTTTATATTTTTATAAATAATTGTATTACATTCAACTTTTTAATTAAAATCATGAATTTAACTGAATATGATTTTATCATCAGACATTATCAGCACCTTTTGAAGCGGTGTTAAAAATCCACTGCATTTTTGCTGCATTTTTGGTGCATATTTGGTCAATTTTCCTTTTTTTCTTTCAGCAGAATGCTGAAAACCCTATTTTTGGCCGATAGATTTCGGCTGACAAAATTTGGGTGCATTATTAGTATATGTAAGTGTTTACAACCACTTTAAGCTATACACTTGATTGACACAGATTCAACACAAGGAAAAGGATTGTTATTTGAAAAAGTAAAAAATGTTTTCAGCTAAGACTAATAATGTTTAAAAACGACTGTGACGTGGTTAAAATAGAAATCTATATCCTTGTGTTAAATCTTTGTGAATTGAGCCTATTGTCTATTAAAGGTGAACTCTTGGCACAAATATTTTCATTGAAATATATCCCTCAATAGTTACAAAGGATTATCACAGACACATAACCTGTACAGGGAGCAGAGGTGTGGGTGGAACATACCAGGTCCTCCCACGAAAGGTTGCTTGTAGAAAACTACAGGAGGGTGAATACAAAATCAGTCGCCCTGCACAAAGAGAGAGAGCAGCAATGAGTGGTCTTTGGTATAGGAAGCTCCTGCACAGAGGGAACGTTTACACTGGATTACTGCACAATTTGGGAAGTAATGCAGAAATTACACCAAGATTCAAGAAAGAGAATACACAGGCCTCTTGTATTTAGAAAATATTTGTTTAGCCTGCATTTCAGCTTTAAGACCTCATGCACATGGACAATGAGAGGCTGAAAATACACCCAGTGCCGAATTCCAGCTGTATTACTGCACCTGGGGAGAACATTCCATATTCCGGAAATACATCTTATGTGAACACATGGGGCAAACTCCAATGCACAGAAGCTCTGCTGAGGACAGCATCTCAGTACTCTGCCATAATGATCCCAGACACGTGACTTTTTAAGTAGATCTAAACCCAATCAGTAAAATGTCACATAAATTTTAACATGATAATGTGATTTCAAAAGTTGTTTTCAATCATTTTAAATCATGCTTCAATGGATTGGTTTAGATTAAAGCATATAAATGTGTTAGAATGGCCCAGTCAAAGTCCAGACCTAAATCCAATTGAGAATCTGTGGCAAGACTTGAAAATAGCTGTTTACAGACGCTCTCCATCCAATCTGACAGCTTGAGCTATTTTTCAAAGAAGAATGGGCAAAAATGTCATTCTTTAGATGTGCAAAGCTGCTAGAGACATCCCAAAAAGACTTGCAGCTGTAATTGCAGCAAAAGGGTGTTCTACAAAGTATTGACTACTTTTTCAAGGCAATGTAACATCAGTGTGAGGCATATATAATCGCCACGCCGCTCCGCTGCTTTGCCCCTGGATGATGTCTGTCGTGATGAAACGCGTTGGGTGGATCTCAGCGGTGAGGTTATCATGTCCGCCTGCTTGTTGGAGCGATGTAGTGATTATATTCCTGTCTCATGCTAATGTTATGTGAGTACCTTTCCTTTACAAATAAATGGTAAATCATGCTACACTATGGAGTTCCCTTCTCTATTTACATTATTGTTGGTATTTCTGTGAGGTATTATTTAAAGGAACAGTGCAACGCTATTTTTGTATATTATGACAGTAAGAGGGCCTGTCCCTGTGAGAATATAGGAAAATGTGACACAGAATTTCCATTTAGGGTAAATGCGACATTCCAGACTTTCTGCGCAGAGAAAGCTGTGATTTGGCTTTCTCCAGATTCTGTAGTTCTGGATTGGAAAATTCAATCCTGTGTCTGGATTTACCAGACGTCTGCAACCTGGCCAAATTCACAGGGGTCAGGGGACCCCAGCCAGAAGCCCAGAGACAGAGGGTCTCATTGATGGGTCAGGGGACCCCAGCCAGAAGCCCAGAGACAGAGGGTCTCATTGATGGGTCAGAGGGCCCAGCCAGAAGCCCAGAGACAGAGGGTCTCATTGATGGGTCAGAGGGCCCAGCCAGAAGCACAGAGACAGAGGGTCTCATTGATGGGTCAGAGGGCCCAGCAAGAAGCCAGGAGAGAGCGGATCTCATTCCAGGAATCAGGTTGGCTCCTATCGGGGTCATAGGCGTGCGCAGGGAGTGGGCCAGGTGTGCCTGGGCACACCCTAATCACCCTGTGGGGCACAGATTTCCCTGCTGATATTTCACCAAAGCCCCCAATGGGGCTCCTTAAAAATTGTAAAAAATAATAAATAAGTAAAATAATAAAAAACAAAAACTGCTGACACCATTCACTGCCATACTGACACCAATCTCTGCCCTGCTGACAAGTCCACTGTTCTACTGACACTGTCTATGTTTTTATAAATTTGGGGTGCACACCCTAATGCAATAGGCTGTGCACACCTATGATCGGGGTATCAGGGAAACCCCAATCCATAGGCCCAAAGTGAGCCCTGCAACAGGGCACTGCGACTAAAGTCTAACAGAGCCAAGTATCCAGGAGAGATGGACAACACAGTCTGAGAGACTGGTAAGAGAAGCAGCATGGTATTTCAGTTGAAGATGAGGGAGCTTATGAGCCAGGTGGCTCAGCATGTTCCAGTGTTTGTATTCTTCTGAAGCTGGAGAAGGTCCCTTGTGCTTCAAACGTTATGTTGGACTGTTGTCTTGCTTTCTGCCATTTTAATAAAAGTGGGCTACCAGGCCCTTAAATATAGTTCATGTCTGCCATGGATTCAATGTATAAACGCATCTACCACGAGAGCTAACTACCACATGTCACAATATTTTCTGACATAGGGTGACCACTGTCTGCCAGTTGTGCTGATGTCAACCTGTCACTTATGTAGCTAATAAAGACTGCAAATGGTCATGCAGACACACATTGCTCAGGGAAGGCTGTGTTTGTATACACCACTGCACTTGAGGTACAATAAAATATATACCTCTGGTATCGTTCAGCCAACATTACTGTCACCAAACGTGGCCCATTCAAGTCAATGGAGTCACATAGCAACTACCCTGCAACCATGTGTAATGCATGCATTTGCAGAGTTGTGCTGTAGACTTTCAAGTATTAAAACAGGTGATGAGGGGGTGTCTGAGCCACCGTTTAGGTGCCTCTGAAAAGCAATCCACTGTGGATAGGTGAACACCACTACAAGTGCAGACAAGGCATAAACGTCATTAAACCAAATGATAGCACCATGGCAATTCTCAGTCAACACATCAAGCCAGGCTTTATGGAGGCAATATAGTCCCTGAGCAGCAAAGTTTCTCAGGGAGGAGGAATACTTTTTATTCAATTGGTTTATTAAAATGTAACTCTTTTCTGAACTGACACGTATAAAAAAAATACATCTTCACAAATACTTGATTCAGACTTAAAAGAAAAAAGAAATGAATTCAATGTTGAGTAATAAAAATCACAAATTGTTACAAGTGAGTACACCAAACATTTGGTTGTTCCCTTTCCCATGAGAAAATGAATAAGCATTGCACTATTACTAGCAAAATCCAAAGAGAATTATTCCCCAGACTCCCCACACACCTTGGCTGTTCTTCCCACAAGGTCATCATCAATGGTTTAACTCATAATTAGATAAGAAAGATGTAGACGATCAAAGAGAAGTATTGTCACAATCTAGTAAAAGACAACAAGAACAGCAAGTAGCATATAGCTTTGGATTATTGTATCAATCATTTTTGATTGGAGTACTATCTTCTTCCCACATTCAGTGCCAAAGAAATGTTTCATTCACTGTGTGATTTGGGTGCAGAATTTGCACTTAATAATGCAACTGAGGCAAGAATGGGCAGACCTTATAACTGACTGCAAGAGATAAGAGAATCTGCCTGCAATTTGATTCGCTAACAGTTTTATGAATCTTGCTGGAAGTTCACAAAGTTTGTGGCAAACCCTCCTGCGGTCTACGAAGGGTAAATTTGCCCATTTGTAGGGCTAATAAGCAGGTTATTGTCATACTAAAAGCATGGGAAGCTGGGCACTACCACGAGGAACATGTATGTAGACAGGGTTTTGGCGGTGCACCAGGCAGCAGAACCATGAAACAGGAGTGATGTGGCACTGTTTCTTTTATGAGTATGAGAATAACAAGTTCAAAAATCAACCTTAAGGCACAACAGTCAGTTATAGTCCTGGCAGCTCAGCAGCTGTGAAGAACATTGTTCCTATTTGCAACATATTGGTATAGAGGTAAACCTCACTCTCAAGTGTTAGAAGATTCACTTACAGTTCCACTTTGCCAGGGGAGTGCTCCATAGAAGGAGTGGTGGTAAGATTGAACTGTGGCTAGCAGTGGCGGCTGGTGAATTTTTAGGATGGGTGTGCCAGGCCCCGCCCCTCCTTTTTGACCCCTCCTACTTCTCATAAACCCCACCCCTTATAGAATCCACTCACTTTGTCCCCTGTATTCCACATATTGTGTCAGGAGTATACAGCTCAGCATCACAGGTGGGGTATATTGCAGCCAGTAACACAGTATGCAGCCAGTACACAGGTATTGTAGCCAGAACACAGGGGACAGGGAGCCAGTACACAGGTATTGTAGCCAGTACACAGGTAGCCAGTACACAGGTATTGTAGCCAGTACACAGTTATTGTAGCCAGAACACAGGGACATGTAGCCAATACACAGGTATTGTAGCCAGAACACAGGGACAGGTAACCAGTACACAGGGACGGGGAGCCATTACACAGGAATTGTAGCCATTACACAGGGACAGGTAGCCAGTACACAGGTATTGTAGCCAGAACACAGGGTCAGGGAGCCATTACACAGGTATTGTAGCCAGAACACAGGTATTGTAGCCATTACAGAGGGACAGGGAGTGATTACACAGGGGACAGGGAGCCATTACACAGGGACAGGGAACCATTACACAGGTATTGTAGCCATTACACATGTGACAGGGACAGGGAGCCATTACACAGGTATTGTAGCCAGAACACAGGTATTGTAACCATTACACAGGGGACAGGGACTCGGCCATTACACAGGTATTGTAGCCAAGACACAGGTATTGTAGCCAGAACACAGGTATTGTACCCATTGCACAGGGACAGGGAGCTATTACACAGGGGACAGGGAGCCATTACACAGGGGACAGGGAGCAATTACACAGGTATTGTAGCCATTACACAGGGACAGGGAGCCATTACACAGGGGACAGGGAGCCATTACACAGGAACCCATTACACAGGGACAGGGAGCCATTACACAGGGACAGGGAGCCATTACACAGGTATTGTAGTCATTACACTGGTATTGTAGCCAGAACACAGGTATTGTAACCATTACACAGGCGACAGGTAGCCATTACATGGGTATTGTAGCCATTACACAGGGGACAGGGACTCAGCCATTACACAGGGGACAGGGAGCCAATACACAGGGGACAGGGAGACATTACTCAGGTATTGTAGCCATTACACAGGCATTGTAGCCATTACACAGGGGACAGGGAGCCATTACACAGGTATTGTAGCCATTACACAGGGGACAAGCACTCAGCCATTACACAAGGGACAGGGACTCAGCCATTACACAGGGACAGGGAGCCATTACACAGGGGACAGGGAGCCATTACACAGGGACAGGGAGCCATTAAACAGGGGACAGGGACAGCCATTACACAGGTATTGTAGCCATTAAACAGGTATTGTAGCCAGAACACAGGGACAGGGAGCCATTACACAGGGACAGGGAGCCATTACACAGGGGACAGGGACTCAGCCATTACACAGGTATTGTAGCCATTACACAGGTATTGTAGCCAGACCACAGGGACAGGGAGCCATTACACAGGGGACAAGCACTCAGCCATTACACAAGGGACAGGGAGCCATTACACAGGGACAGGGAGACATTACACAGGGAGCCATTAAACAGGGGACAGGAACAGCCATTACACAGGTATTGTAACCATTACACAGGTATTGTAGCCAGAACACAGCTATTGTAGTCAGAACACAGGGACAGGGTGCCATTACACAGGTATTGTAGCCAGAACACAGGTATTGTAGCCATTACACAGGGGACAGGGGCTCAGCCATTACACAGGTATTGTAGCCAGAACACAGGTATTGTAGCCAGACCACAGGGACAGGGAGCCATTACACAGGGGACAAGCACTCAGCCATTACACAAGGGACAGGGACTCAGCCATTACACAGGGACAGAGAGCCATTACACAAGGGACAGGGAGCCATTACACAGGGACAGGGAGACATTACACAAGGAGCCATTAAACAGGGGACAGGGACAGCCATTACACAGGTATTGTAACCATTACACAGGTATTGTAGCCAGAACACAGCTATTGTAGCCAGAACACAGGGACAGGGAGCCATTACACAGGTATTGTAGCCAGAACACAGGCATTGTAGCCATTACACAGGGACAGGGATCCATTACACAGGGGACAGGGAGCCATTACACAGGGACAGGGAACCATTACCCAGGTATTGTAGCCATTACACAGGGGACAGGGACAGGGAGCCATTACACAGGTATTGTAGCCAGAACACAGGTATTGTACCCATTGCACAGGGACAGGGAGCTATTACACAGGTGACAGGGAGCCATTACACAGGGGACAGGGAGCAATTACACAGGTATTGTAGCCATTACACAGGGACAGGGAGCCATTACACAGGGGACAGGGAGCCATTACACAGGAACCCATTACACAGGGACACTGAGCCATTACACAGGGACAGGGAGCCATTACACAGGTATTGTAGTCATTACACTGGTATTGTAGCCAGAACACAGGTATTGTAACCATTGCACAGGCGACAGGTAGCCATTACATGGGTATTGTAGCCATTACACAGGGGACAGGGACTCAGCCATTACACAGGGGACAGGGAGCCAATACACAGGGGACAGGGAGACATTGGGACGGGGGACACATTACCGAGGGACAGGGACACATTACCGACTCAGGGACAGGGAACACATTACCGACTCACGAACAGGGGACACATTACCGATGTTATGGACACATTACCGAGGGACAGGGGACACATTACCGATGTTACGGACACATTACCGATGTTATGGACTCATTACAGAGGGACAGGGGACACATAACCGAGGGACAGGGGACACATTACCGACTCAGGGACAGGGGACACATTACCGATGTTATGGGTACATTACCGATGGACAGCGGACACGTTACCAATGTTATGGACACAAGACCGATGT
>BLSH010479685.1:539054-551096 GCA_018402905.1 Glandirana rugosa | reverse complement strand
GCTGAATGAAGCTAGGACAGCCACTGATGTTTCTTCATTAGTGACAGATTTCATGCGTCCACATTTTGGCAAATCCAACACTGAACCAGTTTCACGAAACTTAGCAAGCAGTTTGCTAACTGTAGCATGGGAGATGGGTGGTCTCGTAGGCTGTCTTGCATTGAAATCTACTGCAATGACCCGGTTACTGCGTTCACCAGACATCAACATAATTTCTATCCGCTCCGCACGTGTTAACCTCAGCGACAGGTCATTGGCTGTAAACAAAGAGAAACCTGTAAATAACTCATGAAAGAATAAAGTTAAATTAAAACCAAGCACACCATTGTTTTTCTTGTGAAATTCCCAATAAGTTTGATGTGTCACATGACCCTCTTCCTATTGAAAAAACAAAAGTTGGATTCAAAATGGCCGACTTCAAAATGGCCACCATGGTCACCACCCATCTTGAAAAGTTTCCCCCCTCACATATACTAATGTGCCACAAACAGGAAGTTAATATCACCAACACCATTCCCATTTTATTAACTGGTTCCCGACCGCGCGCCGTGTTTTCACGGCGGCAGTCGGGGAGCCCTGCGCGAATCGCCGTAAATAAGCGGCGATTCGCATTTGGCCACCAGGGGGCGCGCCGCACTCCTGGGGAGTGTGCCCGCGGCTCGGCGGACCCGATGTCCTCCGGCGAGCCGCGATGAGCGGCTACAGGGCAAAGAACGGGGAACCGCCGATGTAAACACGGCGGTTCCCCGCCCTGTCAGTGGGGCATGAGAGATCTACTGATCCCTGTCACTGGGATCAGTTAGATCTCTCATGCCCATGTTAGCCCAACCCCCCCACAGTAAGAACACACCCAGGGAACACACTTAACCCCTAGCTCTCCCCCTGCAGGCTAACCCCTTCACTGCCAATGACATTTATACAGTAATGAGTGGACATTTAAATTTCTGATCGCTGAATAAATGTCATTGGTCCCAAAAAAGTGTCAAAATGTTCCGACATGTCCCCCCCAATATCGCAGTACTGATAAAAATCGCAGATTGCCGCCATTACTAGTAAAAAAAAAAAAAAAACCCTAGAAATGAATTCTCATCATCCGTAAACGCGGCCACTTTTGCGCAAACCAATCAATAAACACCAATTGCGATTTTTTTTTATCGCAAATATGAGGAAGAATATAAATCGGCCAAAAACGGTGAAAAAAAATGTTTTTTTATATTTTTTTTTTGGATTTGTATTTAAAGTAAGAAATTTGGGTTTTTTTTCAAAATGGTTGCTCTTCTTTTGTTTATAGCGGCGATAAGAAATGACGCAGAGGCGATCAAATACCACCAAAAGAAAGCTCTATTTGTGGGGAAAAAAAGGACGCAAATTTTGTTTGGGTACAACGTCGCACGACCGCGCAATTGTCAGTTAAAGCGACGCAGCGCCGAATCCCAAAAAGTGCTCTGGTCCTAAAGTGCAAAATTCTTCCTGAAGTGGTTAAGGTGTATCCATATAAATGGCCCACCCTGTATATAAAGTCAATACATTCCAAAGTCCAAATCCATAATTTCCCCCATCCGTGCTACACAACACAGACGGCCAAATCTCCGGCTGCTCCCACATCTGTCAGAACACCTATCCAGGGGCTATTCGGATGGAAAATCTCTGCCTGGCTCTTTGGACTTTCAGATGGAAAGGTGTCAGGGTGGAGGGTGCCGACCCGGCTCACATTTCGGCCTGTTTATCAGGCACCAATCTAAATTCGCTCTCTTTATATGGCCTTCTTTAGTTTGGAGAGACTTCCTTACTTCCTGTTGTGTCCACAGGACAGGAAGTGAAGGGAAATCATTTGAATGGGACACAGATAGCAACAAGTTCACTCTATTCAAAATGGAAATAAAAAAACACCTTTTGGTCCTCTTAGTCAATACTGTATCACTGAGGTTCTGTGGAAAACACCGAATACGTCAGCAGCCACCATGTCTGAGAAACCTTAGCGGGGTGAGTGAGGGAGCCTGACAATCGCACATCTTGTGTGTGGAGATGGGAGAAGTGGCACCTCTGTGAAGCTGACTGGGGCTGCAATGTATGTCTGCCAGTGAGCACACAATGCCGGGGCTGTGTGGCTTTCCCATGCACTGAAACTATTTGCACAGTGAAGGGGGTGGGGGGGTCAGTGTGGATTTTCCTAGCAGGGAAGGAGGAGGAGGGGGGCGCACAGCTCCCTTGCCAGCACACTGAGGAGAGAGCGGTGGGCGGGGCCGTCTGGGCCGCCTGTGCCCGGCCGCTTCTGCGCAGGCGCACCTCCCCGCATTCCAGCATGGCGCTGCAGCCCGGCAGTGGAAGAGCTGCGCACTGAGATTGCAGCGGCCCCGGGGAGACCAAGGAGCAGGAAGACGGACACCGGGCGACTCAGCTTCTTCTTCACCCCGCCACCTTTTGTACCCCTGCCTAGGCTTCCCTACCGACCGCACCCAGGTAAGCAGCGCTACGCTTCGCTGACACCGCATTCCTGCCGGAGAGTGCGGGACCCCGGTATGCCTGGCCTGGTCACATGACCAGGGGGACTCCTCATCATAATAATGCAGCCTGTTGCTGATTGGGGGGTACATGAGTGATCTGCTCTCTAGTCACCCCTCTTCTTTGTAAATCCTTGTTTTATTATTGGAAAGATCTGATTGGTTGCAGTTTCACTTTGGATCATCAATCACATTTTTTTTATATATATATATATATACTTTTTTTTTCTATGATCTGAGTTGTATAGGAGATGCAAAAGTGATTTTTTTTTTGTTTGGTGTTGCAAAGGTTAAAGAAAGGAAGGCAGGGGTTAATAGACCTGTTAGGGGGTGATGGATGTGCCCCCCGGGTGCCCCCAGTCTGCAGCGCCCCTGCCTTTGCCTCCTGGAAATGCCACGTAGACTGCAGACAGCTCTGCGCCTCCCCCCTCCTCTCCTCACTCCTTGTGGATTCCCCCCCCCCCCCAATCACAGCTCTCTCTCTGGTTTTTAGAAGTCTTCCTCCCGGCCATTCCTAGTTATTTTATTCAGGGATCTCCTTGAGGCGGCACAGTCTTCACCCCCTCTTCCTCCCTCCAAGTCATAACAAAGGGCTATTGACTTTTCGGGTGACGTCACCCTCATGGACAGTTACTTGTTGCAGGCGGGCTCCAATGTCAGCAGGGGGGGGGGGGTGAAGTGAATGCTTGTGGGGGCCAGAGTCTAGGATTAGGGCTATTCAGGAACTGAATGAGCTTCTGGATTGTCAATTACTGCCACCCCCTCCTCAAGAATCTCAGTCCCATCACTTCCACAGATGGATGGCACCGCTCCTTTTTTTGTTGTCATTGTAAATATTTGCAGCAGAAGTTTGGGAGGCCAAAATATTTGGTTTTGTTTGGTGTTAATGTTTTTCTTGAAGGGATGTTAGGTAAGGAGAGCATTGCCGGAAAGTTTAGAGCAAGTTGTGATGCAAATCATGTTCCTCAATGGGTAACAAAGCAAGAATTCTAGAAAGCAGACTACGCAATTCAACCCAGAGACAGCAATGTAACCGTTCTTAGATGTGGTGGCTGTTTTTAAAGCGTTACCATACTCACCTTGGTGCTGGCGATGTGGCACCCCAGAGCACCTCACCAGCCATTGACATCTTCTGGCGGTCAGTTTCTGAATATCAATTGCCAGACCAAGGTGACATCACTCCAGTGTATGTGCGGGAGTTCAAGTCAACTCGGCATTGCCAAGCTTCTAAAATGAGTTGTGCATGCGCAGCTCACTGTACAGGGATGAATAGGCAGGTAAATAACTTTAATGTAGAAGAGACTTAGGCTGGCCATACATTATACAATTTTCTTGTTCAATTCTCCTTTAGATTTACCAAAACCATATAATATGAGGTCACACCTAAACACGTTTTCAATTTGTATGTAATCAGGCAGGCCCTTACACTATATAGCTGAAGGTAAATGGAAAGGAAAATGAATAAGAAAATTATATAATGTATGGCCAGCCTAAGTCTCTTCTGCGTTAAAGTTACTTACCTGTCTGTCCATCCCTGTACGCACTGGAGTGATGTCATCTTGGTCTGGCAATTGATACTCAGAAACTGGCTGCTAGAAGACGTCAATTGCAGCCAAAGCAAGGTGACATCACTCCAGTGTATGTGTGAGAGTTCAAGTCAACTCGGCATTGCTGAACTTCTAACTTTAATGCAGAAGAGACTTGGGCTGGCCATACATTATACAATTTTCCTTTAGATTTACCACAACCATATAATATGAGGGTAAAACTTAACACTTTCAATTTGTATGCAGTCAGGCAGGCCTTTTGCATGACAGTTGAAAGTCAATCTTTCTGCCTTGGCATCTCCTTAGCCTTGGCATCTCCTTGGCCTTGGCATCTCCTTGGCCTTGGCATCTCCTTGGCATCTCCTTGGCCTTGGCATCTCCTTGGCCTTGGCATCTCCTTGGCCTTGGCATCTCCTTGGCCTTGGCATCTCCTTGGCCTTGGCATCTCCTTGGCCTTGGCATCTCCTTAGCATCTCCTTAGCCTTAGCATCTCTCTTCTGCATTACAAATTCTGCCTGTTCACCTATGTTATGTTCTTTTTCATAAAGTTACATTTTAAATCCCTGTTCACACTGGTTTGACTTGTCATGAGATTTGGAACTGTCAAGTCGCACGCCATTGCTGGCAATAGAACCGTTCATGTTGCAGCAATTATGAAAAATTTTCCTGCACTACATTTTACCGATTATCATTGGGTCTTGTATAGATTTCTGTGAAATTAAGTTGCAAGCCAAAATGAAATTGGCAGTGCATTTTGCGCTGAAGTAGCGGGATTTCAAAGCCGCACCGATGTGATCCAGTGCTAAGTGCTCTTTTAGATGTGCAAAAGCCCTTGATGCCTCTCTGAAAAGCGCTCATGTTGCATCACTTTAGAGAGGGGGGTTGATTGGTTTCAAAAACTGGGCCATCATGCTGCAACCACATGTATTACATGCAGTTGCCAGGTGATTGCAGCATAGCTCCATTAAAATGGTTGTCAAGCCATGACAACCACTTTAAACTACAGGTAAGCATACAATAAGGCTTACTTGTAGGTCCAGAAAATATCTCCTAAACCTGTATGGTTTAGGAGATATCCCCTGTATCTGCATGTGCCGACGTCATCGGCACATGCGTAATGAAGAATCGGCACCCAGGGTGCCGCTTCTTCTGTATTCGTGCCGTAAATGACGGCTCCCGTGCGCATGTGCGGGAGTGACGGCAGCGCGGTTTCCGCCAACGACATCGCTGAAGCCCGCGCTGTGATTGGACGGAGCTGCAGACCCGGAAGAACGATGTGGCCGGTCACAGCGGTGTGCCGAGACCGCTGCAGCAGCTTCGTTCCAAGGTAAGTGTTTCATAATGAGCTAGTATGCGTTGCATACTAGCTCATTATGCCTTTGCGTTGCAGATTTTTTTTTTTCTGTGGGGGGTAGGGGGCGGCTTTACAACCACTTTAAAACAGAACTAAACTCAGAAATACTCCCCTCCACCTTTCAGGTGGCAGTTACATCCCTCATCAGCCGCTGCTATTTTCTCCCCAGCTACTTCTGAGTTCTGAATTTTTGGTCTCTTGATTGGTGGTGGAATGACTTCATACTGCACATGCACACAGGAGTCAGTCACTCCAACACAGCCAGAATGTTGGGAATGCACACTGAGCTATGCATGCGCAGCTCAGTGTGCTTTCAATAGAAAATTGTGAGCAGGCAGGTAAGTGTTTGTTATTGCAGAAGAGACATTCCATGCCCTTCTGCAGTCAAGAGCCACCTACTCACAGTTTAATAGTAAAGTTTAGTTCCACGTTAAGTTTAATAGGTCATGTTCAGTGCCATTACTGACCCCCAAAAATGTCGGGGGTTTAATTTTTGCCACAACGTGTGTATAGCCCTTGGTGATTGCAGGTCCTGGTTTAGGGGGGCGTTAGTGAATACTGCAGCTAAGCCACCTGCTTTTTACTGCCCCTGGGCACTTATGTAAATGAGCCCTTAGGCCTTTTTTCCCCTTTATTTCCTCTTGGTGACTCTGCCGGTAAGTCTTAATTTTTTGCTTTCTTTTTTTATAGACCAAACTGTCCAGACAAAGTAGGAGTTAGAGGGTTGAGAACATATAAGGACCCTTTCACATGGGCCATCCACCCGACGGACTCTGCTTTACTTAGCGGGGGATCGATTTGTTGATCTCCGCTGAGCAGGCGGATGGTAGGTCCATCTCTGTTTCGTGTGCTGAGACAGACCTGTCAGGGTCCTGCTCTCCTCTATGGGGAGATCGGATGAAAACCTGTCCTTTTTCATCTGATCCCATCCGATCTGCCAGACAGAAGGAAAATAGGGTCACCATCCTTCTGGATTTGGTGGATCGGATATCGGCGGGTGTCCGTGGACATGTCATCACTGACATCCGCCGCTCCATAGGGCTGAATAGAGGGTCCGATCAGTCCGCCTATAAAACTGACAGGCGGACCTGATTGGAAAGCCTGTGTGAAAGGGCCGTAATACTGAGAGGGGGGTTGACAGTGGTCAGCTATTATTCATTTAGGCCAGTTTCACACTGGATTGGCCCTAGTATGGGTGTATCCATGGTTTTTACACTCTTTAACCATGGTCCCATAGACTTTCTATTAGGTTGTGCATTTTCAGAAAGTGCACCAAAGATGCAGCATGCAGGGCTCTTGGTGTGCAGTCGGAAAAAGGGCAACACAACCGAAAAAAAACCATGGCAACAGCGACCAAAGAGCAGTGTGAAACAAGCCTTGTGGAAAGTCTTTATCCCAAAAGGAGAAAAAAAAGCTGTTACTGTAACTGCCTGTAAAATGTTAGCTGGAGTTAGGCTTTCATTTTTTAGCCAAGTCCATATAACTCTGTTAGTCTAATGCTATCCACAGGATGAAAATGCTGCTGTCCCAATGTGTCTCATTGCTCCTTCATTCAGAGTGGACATACGTAAGGCAAGGAAGAGGTAGCCTAAAAAAAAAAAGCCAATGCAGTTAACAAATGTATCATTATTTTTTTTGCAAATGAGCGCCCTAAATATAGGTTTCCATGGTATAAGGAATCAACTTTTTTTGGATAGAGGTGATACTTAAAACTCCTGCCAGTTTTTGTGCTGGCTGTGTAGTATTGGGGAAATTTCCCTTCGCTTCCTTCCTCAGAGATTCAACAGGAAGTTACAAGAAATCTTTCAAAGCGAGGGAAGTTCCCTCTTAGGCCCTCTTCACCCCTGAGGGATTTGAAGCTCACTTCCCAAAGCAGTTCTATGCTCATTATCCCACCTGCTTCAGCTCTTAACTACAAGACAGTAATAGTACAACTGCGCTAGCAAGAATCGCCTATGTTGGTTTAGTCAAATGGGGTCACAGTGGGACCGATATATAAGTCGTGTGTTGTCCATACCGCCAGCATTCTAGTTATCAATTGGTTTTGCAGAATATAAAAAGGAAAAGTCATGTAAGTTGGAGAGCTGGTGGGTAGGCAGAGTTTAGGTGCAGAGTGGAAAGTCAGGGCCTCACCAGCAAACACATTTTCACAAATTTCTTGTTGCAGTGACACAAGGAACAGAAGGGAAATTTCCCCTTTAATAGTGTTGTTACTGTTTTGGTTTTTCCCACTTGGAAATTTCCTGATCTTATGATGGTTGTAAAATTTTAGATTTCCCCTTATTTTTTGTCCTGTGGCAATGGTCACCAGCAAATGTCCCTGATGAGGGGCAAGTCATCAATAAAAACCTGACATGTTTTGACCCTCCACTTTTCAAATGTGAAAAGAGTTTTAGCTTTTTTGTGTGTCTTATACAACATTGTATCTCATAGTAAAGATCTTTTTTTAGTTTTTTTTCTTGTCATTGAGCTGTAGTCATTGCTTTGTTTTTAGCCAGAACAAAGAAAAGTGACGATGTTACCACTGTTTTTAATATAGGTCAGAAATCACCTTGGCACCAAATAACTTTTTAGAAAGCCATGAAGGCGCTGCTTTCAAAGTCGTCATTATCAATAGAAAAACAAAAAGGATCCGTGATTTGTATAAATCTGTTGGCTATCTGGCTCCTAGGGTTGTCCAGACCAGCCTTTTCCCACCAGAGTTCTTCCAGAGGCTGCCAGGGATTTTGAAGAGAGAATAGTGGCAGATGATTTCTTACCTACACCGGCGCTACCCACAAACATAGATTTCTCTTATTTAGGCCATCAGCTGAATGAGGAAAATCTAATATATTCCTCCATCCTTGCTAAGAAGCGTGGGTAAAGGAGTCTCCTCTGCCAGCTCTTTTATTCTGACAGCCTGCACCCATGGCTTTAAGAATACCTGAACAGTGTCCGCATATCATTGTATGCAGTCACTGCTTGGCTGTTGGTGTTCTAATTGGCTCCTTTGACAAAAGTGGATTGAAAAATTGACTTTTGTCAAGGTGGTTGGTGTTGACACGGCTACCCAAATCGAATTTTCATCAGTAATTGGCTCAAACCTTAGCTGTTTATATGGCAGGCTTTAGGCCCCATTAACACCTGAGCGATTTTTTTATTTATTTTTTTTTTTTATAGTTCTAAAATGCTCATCAAGCCAAATTCCATTCATTTCAATGGCCCTTGTTCACATCTGAGCGTTCTGTCACCTGAAGCAACACACCTGTCGCTCAAAAAAGTACATGAGTTTTACGAGCGTTTTCTGCTCAAATAGCAGCTCTCCTCTCCTAATTTCCTCTCCCTCTCCTCCCCTTAGTGCAGTGATGGCAAACCGCAACACAAAACCAACGTATATTTTTCAAAGTGCCAAGCGGGAAAAAGTATACACTGGTCAGTGTAGGGATGGGCATGGACCAAGGCTGTGGCGGACATTTTCCAAAGTACAGACCTTAGTGAAGGACACCAAGGTACATTTCAAATTAAAACCATCAAAAATACTGTCTACTCTCTGGCCTAGTTCTACAAGTACAAATACGTTTAAAATAATATTTATATAAAGAGTGCTTGTGGTATATGGTTATATGTGGAGTGTATAGTACAGTGTAGGGCGGAGTATAAGGAAATACCAACTTATGTTGCTGAGCCTCAATCCAATGAATGAAATTGGCAGGCCAGAGAAAGTAAGGCTGGGGAGGAAAGGACTCCACACTGTGTGCACATCACTTACTCTGCTCCACTGCCACTCAGTCAGTCTCAGGCTCAGTGCTTGACTCGCTGCCTTCCAATTCCTCTGTCCTGTTCTCTCACCGCGAGGCCTGCGACCCGCACTGCCTGGCACTGCCCCTCCCTCACAGAGAGATCACTCCGCAGCAGGAGTCAGGACTCCTCTAGAGCGGGCGGAGCCGCACCCCGGCTGAACGGATCTACAAACAGCCTAGGAGGAGAGAGAGGCTGAGAAAAGTCAGCGGCCACCACGGAGGACACTCCTGGCGTGCCCACAGAGGGCTCTATGTGCCAGCTGTGGCATGCGTGCCACAGGTTCACCATCACTGCCCTTGTGCTTTCTTATGGCTAAACAAAAACGCCTGATGCTGTAAAACTCTTGTAATACACTTAAATGCTTTAATAATGCTTGTAAAAAGATGCAAACCGCTTTAAAAAAATGCCCGAAAACGCTAGTAGATCGCTACGCTCATGTGTGAATGGAACTTCAGGGATCACTTTAAATTTCAGTTTATTTGTTTAATCTCATAATTTTCACTTGGAAATGGAGGAGGGGGTTTGGGTACATCATTCTTTTTTGACCTTTAAAACTTTCTGCAACCTATTGATCACTAGAATGTACTGATGTAGATATTTTTGGTGGGGTTTTCCTGAAACATGAAAACCTTTTCAAGGGTTCCTCGGTATAAAGGTTGCGTAAGGCTACATGTACACGGGACGTTTTTCAACCTCCCCTGAATGCCTCAACTTTACAGCTAGAAACGTCAGTTTAGCCGCATTTGTCAAGCTTTTTTTTTTTTTTAATGTAAAATGTCTGTAAATGAAGCGCTCCTTGACGCGAGTTACCGCGTTTACAAGCGGTTTCAGGCATTTGGCGTTTCAAATGCCTCTGAACATCCACCCCGAACGAATTTTTTTTGCTTTCCAAGAAATGCTTCTAAACTCAACTGCCTAGAAACGACTATAAACAACCCTGTGTAAATGTACTGATAATATAACCTAGAGGAAAGTTCAGTGGCAGCTGAAAAAAACGCCCAACTGCCCCTAAACGTCCGTTTACCAGAAGCAGTGTACATGAGGCCTTATACTTTAGTGGAGAGCGGTCAGAAAATTGATGTAGTAGAACATCCATTCTCCTCTGCATTCTTTGTTGTTGTATTAGTAACTATGGGAAATTATCTGCCGAAGGCCACAGCATGTAAAATAAAGGTACATTTGCATCAGTGGTTTGTAATAATTGGTATGTTTGTAATTAGGAGGATGAGGGAAGTGGTGGGGTTAGGCTGGATTTTGTAAAAGTAAACTTTTAAAAACTTTTTTTTTATTGGATACAGTGAATCAAGGATTTGAGAAAAATGCATAATTGGATGGCACTGCAGCCCAACCGTGCATGTGACTTGCAACGAGCTTGTGTGAATGGGCCCTGACTGTACAGTGTAACTTTTTCACAGCTCTAGAAAAAAAAAAAGGCAGGAGCAATGGGTTCATCTGTGTGAGTCATGCATGCACAGCTAAACGCAGAAAATCCACTGCTTGGATGAAGGCATTGTCAATTTATGAATGGAGGAGGTGGATCTTTATTCACCCACACATCCATTCATCAATCACTTTTCTTTCATAGAAGCTATAGTACGGATTCTATGAATGCAGGAGGTGGATCTTTATTCACCCACACATCCATTCATCAATCACTTTTCTTTCATAGAAGCTATAGTACGGATTCTATAAATGGAGGAGGTGGACCTTTCATTCATCCACCTGTCCTCTATTAATAAATTGTGTTTTATTCATAGAAGCTATAGTACAGCTACTATGAATATAGGGTGGGTTGGAAGGTACATGTAAGTGCACATGTTGGTTCCTTGTCTCTATTAACCCCCAAGGCACTGGAAGATTATGGCGGAGGGAGGGTAGGGGGCCCTTCGGAGGAGAAAGATTTTAACGAAGTCTGCAGCCATCAGCACAAGGGACTCATCACACTGACTGTAAGACATGTCCATTGTGCTGATTTTTTTTTTTTTTTTTAATATATTTTGACTAAACTTAGACTTTAATATTAAAAATGTGACATACTGGATCTTTAAAATATACAATGCAATTGTACTAACTTAGAGAAAAGTATGTTAGTCCACATGTAGTACCTAAAATATTCACGTTACTGTGTGTGATGGGTTCCCTTTAAAATGTATCTAAACCCAAAAGCTATGTTACAGGAAGTGAATGGAAATCTCCCCAATGGGATACAGATGGCAAAAATAAACCTTTATATGGATTATAACCCTCCCTTTATCCAAAATTAAAAAAAATAAAAACATTTTTGCCTTTAGTTCTATTTTATCTGAAACTACAAAAAATGTTATCCGCTTTCTTGGCTACCTTATTTGAACTACAAAGCAACCCCACCCACCCCCCAATGTAATGGAAATGAGGGTATGCTTGTAGTCTAAATCAGGTGAAGAACCAATCTCCATAGATATGGTACGGAAGTGTTGGTTCCCTAGGACAGGAAGTGTTACTGGCAGGATCACTAGGTGCAAATAAAAAGAAAAAAGGGCAGAAAAGTAGATAATGCAGCCACCACATCCAAGGACTGGAAAGCTGCAATTTATTACATTTTTGTTCTTGAGTTTAAATGTACTTCAAGGACAGTAAAATGGGCAGAATACAATAGCAAGCAGTCACCATGATGGGTTCTTGTTTTGACTTCACTTTTGCACGAAGTAGATTTTTGTCCCTTTTGTCCATTTTTTGTTATCTTTATAACGAGCTATATAACTAGTTTACACCTACACCACCGACGTAATAGATGAAAAGACGGGAAAAAAGAAAAATAAACGTGGATCACTAGGACGGTCATTGTGAAGGACAGGATCCCTTGGTTGTGAAGGCATGGTAT
>BLSH010479685.1:515837-533563 GCA_018402905.1 Glandirana rugosa | reverse complement strand
GGCTCGGGCTCCGAACAGGCCCAGGCCCATCCTTACTGATCACATGCACCCTCCCAAGAAAAAAGAACCTCTCTAGCAATACACACCAAAATGAGCATGTGCAGAGTAACTCCAAGGCTCTGTAGTATCAGGAGATGGATTGGGGACAGGGGAAGAAAGGGATGATCAGAGAAAACAGGATCAAACAGCCTTTTTACACAATGCAGAGGACCTCTTAGGTTCCTCAGTGAGTATAACAAACCTGCTTTAGTGCATATAAAGACTGATTTTACTGTTGGTTTAGTAACCCTTTAAATTAGCTTTTTGTTTTTGGTTATTTAGCTTATTCAAATTCCATGCACTGAAATGCAGCTTTCTACACGGTCATTTGGCACCTGTTGCGAAGGCATTGATCACACACAAGCTGTAATCCACATCCTTGCCTTACTACTTCCTATGTGACTTAAGTGGAAGGAGAATGCAGTTTTTCAGCGGCTGAATTCTTGTACCAGGCAAGCTCCTTAAATATAGTGAAGCATGGGTGATGACAGGCCCAAAGCTTATATTTATGAAAACAGGTTGGCAATTGCAGCTCTGAGTTAAATTTTTTTGACAGGTTTCCTTTAAAACAAACTTGTCACTGCTCACTGTCTGCGTTTGAGGCCTTATGCTTGTCATATTAGGACCAGTGCAGTCACTGCATCCTAATAGAGATGAATGGGCTGCCTGCACTAGGAATGAAGAAACGTCTTGTTCAGGGTATATGGGCCTTGGCGCCCGTGTGAACTAGGCCTTAGTGAAAAACAAAGGTTCAGAACCCAAATCTGGTTGCTGTAAGAAAGGCAACGTTGTCGTAAAGGAGAACTAATGGAAATGGCAGAGCTTTGCCTATCAGAAAGGCCTAGTTATGGACCTAATGCATAGTTGCCAACATTGTCCAAACGTTTCTAGGGACACTTTTTTTGTCTGTGAGTGGGGTCTTCTAATTAGGGGACGGGGCATTCATTTTCAGACGTGACAGCTGCAGGAGGAAAACACGCACCGTGGCGAGACATGGCTTAAACTAAATAGTGGATGTAGTTTAAATTGGGCGTGGCTCAAATGGGGTCTGGTTTGAGTCTGAGATGAATGAGGGATGGATGAAGAAATAAATAGGGAGGGAAGGAAGGAAGGAAGGAAGGAAAGAAAGGAATGGAGGGACAGCAGGCCCAGATCCTACACCACAATAGCAATATGTGTATTCCAGCAAGTTTAACAATCAGCAGATAGACACCTGGTATTAGAGCTTCAGTCATTCCTGCACCATGGTTGGCCTCACAAATCATGGTATATAGCTCAGCCTGACAGATCATGGTATATAGCACAGTATCACAGATCAGGTTAATAGCCAGTATCATAGATCAGGGTAATATAGCCAGTATCCTAGATCAGGGTAATATAGCCAATATCATAGATCAGGGTAATATAGCCAGTATCCTAGATCAGGGTAATATAGCCAGTATCATAGATCAGGGTAATATAGCCAGTATCATAGATCAGGGTAATATAGCCAGTATCCTAGATCAGGGTAATATAGCCAGTATCATAGATCAGGGTAATATAGCCAGTATCCTAGATCAGGGTAATATAGCCAGTATCCTAGATCAGGGTAATATAGCCAGTATCCTAGATCAGGGTAATATAGCCAGTATGGTAGGTCAGGGTAATATAGCTAGTATCGTAGATGTAATATAGCCAGTATCGTAGATCAGGGTAATATAGCCAGTATCGTAGATCAGGGTAATACAGCCAGTATCGTAGATCAGGGTGATACAGCCAGTATCGTAGATCAGGGTGATACAGCCAGTATCGTAGATCAGGGTGATACAGCCAGTATCGTAGATCAGGGTGATAGAGTTAGGCAGTATAGATCAGGGTAACAAAGCCAGTAGCGCTGCACGATTAATCGTAAAAAGATCTCGATTCAACCCCCCTCACAATCTTAACCTGACATTTCTTCGATTTTGTGTGACAAGTGCAGAGAGTTCACAGCCATTTAGAGGGTCAAAAAAAGCAGGAAATGTTTATCAACATCCCTGAGCACAGTGAGATAGAGAAGAGATACAAATGTGTATTTGCTCAGCGGTCTTTCAAACACATTTTTGGGGAAAAAATACACTTCAAAGAATTAAAAAAAAAAACAGTTTAGTCAGCCACATTGTATAATGTGAAAGATGAAATGCAGCAAGAATCGTGATCTTTATTTTAAGCTAAAAAATTGTGATTCTCATTTTAGCCAGAATCGTGCAGCTCTAATAGCCGGTATAGATCAGGGTAATATAGCCATTATAGATCCGGGTAATATAGCCATTATAGATCCGGGTAATATAGCCAGTATAGTTCCGGGTAATATAGCCATTATAGATCCTGGTAATATAGCCAGTATAGTTCCGGGTAATATAGCCAGTATAGATCCGGGTAATATAGCCATTATAGATCCGGGTAATATAGCCATTATAGATCCGGGTAATATAGCCATTATAGATCCTGGTAATATAGCCAGTATAGTTCCGGGTAATATAGCCAGTATAGATCCGGGTAATATAGCCAGTATAGATCCGGGTAATATAGCCATTATAGATCCGGGTAATATAGCCATTATAGATCTGGGTAATATAGCCAGTATAGTTCCGGGTAATATAGCCATTATAGATCCGGGTAATATAGCCATTATAGATCCGGGTAATATAGCCATTATAGATCCGGGTAATATAGCCATTATAGATCCTGGTAATATAGCCAGTATAGTTCCGGGTAATATAGCCATTATAGATCCGGGTAATATAGCCATTATAGATCCGGGTAATATAGCCATTATAGATCCGGGTAATATAGCCATTATAGATCCGGGTAATATAGCCAGTATAGATCCGGGTAATATAGCCAGTATAGATCCGGGTAATATAGCCAGTATAGATCCGGGTAATATAGCCAGTATAGATCCGGGTAATATAGCCAGTATGGATCCGGGTAATATAGAAATTATAGATCCGGGTAATATAGAAATTATAGATCCGGGTAATATAGAAATTATAGATCCGGGTAATATAGAAATTATAGATCCGGGTAATATAGGCAGTACGGATCCGGGTAATATAGGCAGTACGGATCCGGGTAATATAGGCAGTACAGATCCGGGTAATATAGGCAGTACAGATCTGGGTAATATAGGCAGTACAGATCCGGGTAATATAGGCAGTACAGATCAGGGTAGTATAGGCAGTGTACAGTTCAGGATAATATAGGCAGCATTACAGACAGCACCAAACCCCCAGCCCGAGCGCTCGTGTGCAGGAGGAGAGAGCAGGGGCCTCCGATCCATGCAGCCAACCAGCTTCAGTGTATAAGAGAATTATCTAATTGTACACTGAAGAGAGAAGCCGACAGCGATTGACTGCCTGGATTGGAGGCCTTTCCCCTCTCCACTGAACACAAGGAGAAAGACCTGGAGCCGGAAAGAGGCTATATCATGGCCATGCTTTTGTAGCCAGCTGTAGCTGGTGCCAAAAGAATTCCCAAAGCCCGGGAAAGGCTCAGAATATTGGGATTTCAGTCGGGATGGACTCCGATCGGGGTGAGGATCTGGAATTCGGGATTGTCCCAGGAAAATGGGGACTGCAGGCAAGTATGGTAATGGCACAACACTGGGGCAGCTACAAATGTGTGCATCGGAATTTCTTTATACTCCCAACTAAGGAACACCTAGTTATTTTGCTGACTAATTTGCTGGCAAGTGCAGAACACATTAAGCTCTTGATGTGGAGGAAATCTGTGACTTTTTCGTACTTTTTGGCCTTTTATATCAGTACAGAGCATTTTATTGCTATCAGGCTCTTGATTACTCTGTGCTACTAATTAGGACTTGTGTAGTCTAGTCTTCTCACAAGACCCAGTAATAATCTTCTGAAGGGTTGCCATGGGAACGCTATGTAACGACAATTACTTAACAACATCTGTCACCAACATGTGCAGAAGTAATCCTGTGAAGTGAAAAATCCTGGAGCAACTTTGTACTTTCCATTTTCAATGACTGTGACTTCTGTGCCTTTTCTTTAAAAAAAGAAAAGGGGAAAAAAAGCAGTTTTTGTGTGTAGAGGTGACGTGACCCCTGCATTCCAGACAGCCTGATGTAACGTCCCAGCTTTGTACCTATTAGCTTCAACTTAAAGGTTAATTTAGCATTTATAATTTTTTGCCATGGACAATTGGTCATTATTTATCTGTGCTATGTGTACCTTCAAGTGATTGTAAAGGTTTTTTTACCCCGATCCTCTTCTGGAGTGCCCCGGTGACACTCCTGGCTCCTCCCCTTCATCGGGTGCCCCTGTAGAGAGCCTCTTTCCACGGCATGCCGGTATGCTAATAAGTCCCGCTGTTGCGTCCATTGACAGACAGCAGGACTCAGCCCCCCCCCCCCACTCTTGTGTCACTGGATTTGATTGACAGCAGTGGGAGCTAATGGCTCCTGCTGCTATCAATCTATCCAATGCGGCTGAAGTCGCTGGGCTCATGCACATGGCTGGAACGGATGGGCTCAGGTAAGAAAAAGGTGGGCTCTGGGGGCAGCTGCAGCACAGAAGGGTTTTCTCCTTAATGCACATAATGCATTAAAGTGATAAACCTGGAGACTTTACAACCCCTTTCATTATTTTTTTTTTTTTACAATAAAAATTCAGTTTAAAGGATGCTGTAAATTACAGTTGTTTCCATATTCAAAAGGAAAAACTTGGTGGTTTCAGGCTGTACAAAAGTGGATACCCTATTCTTCATTTTTTTTTTATCAGCCGAGATAAATAAAACCCTGAATTCAATGCTCTAGTCTTCGGGAACGCTTGCAGCTCAGTTCTTCTGAGGTCCACAAATGAGGTTGTTTGCCCTTTTTACAGGAGTTTATTATACAGAAGTAGATTATTGTACGATTACAACAAATTCAGGGCAAAAATTCAAGCTTTTTACCATGGGGGAACTGTAAACACAGCTGTCTATGGAAGTCTCTGGAATGTTTGAATAGCATAGTATTATGTGCCTAAAGTTCCTCTACTGCACAAGCAAAAGTTGCTCTCCCAATCAAAACTTTAAAGCAACGACATCGCTTGGGGGGGAAAAAAATAGTTACCTTGCAAAGGCATACTTGCGTGGTAAGGAACAAAACAAAGGCTTAATAAAAACCAAAAAGAGTTTACACTACAGGTGGAACCACTTTTTCGCTTTGTTTATAAAAGTAGAATTCCCGACAAAACAAAACTACTCCTAAAAATGCCCCCTCCCAACACCTATGCTGACCTAATCTGTGTAAGAAATAACTGTATACTTATTTTCATGCTGCTTCAGTATGGTCATGTGACCCACCTCCCCTCTGTCATCCTGCGGTGCTGCAAGTGGGGAAAAGGGACTGCCAGCAACAGATGGGCCATAGGAACCTATGGCTGATGTCCTTGCTCCAAGGCATGTTGAGTGATTTGTTTCTTCTCCCCTGCAACCGCTACTCGCTGACACAGGGGAGAACATGTGACCAGACTGGAGCAGCCTGAAAATAGGTACGTATTTCTTACACCAGTTAGTCAGAATAGGTGGTTGGGTAGAGTTAACATTTTTGTACGACCTTCGTACGTCGGCTGTTCTAACCGCGCGTACTAACGATCGATTTCGCATACAACGGTTGTTCGTATGACCTGTTGTATACAATCGTCGACTCGTGTATGAGGCTTTATACTGCAGATCTCGGTGAGCACAGTTCTGACCCCTGATTGGAAGGACAAACCTTTCCTCACAGTACCCTGGAACATGCACAGCTGTGGCTGTCAATCACAGGCTGTGTGCTGTGGCTCTCTTCCCCCTCACCTTTTTAGCTCTTGGTGTCCAGAAAACCTGTCAGAGGTGACACATGGAGATAACAGAGGTATGAGGCAGCAATGAGAAATCACACTACTTTGGATAGAGGCAAGTAGACCATATAGAAGAATGTGCTTTGTTCATATATCATGTCTGAAGTTTACAACCACTTTAAGTGACAGCTCCGAGTCTGCTACAGCTCCTAATATTGAAATCTCAAGATGTGGTATTCGGCAGCAGCCCCAGTTCTTTTGTGGTCTACACAATGGAGACTTTTGAAGTTAAATAACATTCATAATATCTGCTAAATGCACATATAATCTTATGGGAAGATTGGTATTAAAATAGCCTAGTGACAGGTTCTCTTTAACCTGTTTCAATGGGCTTTTGTTTGTTTTTAAATGGATTTTGCATTCCCATTCAAGTCTATAGGAATGCAAAACCTGCTTAAAATGGGTCTAATGCAGGTTAGAGGGGGATAAACTGTAGATTAAATTCACCCTGTCAATGAATTCTTGAATGATTGCAGAAGCTTCTCAAACTGATGTAATCAACAAAGCCTGTCCACACAGGCCCTAATGGTGGCCTATATTTGAGCATGGGTTATCTTCGAACTTTGCTAAATTAAAAAAAATCATCTGAAATCCTGGACAGCCATGATGCACTGTCAGTATATATTTTTATGCATATTTGTCCAAATTACTGTTAAGGTAGTTTAATTTCTTTCTGCTTGTTATGCTTTAAAGCTGTTGTATTTCCTTAAACTAAAACTGTAAGGCAAAGGCATAATGAGCTAGTATGCACCGCATACTAGCTCATTATGAAATACTTACCTTAGAACAACTTCTCCCCTCTGTTTCTTCCAGGTTGGCAGCTCCAGCGCTGTGAGTGGCCAGAGCCGCAATGATGTCACTCCCGCGCATGAAGCCCTCCGTTCCGGCGCAATATGCCAGACCTTCACTGCGCATGCGGCTGCATGCAAGGTGAATATCTCCTGAACGGTACAGGTTTAGGAGATATTAATTTTACCTACAGATAAGCCTGTAGGTAAAAATGACCAAGCGGACAATACAATCGCTTTTAAAGCGGTTGTCTACCCAATTTGTTTACTTTTACCTACAGGTAAGCCTATAATGAGGCTTACCTGTAGGTAAAATGAATATCTCCTAAACCTGTACAGTTTAAGATATTCCCCCTCTAAGTAGCTGCGGCGTTATGGCGCATGCGCCGTGTATTCCCCGGCAATAGGGCCGGACCTTGTTGGAAAGGCGGGTCCCGCGGCTCCGGCCAGTCACAGTGCCGGAGCCGTGTACCCGGAAGCAAGATCCGAGGGAAGATGTCTGCTCCCTCAGAGGGAACCGAGCAGCCCGGTCGGATCTTAGTTTCAAGGTGAGTATTTCATAATGAGCTAGTATGTGGTACATACTAGCTCATTATGCTATCGTCTGCATGTTTTTATTTTTTTACTGGGTAGACAACCGCTTTAAGGTTCCATGCACACTGGGCTTAAAAAAAGTCTGTTCTTTAACTGTTCTAGGGAAAAAAAAAATCTCACCAAGTGAGCTACTAAGCTGTTGCTTCAGGGCACAGGGCCTCTCCTTCCAGTAGAAAAAAAACTGAGGCACATAGAACCAGTACTGTAGCTACTGCTGCTATTGTGTAAATGAACTTTACCAACATGCCGGTAGTCCCATTATGTAAATATTTGCATTGCCCTTCATTGTTTTATTACACAGATAACTTTCAAGTTTTATAAAGTATTTTAGTTATTTTTGGTGTACTGACGTGTGCAACTACTTATATTGGCATCCTTGTTCATAAAGTTATAGGGCTTATTTATCAAGACTAAAATAGAGTTATTATAATTACCGTATACAGGATTTATATAGTGCCAATAGTTTGCGCATTGCTTTACAACATGAGGGCAGACAGTACAGTTACAATACAATTCAATACAGGAGGAATCAGAGGGTCCTGTTCATTAGAGCTTACAACCTAGAATGGAGGATTAAAAGAAAAAAACTACCCATAGTGCCCAATCTGGTTTTGTTTTTTATTCACTAGCAAAATAAAACAAGGAATCTGTTTTCTATAGCAGAAACCTATACAGAGCGGTGTATCTGTTTCATGTTTGAGAATGGCTGAAATTGCTAAGTTGCAAGTTGACTCCTCAACTGTTCAGGGCAGCTATCTGTAAAGGGGAGCACTGGGTTAAGGATAAATAATCTTCCTGTATTTATTATTCTTGGCTCTGTTACCTTGGTTTTCCAGCCCAGAGAATATTGATCCATTTGACTCACCTCAAGATGTCGAGAACTTATCAAGTATGAGGAGGAAACCCAGGTAGGGACAGGGAGAACATGCAAACTCCAGGCAGGAAGTGTCGTGGTTGGGATTCGAACCAGCGACCCTTTTGCTGCTAGGCCAAAGTGCTATCCACTACACCACTGTGCTGCTTTTGTACATGGACACATAGGCTTTTATGCAGTTGAGTTGAGGAGCTTTGACAGAAAAGCATCAACAGCTCCCAAAGTCAGATTTAGGAGCGGCTAGTGTACATGGGGCCTTAAATGTAATTTGTCTAGTATACTCACCTCTGTGTGCTCCATCAATCCCCTTCTGGATTTGTCAAATTGTCCATACATGAAGAATGACTTGTTTCACGCGCTCACCTTGTTCTGTTTTGACCCACACCTACCTATTGGTGTTTCCATTTAGCACTCTAAAATTGAAATTCATTGCATGCTTGTTGTTTCCAGTACTGAAACCCCCAAAATGATTCTCATTTTCTGTATAACACCTGCAGTGATGAAACCTAGCTTTTCTTACAGCAGCTGTGATCATACAGTCAAATTGTGTAGCTTTAGTTAACCATTGATAGGATCCAATCAAAGTGTGAAGAGCACTGTGCCTTTTAATTAATCCCTTATCCGGTTTCCACATCATCTGTGTGCTCAGGCCACAAAGTTCTGTGAGTAAGCTGACTTTTCCCAGAGGTCTGAAATATTCTGAACAGGAAGTAATATTTCTGATGTCATTACCTTGGCTTTAGAATGCCACTGCTATACTGCCTGTTATGTGATCACTTCCTTTCTGTCTAAATTGGCAATAAATCCAATTGGTTTGGGCATGTTTGGTAGGCAGGTACAGACAATAAGCAGCAGCTTACAGTGAAAATATTGCAACTTTGTTAAAGTCAAAAAGCACCACTTAACTTAAAATGTGTGCTCTTTTGCATATGTATAGTAGTATTTACCTTTTTAAGGTAATTTTTGGTTTTGCATGCTTGTTCTCCAACAGCTCCTACTAGCTTTTTAAAGCTAGAGATGTGTACATTTCTGCTACAAGCAAAGTTAGATCGCATTTCCAGTCTTTCTGCTTAAGAAGATGGCAACCGTTTTCCAATCCAGGACAAAATAACAGTGCCTTCTGACAATCCACTAATCTTCATTTCACTCTCCCTCGACACTTCCCTGCCTCTGGGGGTCCACCTTGGGTAGACCATATCTGAGCTTACTTGGAAAGATGAAGTAAAAAGACCAAGACCCAACAAAGTGGGGAGTTGGAGAAGGAATGTAGGTCAATGAGTACATCATGCTAAAGGTGTGGGTTATCGGGTAGCAATGTCACTTTGCCACGAAAAGGCTCTTTAGCTACCGATGAATTGGGTTAATTTCAGAGTTGGCGGAATCATGCTTTTATTGTAAAAAGGACCCATATGATGTGAATGTACAATGTATATGTAAAGCGCTGCGTAAATTGACGGCGCTATATAAGTACCTGACCTAAAATAAATGAATAAAATAACCATGCTGTAGCACTGCAGTGCAGGACGCAAAGTCTGCATGTGTTATGAACATCACAAACAAAGAAACATTTACCAGCTAGCCTACAAACAAACCAAACTGACCCTGCTTAACAATTCACATTAAAAACAGAGTTTTGTAGCACACATTTGCAAACTTATGTGAAAGTTGCAGTTCCCACATCAAGCTTCTTTTGTATACTGTAGTCCTAATGCTATATTTTTGAGTGTCCAAATTGGAGCACATATAGCAGTGGATAAATTAAGGGCAGGTTTGCCTGAAGGGATGCCAAGGAAGAGCACAATGGTAGCTGACGGAATACAATGTGCACAAATCTAACTGCCCAATGTACGTGTTGGGGTCCTTTCACATGCACGGACCATTCAGGTCCGCCTGTCGGTTTTTCAGGTGGACCTGAACGGACTCTCCATTGTCGTCTATGGAGCGACAGATGTCAGCGTGACATGTCCACTGACATCCAATCTGATCTGATCCGCTAAACACAAACGGATGGAAACCCTATTTTCCATCCATCGATCAGATTGGATGAGCACGGACAGGTGGTCCGTGTTCATCCGATCCCCCATAGAGGAGAGCGGAGCTCTGACAGGTCAGTCTCTGCACGGAGTGCAGAGACGGTCCTGTCATCCGCTGGCTCAGCGGGGTTCAACGGATGGATCCCCGCTGGTCAAAATGGGCTCCGCTCGTGTGAAAGGACCCTAAAGCTTCAAATTATTTATAGAAACATATTAAAGAGAATACTTGCTAGAAGTTTTATATTTTTTTAATTAATAAGGAAAAAAAGACAATACATTCCTTTTAAAGGAAGCCTATTCTAGGTTATGATGTATTTGGGCGTGTTCTGACTAGGATCGGAGTCCAAGGGTTGCGGCTGCAGGATAGAGGATTCCCTTGGCTGCAGGTTGTACAGGTGACAGCTCCCTAACTGGAATGCACGTGTAGGTTTGAATCCTAGTCCAAACACACT
This sequence comes from Glandirana rugosa, assembly GCA_018402905.1. Lineage (NCBI taxonomy): Eukaryota > Metazoa > Chordata > Amphibia > Anura > Ranidae > Glandirana > Glandirana rugosa. The sequence goes on along the minus strand of BLSH010479685.1, from coordinate 522,919 downwards.
CAAGGTCATCACTGATCATAAGCAATTATGAAGGCTGCCATAGCTGACCTTCCCTTGTGTGGTGTGTAGCCTCCCTCTCATTTTGGATTTTTTTGTGGAAGATCCCAGATAGCAAGCAATTTGAGCTGCAAGTTAGAAAATTACTTGCTAAGCTATTGCTAGACTTGCCATGCTTCACAAGTTTGTTGCACAATTGCAGCAAGTCCACATGACATGACTCAAGATCAACTTTCTTTGAAAACATTCTGCAAGTTCTGGATCAGTTATGTTGTGCAACAGTCGTCCCACCACAGGGGTCACTGTGACTTTCAGAGCTCTTGCTGTAGACTCACTACTGTAACTTTGCTCTTTCTAGAGACTTGCCATGCGAATTTGCTACAAATTGGAAAAGTGTCAACTGGAACTTGTGCTTCTGCAATTGTACAACTTGCCAGTGAAAAAATGCAGCAAATTAACAAGACTTACAATTCAACACTGCCACACATTTGTGGCAAGTTATCCTTGCTATCTGGGATGCTGCTGTAGGCTCAGAGTAGATTAGTGCTTGAACAGTTGAACACGTTGGCTAAGAGGCTAATGCCGGCTATATACACATAACTGTATATGTAACTATGTAATATCCTCCATCCACACTACACAGCTTGTAAGGATTACTAGCCTGCTGCAGTTATTGTGTTTTGACAGCTGACAACACCAACTGCCACAATATCCGGATACCTGGTGCGTCTTATTGGCTGCAGCCGCTGTTTGGCTAGCAATTTTCCACCTGGCTCCTTTGATTCCTCAATTGAAGGATTACGGGTGGGAGATGGCCGATGGGGCCACCTACTGAATGTATTGTACCGGATGAATGCCGAACAGTGTATGGTCAGCTTAACCTCCCTGGCGGTTATACCGAGTGTGGCTCGTTGTGAGTTTTCATTACCAAAAGCGGTACTCCCCAAGCCACACTCGGGATTGCATCGCTGGATCCAGGCAAAATGACTTACCTTGTCACCTTAATCCTGCGATGTCCCCCCGCTGTGTTCTCCGGTGGAATCTTTCGCCCAATGCCTCTGGGTTCTGAGCTCCGTTCCCTGCGAGTGTCTCGTCGCATGGGGGTGGTGCCTAGCGGCAAGTTCAAAAAGTGAAACACAACACATACAGTCCACTCTAATCTGTGAGATTACATTACTGTATCAAATCATTTCACATCCCTTTTGTACCTAGTGCTTTGTCCAGTGCCCTGCATGCACGTTTATGTTATATGTCATTCTTTCTGCCTGGAAACTTGAATGTCCATGGCATCCAAAAAGTGTCCCTTTACGTCAAAAGTGGTTTTTGACCAGCTAGAAAACAGCGATAGTAAATAAGAATCATTTGCAGAATTGAGCGATACTAATTCATGGGGAAATTAATCATCAGACAATGACATTGATGACAGCGACAATTCTGCAACTGAGCAAATTTCAGTGTTTTTGACTTGATTACATTATTGAATAAATGTTGTTATTTTTGATTATTTATAGTTCATTTTTTTTCATACATATAATTTATGATTTCGTTATTTCAAATGTTATCATACCCTGGATGTCTACTAGACTCTTGTTTAGACAGATTTAAGTAATTTATTCCTAAAAATGACAGGCCTACAATATGAATCAACAAATTTCTATGCAAAACAATGTACCTCTTTGAGACGCAAAAATCTGACATAATCATACCGCCAGGGAGGCTAAAACGAAACTGAGCTCTAAAACTGAAACCACATATTCTTTAATATTCAAAGCAAACTTGCCCATGCATTAATTTTGCTATCCTTTTATTTTGTTGATAAATTGCTTTGAAAAACATCCCCCTTGCATCTCTAGAAGTGCCATCCTGAGTAAGTGATTCACGTAGCGTTTACTTCCTTGAATCCATCTGCTCTTCGCTCAGGCATACAGGCAGGAAGGGATGCTTACCTGAGAAATCCCCCCCTCCTCCTCCAGATGAAAGGAAAAAAATTGAAGGCTCCTGGGTAGGGTTGTCCCGATACCGATACTAGTATCAGTATCGGTACCGATACTAGTATCAGTATCGGTACCGATACTAGTATCAGTATCGGTACCGATACTAGTATCAGTATCGGTACCGATACTAGTATCAGTATCGGTACCGATACTAGTATCAGTATCGGTACCGATACCGAGCATTCTTGTATCTGTCGGCTTAGCGGGGATCAGTGGAGCGATCCCCGCTGAGCAAATGGAGCCCGCTTACGTACACAGCCGTGTGAAACCGGCCTAAGGGAAATTAAATGTATCTTTCCTACTGCTGTCAGGTGGGTAGATGTGTAATATAATGGATTTCTTAGGATGAGTCTGGGTTTGCTTAAGCGCCTATAATCAATGCTGTGTTCTAGCATATGTTGTCCATTTATTTTATTTTTCTCTATCTAACCTTCATTTATTTTTGCCTTTCCTTCCTGCTCTGCTGTACGGCCATCCGCATGGATAAATGATCCCACAGGATATATTTATATGTGAGTCAGAATTCCATGACAGAACTGTCTGGTCCTATGGCCTCTTAAAGCAAAGCCTCAGCAGGTTTGTTTTGTGGATTAAGACTGAAATCTCAGGAGGATAATACAGTTTGGTTGTTTTTACAAGGCAGTGCTTTTCGTATCTGGAAGAAATAGCAAAATCCCCTTCTTTCCAAATATTGGACATTGCTATATAAAATCATAGACGGAGTCTACAAATTTCAGGGGGTGATGCTTTTTCTTCAGCAATGAGTCTTGCGTGGACATGGCAGTTGAGTGTATTACTTATTGTTTTCTTTAAAACCATTGTACCTGCTAATTCCAGGTCTTTTTGAAGCTCTCCACAAGTGGTCCTTGGCTCTGTGGACAACTCTCCTGATAATTCTTTTCACTCCTCCATCAGAAATCTTGCGAGGAGCGCCTGGTAATGGCCGGTTTATGGTGATATGTTTTTTTTTTTCTACTTCTGGAAAATGGCCCCAACAGTGCTCACTGGAACATTCAGAAGTTTAGAAACCCTTCTGTAACCAATGCCATCAGTATGTTTTGCAACAATAAAGTTACGAAGGTCTTGAGAGAGAGCTCTTTGCTTTTACTCCTCATGAGATGTATCTTGTGTGACACCTTGGTAATGGGACACCTTTTTATAGGCAATCAGTTGAGACTGAACCAGCTGATATTAATTTGCACTGACAAGGGAAGGGGTAGGATTGCTTTCTAATTACTGATAGATTTCAGCTGGTGTCTGGGCTTGCCATGCCTTTTTGCACCTCCCTTTCTTGCGTTCAATACTTTTTCCCTCTATCATTCCAATTTATTACACAACTTAATTTCTGAAGGTATTTTTCTTTATTTCTTTGCATGTATGGATTGCATGGGTTGCTACCGACGTGGTGAAAATAAATTTTATCTCAATAGCACCTTTAGACATATATTTAGCTAGAAAATAGTGATGTGTTCAATGCTTTTTACCCGCAGTATAGTGCCAACAATTTACAGTGTGCAGTGCTTTACATACTATATATTTATATCAGGCCCTGCCATCAAGGAGCTTGGCATCTAAGATGCCTATCTTACTTGCATGCATACAAGCACACACATACTAGGGCCAATTTGAAAAGGAGCCAATTAACCTATCCTCATGTCTTTGGAATGTTGGAGGAAACCCACACATGCACAAGGAAGAGCACACAAGCTCCACGAAGAAGGGATTTCAACTGGACATCCCAGTGCTTTGGCATACTTTGCAATCAAAATCTTTACTTAAGCAACAATATGATATTTCTTCTTTCCCTCTCCTCAGTGGTTCCTCCCGCTGACCCCTATGTCACTATACGACACATTACATTTTTCATATTTGCACAGACACTTCAATGACCTCGGTTACTGGTATAGGTTTTTTAGCATGGATGTGGTGCTTGCAGCCTGGTAGTGGGAGGATATGCAATATGGCTGGCCATATCTGAACAAGTGACCCTACCACATTTTTTTTGTTTACATCGGTCATGAGCTATGCTTATTACTATATTAAAATAAAGGATTTAATATGGATGACAAAATTTGTGGTATGATGTGTTCAACCAACCCAGCCAATATAAATAAGTTTATGGTTGAACTTGGCAGTGATACATGACAAGTTCTGTGCCAGTTTTGGATATTGAAAAATATCTTCAATAGGAACAGCGTATTAAGGCTTAAAGGATAAGTTCACCTTTTTGTAGCATGGTACACCCATATTCAGTTTCTAACACAGGGCTTGACATGCGCCAGGTCGCCATGGCGACCAGAAACCGCATCCTGGCGAGCGGCAGCCAATCCTTCTCTCCCCTCACTATCTTAAAACAGCATCTCCGATTCAGTGAATAACCGTTCTCTGCTCACAGCAGACAGCTGTTAAAGAAAAACAAAGTCCAGGCAGCCTGACAAGTTTCTCACCACATTGGCTAATAAGTATAAACATTGCACCTTTAGGTTCCTTTATCAAAGGAATGAACCCCAGTCTGTAAATGAGGTCAGTTTAACCACTTGAAGACCAAACCATTTCTGACATTTGTTGCTTACAAGTAAAAATGTGTATTTTCTGCTAAAAAATTACTTGGAACCCCCAAGCATTATTATTTTTTTTAGCAGAGACCCTAGAGAATAAAATGGCAGTTGTTGCAATATTTTGTTATTAAAGTTGCTCAATTTTTTTGTATAATGTGAAAGATGTTACACTGCCAAGACCATGAGAGAATCATGATCTTCATGTTAAGCAACAAAATCGTGATCCTCTGAGGCAGCTGGATATGCGTTAGAAGAGTCTTTCTATGTCCTCTGATAAAGCCCTATGTACCATCAACAATTACCACTCTTTATGTGCAGCTTGGCTCCAGTATTTAATGGTAACTGACCGGAAACCCACCAGAGCAATGAAAAGTCACCGTGGGGGACACACATGTAGGCAGGAAGTGGCTGCAAAGAGGCAGCAGAAGATCAGTAGCACTGGAATACTTTCACTTTTTTTGTATTTTATTTCAAGTGTCATTAAGGCTAAATTTAGATGTGCAGTTGGGGGGTAAAAATGTGCAGCAGAGACATGCTTTTGCCACCCACCAACAGCCCCCCTTAAGCTCCATTAGGCAGCAGATGAGGGTGTTTTACATGCCGCAGTCATGATGCGTTCGGCATAATAAGGAGTTTCCCCCATAACAGGTCTTTAGTGTCACTCTTTTTGGCCAGCCTATAACCCTGATGTAACGTGTTGTGTTGGAGTTATTGACTGGCTGCTCTGCTGTAGGCAAGTTAGGGTTAGGGGGGGAGCGCAAATTATTTGCCTTAGTCCGGGCACTGACAACCCACACTACACTAAAAAAAAACAAAAAACTGGCTCCTAACTTTTTTTTAGCTGGCTCCTAGATTCAAAGCAAATTTGTTAAGCCCTGGTCTAACATGTAACATGTTACTATAGCCCTGCTGTAGAGTGCTGTGGTAGCTCATTGAGTTATCCTGTTGGTTTGAAACGGACTGCCTGCCAATACAAGGTACGAGCAGACAGTTTACACTGACAGTCTATAGGGGTCCTACATGGCACCGGGTGCAATGCTTTCCAGGCTCCTACAAAAAAATAATAATAAATGAGCATTTTACCTGCAAAAGAAATGGGTATTTATTATAATTTTTATTTTTAAAGTTAACTTATCCTTTAGGCTCGATTCACATCAATGTATTTTGATTGAGTGTTTTTTCAGTGCTTTTTGTGGTTTTTACTGGGTTTTTGATGCGTTTTTTTTTTTTTGCTAGGCAGATTTCAAAACTCCAAATTGCGGTAAAACGCATAAAAAATGCAGCACTTGGGTTTTTTCTTTCATACCCATTGAAGTCTATTACATGCAAAACGCTGCATTTTGCAGAAAAATGTCCCCAACCCTTTCCAAAGACGCAGATGCACAAAGATGCATTGATGTGAACGTTTTCCATAGGAATCAATGTAAAAAATGTCCTTGTATTTCTGCAAAATGCATCAAAAAACGCATTAGTGTTAATGGAGCCTTAGGGCAGGCCTCGACAAACCCCGGGCTCCAGGTCGCCATGGCGACCAGAAATCGCGTCCTGGCGAGTGACTGCTGTTCCTGCTCTCCCCATGTTAAAACAGCGGGTCAGATTCAGTGAGAGCCGAGAGTTCTCGGCTTCATCTAACAGCTGTTAAACTTGGCCGGCTGCCCGGGATATTTTGTTTCTACTTAGAATGAAGAAAAGGAACAAACAATGTATCTTCTTCTTTCAAAGCAATTATCTCCGGGCTGTCACGAAAGTTTAACCATTTATAGACTAAACCCTCTCTCACATTAGTGGCTTACAATTAAATATCCAGTGTTTTCTGCTAGAAAATGACTTGGAACCCCCAAACATTATATATTATTTTTTAGCAGAGACCCCGGAGAATAAAATGGCGGTTGCTGCAATATTTTATGTCACATGGTATTTGCGCAGCGGTCTTTCAAGCGCATTTTTTTGGAAAAAAATACACTTTTAACCACTTCAGCCCCGGAAGGATTTCCAGCTTTAGGACCGGAGCCCTTTTTGCGATTCGGCGCTGCGTCGCTTTAACTGACAATTGCGCGGTCGTGCGGCGTTATTCTTTAAACCCAAAAAAACGTTTTAACAGCGAGAAGAAAACAAATATCGCCGCTAGTCTTTACTGCGTCTCCACTAGTTTATGGTGGTTTTCTTTCGAGATAAACACCCTTTTTTTCCTGCGGTTAAAGCAAACCCATGTTGCGGCGTGCTGGCGCGTTAACAGTCAATTTCGCTGCGTCGCGGCTTAGCGTTTTTCCCGAGGCCAGGATTTCGACCTTTAGGAAGGCCCCGACTTCACCAATTTTCACATAAAAAAAGGTTTTTTTACGCGAACTTTCTGGCGACGCGTTTATGGTACACTGTATTTTATAACGTCGTTGGCGGTAAAATAAGAGGCCCCAGAGACGATTTTTTATTATATATTACAAACCCCCAAGGTTCAGTAAAAGATCGTCTTTTGTGACCTATAAATTAACATTCGGTGATTACACTCTCTCCCAAATCAGATATTTGACAGAGA
>BLSH010479685.1:503799-515614 GCA_018402905.1 Glandirana rugosa | reverse complement strand
GTGCTATAAAAATGCACTGATTACTGTGTAAATGCCATTGGCAGTGAAGGGGTTAACCTGCAGGGGGCGCTATAAGGGTTAACTATGTTCCCTGGGCGTGTTCTTACTGTAGGGGGACTTGCCTAGCTGGGGAAAGGAAGCGATCACAGCCTTCATGTACGAGAAGGCTGTGATCACTTCCCTTCCCCCTCACACAGAGCGGAGGTCCGTGTTTACATGCACGGACCTTCGCTCATTCGCTCCGGGGGGGGCATCGCGGGTGGCCGGCGGCAATCGAAGCCGCCGCACCCGCTCCCTGGCCCCCCCCGAACACAGTGAGCGCGCGCGCGCGCCTCCGGCGGCGCGCGCGCGCTCACAGTATGTCTGTAATGCAGCCGCCGTCATATTACGGCGGTTTGCGTTACAGAGCCACTTTGCCGCCGTCAATCTCCGATCGGCGGTCGGCAAGTGGTTAATGAATAAGAAAAAACTAAACAGTAAAGTTAGCCCATTATTTTTTTTGTAGAATATGAAAGATGTCACACCGCGAGAAACGTGACCTTTATTCTAAGCAACAAAATTGTGATAAAGCCCTGAGTACCATCAACAATTACCACTCTATGTGCAGCTGGGCTCCGGTATTTCATGGTGACCGGAAACCCACCAGAGCAATGAAAAGTCACTGTGGGGGACACACATGTAGGCAGGAAGTGGCTGCAAAGAGGCAGCAGAAGATCAGCAGCGCTGGAATACTTTTCACCTTTTTTTTTTTTTTGTATATTATTTACAATGTCACTAAGGCTTTGTTTAGATGTGCAAGTTGGGTGGTAATAATGTGCAGTAGAGACATGTTTTTGCCACCCTTAAGCTCCATTAGGCAGCAGATGTGGGCGTTTTACATGCCGCAGTCACAATGCATTCGGCATAATAAGGAGTTTCCCCATAACAGATTTTTTAGTGTCACTCTTTCTGGCCAGCCTATAACCCTGATGTAACGGTGGAGTTATTGACTGGCTGCTCCGCTGTGAGTAAGTTAAGGTTAGGGGCACAAATTACTTGTCTTACCCCGGGGGGCGCTGACAACCCAACACTACGCTATAAAAAACTGGCTCCTAACTTTTTTAGCCGGCTCCTAGATTCAAGGCAAATTTGTCAAGCCCTGCCTTAGGGCCAGTTCACACTACTGCAATCCCGGAGATCGGATGTGAATTGCATCGCACTGCAGTGTGAATCACATGCAGTCTCTGTGCGATGCAAATTCAGCAATAGAGCTAGTATATATTAAAACCTCATCGCCAAAGGATATAGAAGGATAGCTGCATAAATTGATATTAAAGTGAGTTAGGCCAGCTGCAGCAATAAACTTGCCATATAGCAAATACAGACAACTGAATACACAATAAATTCACCACGCTAGGCAATAAACATCTTGAAGTCCAATGTATTTAGTCCCAAGATGGTGAAGAAAAGTGCTTGTGCTTTAATCCTAAACAGTAGCCGTGCTCCAAAAGTGCTCAGACTGGGTGCCCCACATGGATGTACACTCACCCCTATGTGTTGACCAACTATCTCTAGTATGGTCTAATGCGCACATGGGGAGACCCTTGTAGATTTCTATGGCTGTCGGCTCTTGTAATGATGTTCCACCACGTAGGTTGGCATGGGTAACAAAAAAATCCTCATTGCGCAATACCGTTTTTTAAAATTTATTAGAACCATTATAATCGGATTACTCACATGTATTGGTGCCTTATAGTCCTGGCACTCGGTGTTAGTAGCAAGTGATTTCTATGGGAAAATCGGCCCTAATATGCAGACAGCCATTCTCGTGGCTTGGCTCAATTCCCCTTGGATGATGTAGGTGGACGTGTGTTGTGACGTGATCAATCTCAACGCGTTTCAGCAAATTAGAATGGGCCATCAGGAAATTCACTGATGGCCCATTCTGACTGGCTGAAACGCGTTGAGACTTGAACGCGTCACAATGATACGTTCACCTACCCGATTCTGATTTGGGGGGTGTCATTTAGCTTTGTAGTGGCACTCCCCACAATTGGCATATGGCCGTGTGAACTGCCTCCAGGAGACTTGCGATGCGGGAACCTGCAGTGGATTCGCAGGGTTGCCGCGTTGCAGCAGTGTGAACCTGGCCTTAATGTGCTCAGCTTCACTGAGTCAAGTAGTGTCCCTGAACTATCTGGCATCTTCTCTGGCTTTTGAAACAGGTGGCTTATTTGTAACAGGTGCTCTTTAATTTCTAATGCCTATTTTTATGAAGTATGAGTGAGTCTGCTTTGTTAAAATGTCAGGTCGCTTGTTGATGAACTAGTTTGTGATGTATTATTGAAATCCTCAAAGGCCATGGACAATGAGATGATGCAAGTGTTACGCACAGCTGTATATTTGAATAAGATTTTACATGGTTAGCTGCACCTATCCAGGATCTCATTATGTCAAATCAGCTCTTAACTTCTGGAAATCTCTCTGTAAAGAGTCATCCTACTGGCCTTGTAATCACTGTGCCCTTTTCAGTGAAAGTAATACTTAGGTTACAGGGTAGCGATTTTTCAAACAATGTCTTGGAAGGGACACTATATTATTAAAGTGATTGTAAAGCTTTGTTTTTTTTTGTTCCATAAACATGTCATACTTGCCTTCTCTGTGCAAGGGTTTTGCACAGAGTGGCCCCAATCCTCCTCTTCTGGGTTCCCTCCGCGGCGCTCCTGGCTCCTCCCCGGATTGCGTGCCCCCAGGGGGAGGCCACCTTCCACTCCTGCTGCTGCGTCCATTGATAGACAGCAGGACTTGGACCTTCTCCCACGTCTTTGGATTTAATAGCACCGGGAGCCAATGGCTGCGCTGCTATCAATCAGGACCCAAGACACTGGCTGGAGCGGGTGTGCTCGTCCCCGGTGCGGGAAAGACCGGGTTCAGGTAAGTAAAACGGGGGCTCTGGGGGGGCTGCTACACTAAAGGAGGTTTTGCACCTTAATGTATTGAATGCATTAAGGGGAAAAACCCTGATAGTTTATAACCCCTTTAAAATATATATTTAAAAATTGAATATTTACTTGTAACAGAGGCTATTCCATTCATGTCAGCTTCCCCTCAATTACAGAGAATTTTGGCAGTTTGCCCCCGGATTGTGTAATCACTGCTTTGTTTTTGCTTTGTAGATGGTCCCATCAAAATGTGTTTGGGACCATTGAAATCTCATGGGCACTTTTGTGTAAAAAAAAAAAAAAAAAAAAATGTGTTTTATGCGTAGAGATCTGGGGTCAAATAGACACCAGGTCTCTATAAAAAGAGGACCATGCTATCACAAGGGATGTGGTTCATCCCTTATGATAGCAATAAAGTTGATCTAAACTTGCTCACGTGCAAAGGCAGACGTGCGTTTTGCTCCCGCACTTGTATGTAAACGGTAATCATACATGTGAGATATTGCCACGAATGTCAGGGGGAGAAATAATTCTAGCTCCAGACCACCTGTGTAACGCTAAACTGGTAGCATGTAAAGGCTTTTAAAGCGTCCTCTATGAAGATTTTTTTAGGTACTATAGTTTGGAGCCGTTTCATGGGCATGCCCAGTTTTTAAGCATGACATGTTTGGTTTCTATTTACTCAGCGTAACATCTTATATATTACCAAAAATTTGGTGTTCTATTGTGTTTGTGTGCACTAACATTTATTAAAGTGTATTTTTTGCAAAAAATGTGTTTGAAAAACCGCTGCGCAAATACCGTGTGACAAAAAATTGCAATACCCACCATTTTATTCTCTAGAGCCTCTGCTTCAAAATATATTTGGGTGTTCGAAGTGATTTTTCTAGCAGAAAGCTGAACTCCGAGTGTATAGAAGAGTTTAGTTTAACCATTTAAAGACTAAATCTTTTCTGACATTTGTTGCTTACAAGTAAAAACCCCGAAACATTATTTTTTTTTTTTAGCAGAGACCCTAGATAATAAAATGGCGGTTGTTGCAATATTTTATGTCACACTGTGTTTGTGCAGTGGTCTTTCAAATGCAATTTTTTGGGAAAAATTACACAGTGCTGTTAATTTTTTTTTTGTATATGTAAGATGTTAGGCCGCGAGAATCGTGAACTTTAGTCTAAGCAAAAAAATTGTGATTCTCATTTTGGGCAGAATCGTGCAGCTCTAATGCGAGTGTAAGAATGGACCTGGTCTTAAATTGCTAGGGAAAAAGTGTTGAAAGCCCACTGAACAGGGTTGAACCCAAATAGTCTCTATTGATGTGGTAAACTGTTGCAAAGAGAGTGATCTCCCGTTTAAGTAGAAAAGGCTTTTCTTAACCACTTCCTGCCTGGCCTATAGTAAAATGACGGCCGGGTAGTGATTTGGTTATCCTGACTGGACGTCATATGAGGTCTTTCAGGATAACCCACAATTGCATGCCGATCAGTGGTGTGGTGTGTTACTCTGACACACTGCAACTCTGATTTTGATAAAGAGCCTCTGACTCTTTACCACGTGAACAGCAAAATTTTGTAACGGAAACAAAGAAACTTTTTTTTTTTTCAAAATTTTCAGTCTTTTTTTAATACGTAGCTCAAAAAATAAAAACCCCAGTGGTGATCTAATACCACCAAAAGAAAGCTCTATTTGTGGGAAATAAAATTATAAAAAGTTTGTTTGGGTACAGCGTAGCATGACCGCGCAATTCTCATTCAAAATGCAACAGCGCTGAAAGCTGAAAATTGGTCTGGGCAGGAAGGGGGTTTAAGTGCCTGGTATTGAAGTGGTTAAAGTGGTCCTTACCCTCCATCTTTTGGCAGAGAAGGAGTTAATATAGCTTGAAAGAAAAAACTCTGTTATGGTGGGTTTGTTAGAATCACAAATTGCGGCTGTGTCATCAATTGTACTGGTACAGAGCTGGCATCGAAAGCTTAGGATAATTGTATTTCGAACGTTCTGCTTCATCTTCAGAACCATGCCAATTTCCCCTTTTCCTTCTCTGTGTTTTGTACATCATAGCCTTTTGATTTCCGCTCTCTCACTGAGTCATCACATTGCAGATTTTTGCCTGTGGGATGGTCTTTTCCAGACTACACAATACAAAGGTCACCCAATGTACTCTGGTCACTTGATTATTTATCAGTAAACAATCTTAAACTGCAGAGTCTTCGGAAAAACCAACCAGTTTCATGAACCGCCTGCGCACTGAAGTTGTCTTGAGTTTCCCTTCTTGAATTGCAGCAGTGGAATGGTAAAATGGCGTAAATTATCAGTAATAAAGTTCCAGATAGCCAGGAGCTGGATTTACATCTGCTCCATTCCTCACTTTCCTCCTGCTTTTCTGAGATACGTCAAATAGACACAATTCTTTCCTGCCTTCCTCCTCCATTCACATCTTGGCGTTACTATTTTACGGGCGTTTTTGCAACGTTTTTGTACAGACATTTTGAAGTTCAAATGGTCACTAATGTAAAAGCATTAAAACGCCTGTAATCTGCCAAAAAAGTACTTTTTTGAGCGACAGGTGTTGTGCTTTAGGCAACAGAACACTCAGATGTGAACGGGGCCATTGAAAAGAATGGGATTTGTCTTGCTGGGCGTCTTTAGAGCTGAGACTTAGAGCGGAAAAACGCCTAAATGTGAACGGAGCCTTATGAGCAATGAGCTCCTTAACCACTTGCCGACCGCAGTCTGATGGCGACAAAGTGGCTCGATATTGCAAACCGCCGTCATATGACGGCGGCTGCGATATCTCTCACTGTGACCGTGCGTGCGCCGCCGGAGGTGCGCTCACTGTGTTCGGGGGAGGGGGGCCAGGGAGCGGCTAGGGCAAACGCGATCACCACCGGCTACCCGTGATAACCCCCCCCCCCTTGCAGTGAAAGAGCGGAGGTCCGTATAAGTAAACCTGAATCTCCGTTCTGTTAGAGGGGGGAAGGGCTGTGATCACAGGCTTCCTGTGTATGGAAGCCGTGATCACTCCCCTCCTCCTGCCATGGCAGCCCACATACAGTTAGAACACGCCCAGGGAACACAGTTAACCCTTAGAGCGCCCCCTCCCGGTTAACCCCTTCACTGCCAATGGCATTTACACAGTAATCAGTACATTTTTATAGCACTGATAGCTGTATAAATGCTAATGGTCCCAAAAAAGTGTCAACATGGTCTGACATGTCCGCTGCAATATCGCAGTACCGCTAAAAATCGCCGACCGCCGCCATTACTAGAAAAAAAAAATAAATAAATAAAAACCCCAGAAATGAATTCTCATCATCCGTAAAGGCAGCAACTTTTGCCCAAATCAATCAATAAACGCCGATTGAGATTTTTTTTTACCAAAAATATGAGGAAGAATATGAATCGGCCGAAACCGATGAAAAAAATGTTTTTTTTATTTATTTTTTTGGATTTGTATTTTAGCAAAGTAAGACATTTTTTTTTTTTTGCAAAATTGTCGCTCTTCTTTTGTTTATAGCGGCGATCAGAAATGACGCAGAGGTGATCAAATACCACCAAAAGAAAGCTTTATTTGTGGGGGAAAAAAAGGATGCAAATTTAGTTTGTTTACAACTTCGCACGACCGCGCATTTGTCAGTTAAAGCGCCGCAGTGCCGAATCGCAAAAAGTGCTCTGGTCCTAAAATGGTAAATCCTTCCGGGGCTGAAGTGGACAAATGAAGGTTATATGACCTGTTGAAAGAAACAAGTTTTTTTTTTACATATTGTATGGTTTAGGAGATATGCAGTGTTGTGGATGTGCCAACGTCATTTCGGGACATGCGCAGTGAAGAAACGGCCTCCCTGCCATTTCTCCACTGACGCCGTGCCGTGACTGGTGGCTCCCGCCTGCACAGGGGACAGCGCTGGACGTCGGCTTTTGCAGGTAAGTGGCACATAATGGGCTACTATGCAATGCTTCTACTTTACAGGGGAATGTACGAAGTAAACCCCATCTGGGTTTACTTCCTCTTTAAAGTGCATAGAAGGAAACTATCCTTGCCTATTCATGGACAATAGCTTCCCCTTCCCTCCCTGGTACTTGGCTTTATCTTCATACTCACTGTGCTTCATTTGTCAGAATCTTCCATAAAAATCTGGTACATCTAGGTATGGGGTTGCACCTGATCTTCTCTTTCTTACAGGGCTCAGTGCTTGGGCCGGAGCAGCTAATCATTACACATGGGAAGGGGAGATTGTCAACCTCAAATGGAGAAAGTTTAGATTCACTTAAAGCCTTAGTTCACACACATGCGAACACAGACATTGAATGTGATTCGCACCTGCATTGCGGTGCCCATCGCATGCGTTGTCTGTGCATGTGCGATACACGTACAGTCATACAGTTTGTATGACTGAACTCGCATTGTATTTGCACAAAGAAAGTGCAGGAACCTTTTTTTCCCTCCCGCACTGGAATTGGAACGCATGGGTGTTCACACCCATGCGATCAGATTCCTGTCCGAATTCACAGTTTGCACTGTGATCTGTAAACTGATCTGGGGGTGTCATTAACTTTGTATTGAAACTCCCATTGTTCCGCAGAGGGCAGTGTGAACTGCCTGTGGGGGAGATGAGATACGGGAACTGGCACTGGAATCGCGCTGGCTGCTGTATCACATATGCGTGAACCCAGGCTAAGCAAGGAAGACCGCGCCGGATGGGAGATGGCATGATGATACTTATGGTAGCCCCAGTAGGAAACAGGGTTATGAAAAAAAATCCAAAGAATTCCATCTCTTCACAGTTTTTAAGCCATCCATATTTCTATTTTGTTCAGCCCCCAGCCAATACCCCAAAGGCCAGTGAAACAAAGCTGGACTATCACGACACCAGGTATAGTTATAGGATAACAACAGGGTAAAATTACATCAAGGTTTTTTATTCTTAATACATTCAGTTAAAAAAAAGACTAACATTTGACAGACATGAATCATAAAACCTTAGTTACACCACTCCGCCCCGTAGATGGTGGGGAGACAAAATTCGAATGGTGTCAGGACATAGATATCATGGATCCTCTACATGTTTTGCAGATAACCGCTTCATCAGGAGGGATATCTACAAAAGTTGATAATGCAATAGTAATCATAAACCATATGAATATATGCAAAAACACCCACTATGATTATGGCAGCATACAAATGTTTGTCTTTTCTTTTTAACTGAATGTATTAAGAATAATAAACCTTGATGTAATTTTACTCTGTTGTTATCCTATAACTATACCTGGTGTTGTGATAGTCCAGCATTGTTTCACTGGCCTTTGGGGTATTTGCCAGTGGGCTGAATGAAAAAAAAAAAAAACATTTCTCCAGCTACACAAACAAGGCTGACTTCTGTTGAGCGGAGATGGCCATACCCTGATCGATATTCGTCTGGTCCCTGCTGAGCCAGCCAGATTTCAAACAGTGGGTGGCCAGCTTTATATTAAGTAGACTTCTAACACAAAAAGTGTGCATGAAACTCAGGAATATGGGGTTTGCTACAAATATTTTGGTATGCAAGAAAGCGCCAGTGTATGGGTTTTCTTTCTTTTTTGTGAGTACCATGATTTGATGATGAGAAGAGCTCCCTTTGATTTACTAAAAATGGGTTTAGCTTTCAGTAAGCCCTGTTCACACTGAATGCGACTTTGAAATTGTGCTGCTTCGCTTGAAGTAGCGTGATTTCAAAGCTGCAGGTCAGTGCAACTTCATGCCCAGATGTCTATGCAAGTTGCACCTGAAATTGCAAAGAAGTGCAGCAATCTTTTGTTCAAATCGGTGCGGCACTTTAGAATCTAAGTCACACCGATTTGAACAGTTCCATTGCTGACAATAGGGTGCAACTTGTCATACAATTTGGAACTGTCAAATTGCATGACAAGTTGCACTGGTGTGAATGGGGAGCTAAAGGTCTTGGAGTCATTTGTGCCTAAATGGAGTGATCTGCATATAAGATTTCAGTTGAGCTGAATTGAGTAGCAGTTGGTATATGATGGAGTTTATATAATTACTTTATGCCCCACAGTGTCAGAGTGTGAATGTGGATTGGAGCCAATTCAATCCAGTACATTTTATGCAGATCAACCGAAGGATGTCTGAAAAAAAAAACCAATTTCCAATGTCTCCTATTCACAGCATAATGTTTCATTGCACTAAAATGCAAAATGTATGTCAACAGACGTTTGCACTCGTTAACACGTGACTAAATGGATGGACACAAGTCAGTGTGATTTGGCCCTAAGGGCCGGTTCACACTTGAGCGACGCGACTTGCCAGGGCGAAGCAAGTCGCCCCGCTTGAGGCGTTCTCAACGCTGCTTGTGAGGAGACTTCTATCATAGAAGTCAATGCAAGCCGCGCTGAGATCGCCCTGAAAATAGTGCAGGAACTATTTTTCTAAGTCGGAGCAAAGCGGTTTGCTCCTATTAGAACGGTGAGTCGCCTGACAAGTCGCCTAGATATGAACGGGCCGCGAAGTCGCGCTGCTCAAGTGTGAACCGGCCCTAAGGGCCAGTGATGGAGCTCATGTTCCTCTTCAACGTTGGAGTACAGATTGTTAGCATCAAATGCATAAAAAGCTACTTTTAGAGTACATTTTGTCCAAATTGGTCCATGATTTGTTGTACTTCTAGTCTTTTGTGGGTTCATTACAAGCTAAACTGTCATTAGGAAGCTGTTTGGGGTTACTATCAGTAACATGCTGCACAGTTAATGTATGTTTATCTTATCTTGTGTTGTCAGCCCCATAATACTTGAGATAATGAGCATGTACCTGCAGAATACTTGCTGCTGCGTTATCATAGAAGAGATTAGGAAACACTCTAACGGCTAACTGACCCTTATGGAAAAAGTCAGTTTTAAGAAATTGATTAACAGAGAGTGTCATAATTACATGGTTTATGATTCTACTGTCATTGTTGAAGATTTTTGCTAATCTCTTGATAATTGGATCATCTGCTGGTTCTTCTTTAAATCTGCAGAGCAGGGTGAGACCATGTATTACTGGATTTTAAACCTGAATGTTTTATAATAGCTATACCTAAAAAGGGGGGCCAGCCTGAAGTGATCTAGCAGGGCTTAATTTTCTGACTAAAGTTCCACTTTAAGACCCCTTTCACACCAGAACGTTTTTCAGGTGCTTTTGCGCTAAAAATAGCAATTGAAAAGCGCCTGAAAAATTCCCCCAATACACCCTAGTGTGAAAGCCTGATTGCTTTCCCACTGGGGCGGTGCGCTTGCGGGATGGTAAAAAAATTACTGCAAGCCGCATCTTTGGGTCGGTGTGGGAGCGGTGTATTCACCGCTCCTCTACCACCCCTGCCCATTGAAAACAACGGGGCATCGCTCCCGAAGACCGCTAACGATCGGGCGTCCCTGGTGTGAAAAGGGTCTTAGGGCAGGGACTGATGTGAATGTACAATATATGCAAAGTGCTGCGTAAATTGTCGCCGCGGAATAAATGCCTAATAGTCTGAATTTCTGTCTTCAAGACCTTTGGCATTATATCACAGAGCAACCCTGAACCTCCCCTTCTGGGGTCCCCTGTGGGCAAGTAGAACACTTTATTATTTTAACAAAAACAAATCTGAGCCCTTACAATCACTTTTGTGTTTGTGTAGTGTTGTGACATAGATGAAGATCAGATGACTTTTTATGGCAGATTACTGCAGAAGTATGCAAAAATTCCCGCGCCACAGCCTCTTATACTAATCTGCAGCTGCTGTTTTTTCCTCACCTTAAAGTGAGGGATGTGGTAAATTTATGGTTAGGAACAGTGCTTGCCTATTTTGGAGTTCTTCTCTCTGTGAATATAAGTGCTCCCACCACAATATTAAAAATTATTGTTGTGTATACAACTCCCATATATGTCCTGGGTAAACTCTATATATTGTGCAAAAAACAAATGTGCAATATGGTAGTGACTGACTCCAATTGGTAATCACCTATATCCACACTCTACTGTGAATATCTGATTACCATTTCAACATATAATGCATTATAATACCTTCTAGTATTAAGTGCAAAACATAGCAATCAAAAATGTCCATATAGTGATGAGTAAATAAAGTGCAATTATAGTCCAAAAAACAAAGTGTGCGGAGTTGCGCCTCAACGGCATGCAATGGGTTTGCTTTTAGGGGTTCAAACTGGTGACAGCTCTTCTTCACTGACTGTCAAACACCCTCTGAAAAGCGATCAGGTTTACCTTACACAATAATGGCATTTTGCTGTCCCCGTTTTTTAGGCAAACCTACCTTTGTAACCAATTAAAAGAGCCCCCTATGTGGCTGAGTTTTTTTTGCCAAGGAGGAGTGATTGTGGGAATATAGATAGATGATGGTTACTAGATTTTTTTCAATTTGTATTAGTAATCTAGGAATGGAAATATGGTACGGGTATATAA
Organism: Glandirana rugosa; assembly: GCA_018402905.1. NCBI lineage: Eukaryota > Metazoa > Chordata > Amphibia > Anura > Ranidae > Glandirana > Glandirana rugosa. The sequence continues at coordinate 504,271 of BLSH010479685.1, read as the reverse complement.
ATATGGTTTGTATCAAAATTAGGTATTGCTCTAAAATACTTTTAAAAAAATCTGCTGCCTAAAAATGTTTTTTCCCTTTAAATGGCTCAGACTCGAAGGATTCTCTTGTGGAATAGATTTCTACAATGCAGCCAACCCCACTTGGGAGTAAAGTCTGTTCTGGCCGGTTGTGGTCTGAAATGAGGGTTCACCCCAACCGACGTAACATCTTTAGATAAGGTGTTCTCTTAGGAAGCTCAGACTCGGTAAATTTCCCTTTTTTGTAAAAATCCGTCGTCTAAAAAAATTTTCATAAAATCTCGTTATGGATTAAAACTATGTTTGGTATAAATATATGGGCATGGTATAAAGGTAAGGATCTAATGATTATGTTTAACTTTTTTTAGATCATTGGTAGTAGATAGATATAAGGGTGTTAGTGAGGAGGAACCGTTTTTTTTGAGTCGGTGTATCCCCCGAGAAAATTAACCAA
>BLSH010479685.1:482412-497018 GCA_018402905.1 Glandirana rugosa | reverse complement strand
CAAAAAAAAAACAGCTTTAATTTTTTTTTTTTTTTTTTTTTTTTTATCTATTGCAGTAGTTTGAACTGGCTAACATTTTGTGTACATGGCTCCTCTGCTAGTAAATATTTACTAGCTGCTGCATCCTAAATATGTCTGTGATTGAGCCTGTGAAAAAGCAAGGCAGTGCATTCATCCATTCCAGTACTGCCTTGTCTGCATTTGTCACAGCATTGTCCGTGCAAATTGTACCTGGAGAGGGAAGCTGCAGAATACAAATTCTTGAAAGTTGTGTTAGTCCTTCCTGCCCAACATGCACATTGTGTGAGAAGACCTTCATATTGAGGATTTCTATTCAGTGCAGTAATCTCACTTCGAAGTATACTTTTAGATGCCGGAGCCTTGTGACCACTAGCCCACTTTTTTCTTCTATTTGGAAGGAGCCATGTGAGAAGGGTAGCCTGTAAGACCTCTTGCTCTCGTTCTCGATTTTATTTTAATTTTTTGTTATTTAAACAGATGTTTTGTTTGTTGGACAGTGCATACATTTGCATAAAAATCTGTAATGCCACAATGCATTAAAAAAAGTAAAATGTTATGTTTGAGTGCAGTAATTTACGTGTACATGTATATGTAAACCCAGATATATTTGAGCATGTATATGCAAATTGCAACCCTTGCAGCTAGAGAAAAGCTGGCATACAGTCATTGGGTGTGCAGGTAACCAGAATTCCTACTGAATTGGACTTGTTTGTTTGCAGATCTTCTTTTGAAGGGAAGTAAAGGACTTTGAAATGCTAGACTCTGGGTGCAACCCAATTTATAAAACTCTTAAAGTTAACTATTTAGGTGCCAGCTGAATTCTTGATTTTCGTCTGCTGTATACATTCCAGGTACATCAATTCTAACGGTGTAAATTCTTACAGTATGTTTTTATAATAGAACCGCTTGTCCCCTGTCAGCATGCTGAAAAGGCCCTCTATGGAAGCAGTGGTCTCTCCACAGAAGTCTAACCTGCTGAGTCTTATAGCTCTTCAGTTAGCACAGCTCATTCTCCCTGTTGAGTAAAGATCTCATTACATCACAGGTCCCAGAAGACCTCAGGGCCATTCATAAAGCACAGCGCACCTCGCACATGCACAGTGGGTTACCAGCTGGCACATACTAGCACGGTTAAGGATGGCGCTGGATCCTTGAACAGGTATGTGTGCTGTTGTTAACCACTTCAATACCGGACTCTTCCACCTCCTTCCTGCCCAGGCCAATTTTCAGCTTTCAGCACTTTGGCACTTTAAATGACAATTGCGTGGTCATGCAGCATTTAATCACCTCTGGGATTTTTATTTTTGCAAAGATTGCAAAATTTGCAGAAAGATTATATGCAAACTTTTCTAACAGAGAAAAAAAGTTTTGTTAAATTTTCTCTCTGTTAGAAAAGTTTGCATATAATCTTTCTTCATAAATTTAGGCCAAAATGTATACTGCTACATTTCATTGGTGAAAATAGCCCAAATCGGTGTATATTTAGTCTATAGAAAAGTTATAAATTCCACAAGCTATGGTATATGCATCTGAAAATCCATCAATTCTGATGTACTGACGGCCCATCTCCTTTCTTGAGACCCGAAAATGCCTTAACTGTACAATTACCCCCCAAATGACCCCTTTTTGGAAAGTTAACGGTCCAAGGTATTTAGTAAGAGGTGTGGCGAGTTGTTTGAAGTTATAATTTTTAGTCACAATTTTTTGGAAAATGGAGAATTTTCTTTTCTTCGTCATACGACTGGTGTGATGGTGATCACAGACCCTGAACCAATGACAGTATGTAAAAAAAAAAAAAAAATCTATTTTTAAATTACTTTTTATTACTTTTCTATATATATATTGTACATAGTGACCAGAGCAATACAGCGTTACCACTGTAACACACTATTACTCTGGGGAGGTGATCAAGATTTTTTTAATAAACTGATTGCTTAGAACAGCATTTTACTGTTAAACGATCGTTTTTTACTGAATGAAAACTACTCATTCAGTGTTTCGTTTTTGGTGTTTACTATTGTGAAAACCTGTGATTTGGCCTCAGCTAATCACATGGTACAGATGGGCTGTGATTGGCCATCTGTACCATGTAATGAATGCAACCAGTCACAGAGCTCTTCACAATAATACACAATGAAAGGCATGCAACAGCCATTCATTTGTACAACTGTCATGTGATCCGCCATCTGGTGTTGGATCTTCCAATATATGACTGGCCAAAACATTAAATGTATGACGGATTCCGGGATTTCCCCTTGGAGTTTTACACTGAACTTGACCCATCCTGTATTCAATTAGACTTCATGCAATATTTTATAGTCTAATTTATAGGGGATCTTAAACTCTTTAAGGATACAAATAAGAAAATGATTACTGTACTAAGACACAAGAAAATTATTATCAATGCCAGCAAAACCAAACTCAATAACAAGACAATGTGTTGTAGATACGCTTCCCCATTTTTTTGTAACCTTATAGTGTTCCTGAACCCACAACAGTAAAATCAGTCTTTATATGCAGTAAACCATGCTTGTTATACTCACTGTGGAACCTAATGGGTTAATCCCCATTGTGTAAAAAGGCTGTTTGATCCCATCTTCTCTGATCCTCCCTTTTCATCCACAGTCCCCAATCCATCTCCTGATAGTACAGAGACTTTGGAGTCACTTTGCACATGCTCAGTTTGGTGTGTATTGCTAGAGTTTTTTTTTTTCCTTGGGAGGGGGCATGTGATCAGCACAGGGCCAATCAGCACTGTCCAGACAGAGTAAGGGGGGTCCTGCAGCCTCATAGGACAGTCAGAGTAGAATGAAAACTCCTCCTACAAGCCTAAACCAGACACTGATATAAGTAACAGGACTGCTATATAAGGATGGGCTCGGGCGTGTTTGCAAGTGCATGTACCCAAGCCCGCCGGGAAGTGATCCCTGCATTGTGCTAATCACAGGCAGGGAGACCTTCCTTGATCGCTGCAGCCGCGCTTTGGGGAAATGTCTCACTGCCTGTGATTAGCGCAGTGCAGGGATCACTTCCTGGCGGGCTCGGGAACGTGCACTTGTGAACATGCCCGAGCCCATCCTTGCTGCTATATACTGTTGATGAGAAATGGTATTTAGCAGTTTATATTTACTAAAATAATTGTATTTCCTTGTTCTGTGGACTGTGGGAGACCAGATATAGTGAATGTAGGGTCCTGGGTTTAGTAGCACTTTAAGGCAAGAGAAAAAAAAAATCTGTTATATTTTCTTTTGACATTTTTAACTATTCCCGTGTGAGGCTTTTCCCATCACAACCTTGCCCGTGTAACTCCCTGCACCTCTTTTGCACACATGCTCTGGCCACCAACATGTCCTTGCTGTCAACAAGGTTTTTTTAAGTATATTTCAAAGGTTTGGGGGGGGGGGTGTTGTGTTTAGACCGGTTGCATGCCATAGAAGTAAAGTTAACGGCATGGTTTAATGGCCACTTTTCAGATTATTGCAGTTTGCGATTTAAAACGTTAAAGTGTGCTGTGTCACTTGCCACTGATTCTATGCGTGGACAAACTAGACTTCAACAGTCATTGACTTTTCACAAACACATCTGTGACTCTGTTTGGGTTTTGGCAAGACGTGAGCAATAGCAAAACATAGGAAAGGAATTATGGGTTTTTTGTGGTTAGATATTTTGTAATAATTGAGATCAAATGCTCCTATTTCATCATCACCTGTCAAATGTTTGTCATATGTTTACAAAATTAAAAAAATACCTCCACCAAATGATTAGACATGCATTGATTGCTACACTTAACTGTCTTTTAACACAGAACCAGAGCAGTATATATAATAAAGATTCTGTTCCTTCTTTCAACCCAGTGTTGATGTGGAAATCCCTCCCGCAGCGCTATTGTGTTCTGCTGGCGGCGAGCCATTCCCACCGGCAGAATAGCTGGCGGCTATAGCTGCCAGCAGTGATTGGGCAAAAAAAAAGAAAACACACAAGGCTGGTTGCCCTGAAGTGGATGGATCAACTTCTGCACAACCTGCCTGCGCATAGACTGATCAAAATGTTTCAGGTTCCTGCTGAACAAGCTTAATTCCGATCCATCTATGGCCGGCATACGTCTAATAGCAGTGAAGCAATACTAGCAAAATAGTTGGAACATGATCAATACAGAGTATGCCACCGATAGCTCTGCTTTACAGTCAAGCAATGCCTTCAGACTTTAATTGTTTTTTGAATGCAACCTATTCACATATGGGTTAAAAACGTCTGTTTTCCATTTCACCCATACTAACAATTGTTTCAATGTGAAATTGTCCTTAGGGCGAATGGGCCACTGAGCTCTTTAGGCCCGCCACAGATGACCATAGTTGCTCGATTCCCCCATTAACACACAGCGTTGATAGGGAAATCCCTCCCACTGAGCTATTGCGTTCTCCCAGTGGGGGGTGGAGGGAGCTGTTCTTGCATGGAGAACACAGTGATTATTGCTAGCGGCTTCAACATCCGCTATCAATAATCCAATGTAAAATCCGGCAGACTGGTGGTTGTACCCAAGTTGCTCAATCTATCAACTTGGGTACATTCAGCCTGCACGTACATGATTCGAATCTCAGCCAGTTCCTGCAAACTGGCCAAAATTCGAACCATCCATGGCCGAATTTAGGTGCTTTGCTAAAAGACTGTTACCATCTCCAAGGGTTGAAGGTGTACACTGTTGACCTTTTCGTTTCTTTTCACTTTCATGGTTCACCTCTTTGGTCCTGTTCCTTTTTGGAGCATGGGTGGTTTGAACTGTCTGGAATGGGTTACACGTATTGCACTCGGAATCAAAAGAAAGAGATGGTCCTGGGCACAGTTCACCGGTGATCTGATAGAATTTTTTTTCAGTGTGCGTGCAAACCATGCCTGAGCTCAGAACTCTCCATGGATGGCAGAGCTCAGAACTCTCCATGGATGGCAGAGCTCAGAAGCAGGGATCACTGTGGTCTGGTTGTCAGCAGTGATGTAAGTTTGCCTGGGAATTTATAGAGCCCAGTGTGGGAGAGGGAACAACTTTTGAACTTGGGCATGATTCAGTTCAACCTGGCCCATCGTGAATGCACCCTTAGGCTCCATGCACACTAAATGTAAAAATAAAAACGCGGGTAATAGCTTTTTGTAGTAGAGTTTTAGGAGTGTTTAGGAGCATTTGCATTTTATTGACATTTTTGCAGTAAAAGGGCGAAAAAAAAGCTTAAACGCTATTAGGAGCGTTTAGCAGTATTTCTGCTGGAAAAACATTCCAGGAAACTTTAAAAAAATATTTTTTTCCTGTTTCTAGACGCTAAGCTCAAAAAATGCTAATAAATAAAGTAGTGAGCATGGACACATAGGATAACACTAATTGGCTTCTAGAAGCAGAAAAAAAATGCTACTGTGCATGGAGCCTTAAGTGTATGTCTGGGCAAAAAAAAAAAACGTTTTGTACATCTCTGCAAAACCTGTAAAAAAGTAAAGTGACACTAAAATCATTTTTTTCGTCAATAGTTCTAAAATATCAAGTATATGGCTGTTTGTTTTTGCTTAAAAAGTCTCTTACTGTTTTCAGGCTTATTGTTTGTCCTGCGTCCCGCTCCCGCTGTTGCACCTCACTGCTACTAATGTAGAGTAAGCAGTGCTGTTGTTTCTGGTCACATGCTTTGCTCTATGCATATATAGGTGTTTTAAAGGTAGACGGTTTTTAACCTAATGCATTCCCTGCATTGAAGAGGAAGTAAACACCTGCAATGTAAGGGCTGGTTCACACTGAAGCGATCCTAGGCGATTTGCGATCCCCAATTTGCCTCAAATCGCCTGACATCAGAAATCCCATTGGAATGAATGGAGCCGTCTTAATATGCGATATTCAAGTCCAAAGCGATTCCAAAAAAAGGTTCCTGTACTATTTTCAAGCGGCTTCTAGGCAAATTGAGCCCATAGAAGTCAATGGAAGTTCGCTTCCATGTCGGATCCCCGTCTATGAAGAAGTGACGTTCCAGGAAGAACATAATTTTGCCAGAAGACACACCTCTCATGTCCCAGGTACTCGTGTTGAAATCGCCTGATATCGCGCAGAAGTCGCGCCGCAATCGTGCCGCTTCGCCTTTTCAAATCGTCTAGCAAAGTCACCCCGAAGTCTGATCGCCTCAGTGTGAACCGGCCCTTAAAGCGATGCATACTAGTCTATTATGTATCACTTACCTGCATTGGAAGCCCGCAATGTCCCTGCTCCAGGCCGCATCCATCTTCTGCCCCTCTTCCTTCCGGAGCCACAGACTCCAGCTCGGACAGAGTGGGAACCGCCAATCGCGGCACGATCTCAGTGAAGAAACTGCATGGAGGCCGTTTCTTCACTGCGCATGTGCGGATGACGCGGGCACATGCAAGTACACTGTATATCTCCTAAACCGTGCAGGCGTAGAGATATGCAGGGAACCTACGGGTAAGCCTTAATATAGGCTTACCTGTAGGGTACCTCTCCCCTTTATACTTACCTGAGTCTGATCTCGATCCAGTGATGTGTACGAGAGCAGAAGCTCTCTTGGCTCTTTCCCTCACTGGCTCAGACACAGCAGTGGGAGCCAGTGATGGCATAGCAAGTAGCTTGCTATGGGAGCCCTTGGTGACGGAGAAGAGGCAGAAGCGATGGCAGGGGACCCGAGAAGAGGAGGATTGGGACTGCTCTGCACAAAACTATTGCACAGAGCAGGTAAGTATGACCTGTTTGTTATTTTAAAAAGAAAAAAACAATAGATTTAGAATCACTTTAAATTCCCATAGAATTGAGTGTACCTGCACATAGATGTGTAGTGCATCTTGGGGGTCAAGCAGGAGAGGGTTGGCTATATTCACATAGCCACATTAGAAAAGGAAGGCTGAGAATAGCAGAAAAAAAGCTTGTGTTTTAGAGATGAAACAAAGGCAGAGAGATATAGAAGGGCCATTCTACGTATAGTTAAACATATTGCATTTGTTTATGAAAAAAAAAAAGTCGTCACTTTTAACTTCCTGTAATGAGTTGACAATGCTGTTACTATCTCAAGCAGTTCAATTGAATTCTCTTTTGTTGGACTACAAAACATTATGTTATGGAGAGGAGCAGGGGAGAACTCAGCCAGAGCTAACAAAACTGCTGTCAGAGAGAGCCAGGCAGCTAGCATTTTTCAGAAGCTGATAGCACTATCCGCCTTTGTTTTTCACACTCAGTATTTTCCTGTCTTGGAATTTTGAAGGCGCAATTGAGATCATGACACCTACTCAGTTTTTATTTTTTCCTTTCTAACTGGTGTGCATACCCGTCCGTCTAGACTAAATGTGGGGGGGTATAATGGCATTGTTAGCAGGGGCAGAATGTAGGCCGTGTTTTTCATCAGTGACTGCATGTTCTGGCTGACAGGAGAGAGAATCCATATTTCAGTAGCTGAGCCTTGCACTGTAGACTTTTATCCTGTTTACTGTCGTCATCCGTTTTCCCATTTGGAAAGAAATGCAATGTAAGGTGTAATTAGAATACCACGCCTATTTGCTGTGTTTTCCCCTGACGCTTTTCTGTAGCAGTTTGTGCTCCTGACACCTTAAAAACAAAGCGGTTCTTTTCCTCATTTAATGTATGGAAGGTGGGACTGAGGGAAATGCGTAACTGTTTTATTGCCTGTTTCCTTTGAAAAACACCCATGAAAGCTTCTTTTTAATTAAAGCGATTCTTTTTCTTTTTCTTTTTTTTTTTTTCTTTCATAAGCCATTGTAAACAAATGCATGCAGCGTACCTAGTACTTTAATTGTATGTGACTTGCGCTAATTTGTGTTTGTCCTCCTAGGAAATATTTTTCTGAAATTCAAGATGTTTATTGACTTGGATTTCAAGGGTCAGTAGCATTCATTGTGATAAGTATTCTATTCCAGTAGGGATTTGGTGAATTCTTGACCTTAAATAGTACTTTAGGATTTCCTGTATGAGTTTGTGTGTACATGGGTGGGCTGCCCAACCCCCACTAAAAGGGGAACAGTATTGTCTTCCTGTTAAGGACACTTTGTGCATGTATCCCTGTTTTGTGCTGACTAATCTTGGTATTTATAGGGCATTTGGTTTCCTCAAGCCTATAGCTCTGTTATTTCAAGAATGACACTTGGAGATTCCTGACCTTAGGCAATATGTGCAATGAGGGAAAATACTTTTGTTTGCCCATATCATTTATGTAAATGAGTGTAAATATTCCTTAAGAGCCACAAAGAATCGAATTCTACTTTGTGTACATCAAGTGCATTTGGAACCCCAGATATTACCGTGGAGTGGTGGCTTTATTACTAAGAAGTCAAAAACGGTTGCCTCTGGATTTTTTTTTAGGTGGCCACACAAGATATTTATAAAAGTGAATCCGTTTATCCAAAACATAAAGTGATTACCTTTTTATATATTTTGTGTGTGTGTGTGTGTGTGTGTGTGTGTGTGTGTGTGTGTGTGTGTGTGTGTGTGTGTGTGTGTGTATATATATCGTTTTTGTGTGGCTTAATGGATCAAAGGGGCAACTGTTTTTGACTTCAAGTGGTTTTTGTGTGGACCTTTGTTGATAGACCCTTTATTATAGATTTTGTGCTTTTTTTTTTCTGTGTTGTGCATAGCCTGTGCAGAAAGCAGAGCTGTGGGAGGGGCCCAGTAGGCTCCACCCACCAATGCTGCCATCAGAAATCCATAGTGGGGGGCGGAGACCAGACCAGTCACCCTGCACAAATAGAGAGATCAGCAGTGAGCTGTCTTTAGTACAAGAAGCTCTTGCGCAGAGGCCAAGTTTCACACTGCACAGACCTGGAAGAAATGCACAAAACATACCAAGGTTCAAGGACGAATACACAGGTCTATTGTGTTAAGACCATATTTGCTTAAACCGATATTCAGACAGATTAGACACCTAATATGGCACTTAGTTCAAATTTTATTCCATTGTTCTGCCTGCCGATATATTAAATGTACTCCCTTTGCTCTCAAGGCTTTTCATGATTCGCAGATAGATTTAAAGCATAGCTAAACCCAAAAACAAAAAGGTAATCTATATTCAGCTTACCAGTCCTTAAATGAGATTGGTGCATTGGTTTTCTTTAAGCCCAGGTTCACACTGACAGCGGGAATGAAATTGTGTGAGTTCAGCTGAATTTGCACAATATCATTCCCGCATGTCAGTCCGATTTCGGCGGTGGTTTTAGAGATATCTGTGCGGGTTGCTGCACAGATGTCTATGGAAATCGCACCCAAAGTCGCCAAAAGTAGTACAGAAACTGTGGCATTGCACCGATTCGGACGGTGTCAAATCACTCCAATGTGAACCTAGGCTTAATATAATATTTTTTTCTTTTATTTTCCTGAATCCTGCGAATAGCACTACTTTACCTTGGGTGGCTATCCACAATTATTCACAGCTTCTATGGAAGGAGTCTGGATAGACACCCAGGCATGTCCACCTTTTCAAAATAAGTAATGAAAGCTAGAAGGTTGTATTGAAAGAATATTCTTTGGGATGCTAATGAAAGGTAGGGGGAGACACCAGAAAATGCAAAATACAGGCAATTAAAGCACACCAAACTTCAGCTTTAAGAGACTGGCGTTGACTCAAGCTGTAATAGTTCAACTAAAATTGAAATAACAGGTTGAACGGACTCCTTGATATTGGCCCAAGTTGCTTGCTGGTAGACAGTAGAGGTTGCTGAATGGTCTAAATTGTCCCTATTATGTGAGTTAGGGACCTTAGATTGTAAGCTCCTTGATGGTAGGCACTGATGTGAATGCACAACGTATATGTAAAGCGCTGCGTAAATTGACAGCGCTATAGAAGTACCTAAAATAAAAAAATAAATAATGGTGAACCAACCTGTTTGAGCTCTCCTCTCCTAGATCACAGTGTGCTTATTGGTGAGTGATTCCTTTTTTTATTCACATAAGTCTTCAACTGATCCATCTAGAAAGAATAGCTATTCTATTACATCAGCTTTAGCCAGCCAAATGCTGTGCTGGAGGAGAGTAAAATCTGATTAGAATATTAGGCCTTGCACAGCTTGGTACAAAACGGTTTTCCATCCGGACTATGAATTTTCAATCTGTGATAATTTTTTTGCAGTTTTTCCAAGCTTGACATATGTTTTCCTTTTGATGCAAATTTTCCATTTAGTAACACACAATCTTTCCCAGACTTGAGACAACACTGCTGGAAATACACTACATGATGTACATCTCTATTACCAAGTATTGTAAGAGGGACATTGCTTCTCACAAGCCAATCCAGCCTTCAGTTACCTCTTTTTAAAGGATAAGTTTACCTTCAGTAATATGTTAGACCCGTATTCAGGGTGTAACATGAGCAGCAGCCCCCCCCGATCCCTTATTGTGATAGCGGGTAGGGAACCTCTACCCGTACCCACTGTCACAATTTTAAAAAGCATGCAGCTGTGCGGTGCTCTGTTCACACAACCACATCAGTCATTCACAGAGTTCTATTAATGAACTTTTAGGCTTCATGCACACAGGACTTTTAAAAAATGTCCAAAAAACGTCAGCTTATCAGTGATTTTTTTCAGCTTTTACCAGCGTTATATTACCGCCATTTCTTTTTTTTTGCATTTTCTTCACCTTTTTAAAGGGTCAGCTGGTTTTTTTTTTTCCAATTGATCTAAAACGTTGGGGATCAACGTTTTTGAGCGTTTTTGGGCATTTTTGAGCGTTTTGGGGTTTTTTTACAGCTCAAAAACATCTCTGCTAAAAACAGTTGATAACAGCCTATGTGGGCATGAACACATAGGATAACATGATGGAGGGTTTATTGACTGTAGAAAAAAACGTCTGCAGCTGAAAACAGCTGCTGTAAAAAAACGTCCTGTGTGCATGAGGCCTAAAGTAATTGTAAACCATTCCTAACCAGACAGCGGTAAGCCAGTGGATTTTACATTGTCCAATTTTCAGCTGGCACAGCTTTTAGTGCCTTTTTATGTGAGTAAACCACTATAAGATTTTATGGCAATTAAATCGTTTTTTATTTTTACAGAGAGCACTAGATGGTATGTTTTCTGTATTATATGGTCAGTATTACATGTGAACATTCCGTGAAGGAGAGAGCTGAGCTGTGAAAGCTATATCCATGCATCCGCACAGATCTTCATATATCCCTCAAGGGGAACTGCATGCTTTGACTCTCTGGTAAAACAGCTGGAGGTGAGCTGCTAGAGCGCACTGGTTGTGGATTGCACCAGCACCTGTTTTTGATCACCCTTGTTCACATAGGAGCGATGCGGGAACCAGCGATTATAGAGCCGGTTCCTGTATCGCTCCTTTCTGTAATTTCACACTGCATTCTGCGAACCACTGCGCGGTTGTCATTACAAAGTTAATGGCACCCCCAGTTTTGTTCACAGATCACAGTGCGAGCTGTGCACTCGCATATAAATTTGATTGCATGGGTGAGAACACCCATGTGATGCAATTCAGGTGTGGGGGGAGAAAAAGGTACATGTACCCTTCTTTTTTTTTTTTTTATGTGCGAGTTCAGCCATAAAAGTGTATAGCTGAACTCGCACTGCTCAGAGATCGCATGTGATCGACACCCGCACTGTGGGTGCGAATCACATGCGATCTCTGAGATCCAACAGTCTGAACCCTGGCTTATTGTGATCTTTTGCAGACAGGTGGCAAGAATATTCGATCTAAGGATTTATTCATCTTTTTTTCTAGTTTTGAAATGTTTGGGGTTTTTTTCACGTTTCTGGGAAGAAGTGAATTATGTTGATATACTTGGATATTAAGAGGCTTTTTCTTTTTGGTACACTTATATTGTGTTCTATGTATGTTATATTATCACTTTACTGATTATTTTGCTGTACTAAATGTATTCTATATTCACATTTATACGCATGTTATCATGTGCTGCTTTATTTGTCAATGTCCACTAATCTCCTATAGGCCCTGAATGTGTGCCCATTAAACGAGGTATGTGACCCTTGTTTTTTCCCCCTCCAATGCATCACAGTGCTCCTGTTAGTGAATCCATTATTATCCATTTATTTTATGTTGTGAAGAGATGGGAAGGAAGATTTAGGCCTCATGTACACTGCTGCTGGTAAACTGATGCTTAGAGGTATTTGGGTGTTTTTTTCAGCTGTCCATGAACTTTCCTCTTTTATCTTATCGGTACATTTACACAAGGTCGTTTCCAGGCAGTTGAGTTTAGAGGCTTTTTTGGAATGCAAAAAAATGAGGTTAGGCGCCTAAAAGCGGTAACTCGAGTCTAGGAGCATTTCATTTACAGGCGTTTCCATTTAAAAAAAAAAATAAAATTTCCAAAATTGCTCCTAGACGCAAACACGGCAATACGCCGCTAAACACGGCATGCGAAACGTGGCAAAACTGATGTTTTAGACCCGGTTTCTAGCTGTCAAGCTAAAATGTTCAGGGGAGGTTGAAACAGCGTCCCGTGTAAAATGGAGCCTTAGGAATTCTGGTAGGCTAATTTAACAAGACTGTTGTCCACCCAGAACAGAAATATCTATTCTGATATCATTTTGATTTTAATCTGAAACCTAAAAATTGATGGTTGAACCCCAATTTACATGTAAATGAGATTATTATAAATAATGCTAGGGGAGTTTGCTATTCACATAATGAGAAAAAGTCCCAATTACAATTTGAGGAAAAGCATTTTGCTAACTGTGGCAACCCCCTGATGTTTTACAAAAGCATTTCCTATAACTTCAGGTTTTAACTCTGTTTTATTTGGCTGAACAAGGAGGCTTAAATGTGACATACCAGACACCAGTAACCCTCCTCTGTTATCTTATCAGTACATTTACACAGAGTTGTTTAAGGTCTTTTCCAGGCAGTTGAGTTTAAGGCCCCTTTCACACGGGGCGGCAGAAGGGCGGCTGTTCTTCCGTTGCTAAATGCAAGCCAGGTACCAGACTCCAAATCACAACGCATTTGTACATTCCGTTTAGCCACGGTTACATGCAGCTACGTTTAGCTGCAGTGGAAACATTCTTGACATTTCTGAAGTGCTTCCTATTGATTTTCTATGCTTGTTGCCATTGCTATCTGTAGATGACACAGTGCACTGCTTTTACCTGCAGATTCATGCAGATGGCTGCATAACATTGTTCCTGTACGCATTCCAATCCATTTTTTCTAATCGTTCTAAATCGTCTAACAAAATTGTTGCTAAATGCAGAGTGTGAAAGGGGCCATAGGAAAGCATTGTCACAGTATAGCTGCGGTAGATAACTTCATCTATCCGCAGCTAAAAGCTGGATTCTATCCGTCCTTGTGAAAGGGGCCTTAAGGCTTTTTTTGGGAACGCAAAAAAATGGGTTCAGACACCAGTTCAGAGGCATTTGAAAAGCCAAACAGTTTTTAAACGCGGTAACTCGCATCTAGAACTGTTAAGTTTACAGGCATTTCCATTAAAAAAAAAAAAACGCTCCTAGACGCAAACGTGGCATGCAAAACGTCCGTTTTAGACCCTGGCTTCTAGCTGTCAAAAAAAAAACGTTCAGGGGAGGTTGAAATAGCATCACGTGTAAATGGAGCCTAAGGGCAAAACTTTTTGTTGTATTTTGGATTTGTTGATTTATTTTTTTTTTGGTTCTCCAATGTAAAGCTGGTCATATGGGTCATTTTTTTTTCACCTCAGCCAGCAGGCCCAAAGAATAAAATTGATTCCTTCATCCTCACAAGTGAGGTGGGTGGAGGAATCCTCTGCTGATTGAGAAACGTTTTCCAATAATCCTATTCTACAGAAGTTGATCTAACAACCAGACAAATTTCAGTCCATTTATGGGCAGCTTGAGGTAATCGCTTTTTGTCTGTTTTTAGAAAAATTTGTGTGCTATTGGAAGATTTTTCCTCTGTTCCTCTTCTGGTGACCACTCAGTTTTTTTTTTTCCCACTTACAGCCTTTGAGGTCATCACAGCAGTGGGAATGAATCACCCCATCATGGACACAGCATACACAGTATCTCACAAAACTGAGTACACCCCTCACATTTTTGTAATTATTTTATTATACCTTTTCATGTGACAACACTGAAGCAATTACACTTTGCTACAATATAAAGTAGTGAGTGTACAGCTTGTATAACAGTGTAAATTTGCTGTCCCCTCAAAATAACTCAACATACAGCCATTAAAGCCGCTGGCAACAAAAGTGAATACATCCCTAAGTGAAAATGTCCTAAAGGGGCCCAATTAGCCATTTTCCCTCCCCGGTGTCATGTGACTTGTTAGTGTTACAAGGTCTCAGGTGTGTTAAATTTGGTGTTATCGCTCTCACTCTCTTACTGGTCACTGGACTCTGGAACATTGTGATTGTTCAGTGTACTGTGGCCCCTCCCTTTTACCGATTAACCCGGGGAAATCCTGTAAAAGTGAATCCCTACATAAGTGAAAACAACGGTCGCCGAAATTACCGACATACAACTCAATAAAACTCCCCTGTCGTTTAAATGTGACAATATGTTCGACATGTGAGTGATGAAATATAACATCGTTTCACATTAACGAAGTCACAACAGTGTACTTTTCCATATTATTTTATTAATGTTTTTACACTCCC
>BLSH010479685.1:428593-440918 GCA_018402905.1 Glandirana rugosa | reverse complement strand
ATTGTGTCTTGCCTACAGTCAAGCATAGTGGTGGGAGCGTCATGGTTTGGGGCTGCATGAGTGCTGCCGGCGCTGGGAAGCTACAGTTCATAGAAGGAACGTTGAATGCCAACATGTACTGACATACTGAAGCAGAGCAGGATCCCCTCCCTTCAGAGATTGGGCCGCAGGACAGTATTCCAACATAACGACCCCAAACGCATCTCCAAGACTACCACTGCCTTGCTAAAGAAGCTGAGGGTAAAGGTGATGGACTGGCCAAGCATGTCTCCAAACCTAAACCCTATTGAGCCATCTGTGAGGCATCCTCAATCGGAAAGTGGAGGAGCGCAAGGTCTGTAACATCCACCAGCTCCGCGATGTCTTCATGGAGGAGTGGAAGAGGACTCCAATGGCAACCTGTGAAGCTCTGGTGAACTCCATGTCCAAGAGTGTTAAGGCAGTGCTGCAAAATAATGATGGCCACACAAAATGTTGACACTTTGGGCCCAATTTGGCCATTTTCACTAAGGGGTGTACAGCTAGTAAAAACCCAAAATTAAGTATCTCAGAAAATTAGAATATTACATAAGGCCAATATTACATAAGTTGGCTTACTGAAAATGCGGATTTCCTTTTCCAGCAGGACTTGGTACCTGCTCACACTGCCAAAGGTATCAATACCTAGTTTAATGATCATGGTATTACTGTGCTTGATTGGCCAGCAAACTCATCTGACCTAAACCTTATAGAGCATCTGTGGGGTATTGTCAAGAGGCATATGAGACACCAGACCCAACAATGCAAATGAGCTGAAAGCCACTGTCGAGGAAACATAACACCTCAGCAGTGTCACAGGCTGATCACCTCCATGCCGCACCGCATTGATGCAGTAATTCACGCAAAAGAGGTCCCTTCCAAGTATTGAGTGCATACTATGCACACTTTATTGGTCTTGTGTAGTAATCTAATTTTCTGAGATAATGAATTGTGGGTTTTCACACGCTCTAAGCCATAATCATCAAAATTAAAAGAAAAAAATGTTTGACATATATCACTCTGTGTGTAATGCGTCCTATATAATGAGTTTCACTTTTTGAATTGAATTACTGAAATAAATTAACACTTTGATATTCTATTTTTATGAGATGCACCTGTATATACAGTGTGTGTATGAATGGTTGTATATATTTGATATATGCCACAGGTGGAATTTTTTTTTTTTTTTTTTTTTAACAATTTCCTACATCATATTCGTTTTTTTTGTTCCTGTTTATAGAACTCTGTAGCTCAAGGTAAAATTTACACACAAACATGAATCAAAGCAGGGACTCCTCACTTATAGGATTACTCTGTCTGAGGTTTGTATCAGACATGGGTGACTCCTAAGGCAGGGAGTTTCTGCTATACTCACTATAGATAATCTGTAGTGCTTTGTGAATCCTTTGTTCTATAGTAAATGGTTATTCCCTATCACAGATCCCTCATGATGGAAGCGCCCAATACTGTATATGTGAATGCACATACCTTCAGATATTTTCCTGAATTCATTGGGAATGCCAATCATGAGGATTCTTTGATATGTAAATGTCAACATTTCCCTGTACTAAAGAGGGCTTACCTGCCCCTCTTGTGCTTTGCTCCTGGTCCACAATTATGATTGGGGGAGGGGGGCGGGATTACTCTCCAGTAGGTAAGTTCGGGATTTGGCTTTACTATGTATGCTCCTATTCAGCTTGGTTGCATTTGCGCTGTAATGATGCAGAAAAAAATAAAAAATTATCTCTATTCTGTACTCATTTAACCCCTGGAGAAAGAGATTGCAACCTGCTTTAATTAGGTAGTCCACGAACTGTTATGCAGTCCTTGCCCTGTGATTTCAGACAGCCAGTTGTAGAAAGCAGAATTTTCATGTAGGAAGATCACGTGTTTGATCTGTTTGTGGTCTGAGAAATGCCCTCTGCTCTGTAGCTAAACTCCTGCTTCTAGCCATTAAGGATACATTTAAAAATAGTGTCTTAAAAGTACAGTAGTCCTTGAAAAAAAATAAATACATGTTTAACTTGCAATTTTATTAGGGTTTGTTACATTTGCCACGATTTTTAATATGCATTTTTTTTCCCCCTTTCAGAACCTCGGTCCCATGGTAGAATGAATTTTCCTCCAAGGGAAGAGAGAAGCATGAAAATTAAAAGGTTAAAAGAGCGACAGATAAGCTCCCACAATAACAGTAAACTGCACAGTCCACCTTCCTCTCCACACAAAGCACACATTGCTACCAACTCACACATGCAGAATGGATACTCTAAAGGACAGCACCTTACAGGGGGACCCATTAAACTGAAGCAAGCTACACGGACACGGAGCAGTCCGCCAGCAGAGAATGACAGCACAGGTATGTCCTACAGTACATTTGTGATCTGTAAGAGGTCTGCTAAACACAAAATGGGGAACTTCTTCATTATTTTATATGTCCTTACTCTGTTATGTAATAGCATTTCTGCTCCCTGTGGAAGAGAAGCAAAGTGCATTAACCTTCGCATTCAGAGGAGTTCTGTTATTGTTCTGATTGCTTGCTATTGGTGCTTAACACATTCCTTTGTACACTGTTCTTAAGCCAGAAACATTTTCAGCAGCCAAATCAAGGCTTGCAAGGCACCAGTAATGATATATAAATATAGGCATTTTCACTGTCCTTTCTGCCAATTCATGTATTGCAGATGTCACTTTGGACTTTTTGTGATCTGTGCTGCAGCGCAAACAGGTTTACAGCCCAAACAGTATTTTATTTTTGGTAACATTCCAATAGGTTGAAAAGCCTACTGGCTACTTACAATCCACTTTGGCAAACCTACAGTGTTCTCACCTCTGTTCTTCCCCTGTGGATATTATGAAGCCAACAGAGGTTGGCCTAATGACCAAGGAACATGGGTGGAGCTGGCAACCTAAATGCAAATACCTGGTTGCTAGTCTTCAAAAAATGAGTCTTAATCTGAAAGTGTTTCAAACTTCCTGTGCCCCCTAGAATTTAAATATTCAATTCATTACATTTTCTCCAATTCTGGGTTTCAGAAAGAAGCAAATGACTGAGATATGGTTACTAGAGAAAAGTGAAGTCCTTTTTTTATGTTAGTTATTAAAGGTGAACTTTGAGTGATGGTTAGGAACAAGTGTTCCACAGTAGGAAATGGATACAACTCCTGTAATTGTTTTATTGTCTGTGTGGCTTGTGCTCTTGTTAGGCAGATTGGCCTTAACATCTTGGCTAGTGTTGTCACTTGAACAGTATGTAAGGGAAGTGTCCCCAATGGAACACAGTAAAAAAATACCTGGCATCGGGTTTTAACTGTTAATACTTTATCAAGAAAAAAATGACAATTTTACTAAAGGTATGTCATTAGTTTATTTTATATCCACCTACCCTAGTCTTAGAGCTTCATATGAACTTATTTTTGTTTGTATCTGTTACACGTAATGTTTCTGGTAAATGAACTGTTATGTACCTCACTGTGATTGCGCAGCACTTGGCAACACTAATCCAGGATGTTCAACAGGACATTGTCACAGCCATCGTGGAGGCCCATAAGGAAGTGTGGAATGAGATTTTCAGGATGAGTTATATTAGTCATGTTAAGCAATACTTACGGTTACATCTCTCCTATTCACCGATCAAGGCTCTGAACATTGGAAGTTTATGCAAATCTGGTTCCCCACAGACTAGAGAGTAACATCTGTGCTTTTTACCCGTACGCTGACTGTTAAATCAATACCAGTTGGCGGTTTCCTAAAAGCCAAAGATAAAAATAAAGTCAAAAAACAATATGTGCCAGAAGGCAATATTGTGCATTCATGTGGTTAAAATATATTTTTGTGTTTTTGCTTTGTCTTTCTTAGATGGAGAGGCAGAGCCGAAAAAGCTACAAGATATAAACCCTAGCATGAGCAAGCCTGTGGTAAGTATATTCTTATTTTATATTATGGAGAAATTGCACTTGTTACCTTTGCAGATTCCAAGCCTTTTTTAGCAAGGAACGTATGTTCTTAATACGGTAATGCTCCATTAAATTAGAACTAATGGTACCTTATGCATCTGTTCTTAAAGGGGTTGTAAAGGCAGAAGGCTTTTTATCTTAATGCATTCTATACATTAAGATAAAAAGCCTTCTGTGGGCAGCAGTCCCATCTCGATTCAGCAATGTCCCCGAATGCCTCGGCCACCCGGGACTCTCCCACCTTATTGGCTAGCAGTCACAGCAGTGGTGCCATTGGCTCCCACTGCTGTCAAACAAACCCTGTTAGCCAATCAGGAGAGAGAGGGGTTGGGGCCGGGCTGCGGCTCCGTGTCTAAATGGACACTGGTAGCTGTGACTCGGGTGCCCCCATAGCAAGCTGCTTGCTGTGGGGGCAGCACTCAACAGGAGGGAGGGGCCAGGAGCTCCAGCCAGGCACCCGAGAAGAGAAGGATCCTGGCTGTTCTGTGCAAAACCACTACACGGGTCATTTAAGTATAACATGTTTGTTCTAAAAAAAAAAACAAGACTTTACAATCACTTTAAATCCAGGATTGATTGATTCTAAACCTTGCTAAGCCTTGTTCTTTAGACCAGATGTGATGCGAACCTAAAATCAATTTGCACCATTGTTTATCCATCACCTATGGTGTCGTTATCTGATTTTGATTGAAACCTGATCATTGGCTCCTTGGCTGCCTTACTGACTCGGTGTAGTCAAACGAGTAATAAAGAGGGCTCCAAATAGAATAACTGCTCATTTTTATTAATCGTTCCATTATGTAACTAGAAGCCGGTCCATTTCAGTGGATTACAGAGGGTCCTTTCACCAGGGCTGAAAGATGCACCTATTAAAAAAAAAAAAAAAAAGGGGCCTTAATTTGTGATTACAACTGTCAGTATGTATTGGTATTTTAAAGCGAAGAACAATATCCTAATAGTAGAATTACCACAAAATACATTCATAAAAAATGCGTTTACAAAAAAAACTAACTAAAAATTCACATGTCCTCTATACAAAATAAAACCGAGCTTACTAAAACCAGAGCTTTGCATTGATTTATAGAAGTTTATGGTCACAGCATACACTTTCTTTTCATAACAGCAGCATTGTAATAGCCATGCGAACAGTAGTTGCTTTTGACATTCCAGTATCCGCTTACTTGAAAAATCTCCTTTCATGTTGTGATTGCTGCCTGTTGGCCATCTCTTTCCACAAATTCTTGGATTTCCTGGATGCTTTGCAACTTCTTCTCTATTTACTTTCAATTTCTAAACATTACATATCCCATGGTATCTTGCTGTCTGTAATGAACGATTCTTGTACTGACGCCGCCTCCGTAAACTCCTCCTCTCAGCACCTCTGTAGTTCATAAAACCGGCTCTGTGAAATGTGTGACACTTCATTGTCAATGTGTGGGGATCTTCACTAAGTTTACACACTTCGAGATCATTCAGATTCATAGAAATAGGCTGGAAATTTGAAATACAATGTGGAAATGAATATATGATTTTACGTTTTGACCATGGATATGCTTTTAAAATTCAGTTTTGTTGAACAAATTGTCCTGTTGGGTAGTGAGAGAAATCAGGATAGTGTACAACAAGTGCATCTAGGCTGCCTCAAAGGCTTCCATTACCTGACGCATATTTAGGGTGTGATATGAAATGTGGTCACTCAAAAAGTGTAATGATGTTGTATTTTGATAACTATATGGATTAACACATGTAATGATGATAGCCTATTTTTTATTTTAATTTAGCTGTGATTGCAACTGGCAATGCACTTTTAAGGCTAAGGTCACACTAGCATTAAAGCGGACCTCCATCCAAAAGGGGAAGCTCTGCTTGTTTGCTTCCTCCACCCCTTTGACAGGTACCCGTCCCCACTTCCAGGAGACCTCACTGTGGCGGCGTCCCCCAGAAGTTCGGCCCCTCTCCTTCCACCACCACCGCGCCATTCAGAAAGCTTGGCTTGGTTGCATTAGGCAAGTGTCCTAATAGTAAAGTCAGCAGCTACAGTATTTGTAGCTGCTGATTTTTAATTTTTGGAGGGGGCTGGAGCTTTGCTTTAAAAGCAGGCATTTGAGAGGCGTTAAAAATGCCCCTCAAATGCCTATGCAAATGATACAATGGCCAGCACATAGTGCTATTCACACTATCAAAACATATGAAGCGTTGGCGTTATTTCAAAGCCTCCTATTCAAGTCTGTAGCAACACATCGCAAACCCTCTGGCAGGCAGTTGCGGAACTTTAAGATTAGTTTATTTCCTGTAATGGAATAGAAGTTTGTAGAGCCGTTTTACCGTACCTTAACGCTCATCAAACGCTTCAAAACCGCCCATAGGGCGTTTGGGGAGCATTTTTAACTTGTCATTAACACTTGTAAAATGCCAGTCAAATGCACATACTAAAGCTCATTAATGTGAATTGAGCGCCCATACTAACGCTTTAGGAGCATTAAGTGGTAAAATTTAGTCACGTGAACGTTGTTTCGCTCCTCAAACCCGTTCTACTTACCTAAGTGCTAGCTCAGTCCTGTGCTCATCTGCAGCGACTCTCTCCTCTCTCTTTGCTCACAGAGGTAGCAGCGGGAGCCACTTGCTTTTGCTGCTGTTGGTCAAATCCTGTGAGCAGGGGATGGGGATGAGCTGTGCTGTGTATGTCAATAGATTTAGACAGCCCTACTCTGGTTCGTGCCTCCAGTTGCTTCCCCATGGGAAGCAGCTTTTTGTGGTTGTGCACTGGGAAGAGGAGGTGCCTGGAGCGCTAGAGGGGGACCGCAGAAAAGGAGGTTCGGGCTCACTCTGTACAATACCATTGCACAGAGCAGGTAAGTATACCTTATTTGCCTGC
Source organism: Glandirana rugosa (assembly GCA_018402905.1). NCBI lineage: Eukaryota > Metazoa > Chordata > Amphibia > Anura > Ranidae > Glandirana > Glandirana rugosa. The sequence continues at coordinate 434,072 of BLSH010479685.1, read as the reverse complement.
AGGTTCTGAAAATCGAAATTAAACTCAAATTAAAGAAAAATAACCTGCTGATAGTGTTTTTATAATAAAAGGGGCACTAGTGGTCTTTTCTGTCCTAAATGGTTCTCTCTGGCTGTCGAGAATGTACACATTACATTACATTAATGTACATTTATGGCACCAGTCTGTGCCATGATGAAGTGACTCCAGTGCTCATGCACAGGAGTGACATTGTTGTGGCCAGCCATCAAGCAACTCAATAGAGTGAACCCAGAAGGAAGACTGGGCAAAGATGGAAGCACCTGTGACCAGCTAGACTGCAGACTCCGCAGCGCTGAAGGCCATCGTTTGACAGGCAAGTCGGCCATAATATATGCGGGCGCATTAAAAATAAAAAAAATTTAGTGGAGTTTAATTCCTCTATAAAGTCACCCTGTTGTCCCAGAAAGACACAAGGAGAGGCATCCCTGTTAAAGAATCGGGTATGTGTCAAATAGCATGTTCCCCTGCGTGTGCTTTATTTACTCCCTCTGATCCCTACTTCACTAAGACCCCCTTTCACACAGGCAGTTTTCAGGCGTTTTAGCGCTAGAAATAGCCTCTAAAAAGCGCCTGAAAACTGCCTCCCATTCATTGCATTGTCTTTTCACACTGGGGCGGTGCGTTTGCGGACCGTTACGGAAAGTCCTGCACGCAACATATTTGGGGCGGGTTGGGAGCGCTGTAAATGGCACACCCAAAATGCCTTTGCCCATTGCAATGAATGGGCAATTGCTTCCAAAAGCGCCTGAAAAGCGGTTTGGAAGTGCCGCAAAACGGGTCTTTTTTTTTTTTTTTTTTTTTTACCCAAAAAAGCAGTCTGCTAGAGCCTGAAAACAGGCGCAAAAGCGCCACTAAAGCATGGCCGAAATGACCGGTGCTTTAGTGTTGTTTTACTGGCGCTGCGGTGTGAAAGTGGTCTAAAGGACACGGTAGAGAAGTAAGGGTTGGATAAGAGGAATCACAGTGCCCATAAGGGAACACGTTTTTTTAGGCACACCCAGAAGTGTCCAGTAAGAGCTGCGCATTTAGGTCTGGAAGGAAACCGTGCTTTTGCAGATTGCTAAAGCATCTCATTAACTTTATTTAGTATAACCACAGGGTTGCTTTAAAAAATGTTTATCCTGTTGGGAATTTTAGTTTTTTGTGGATGGGTTTGCATCGTATATGTGTGATGAGAACAAAAACTATGGATTATTTTTATTGTATACAGACAAGTAACGGTGTACTAGATGATATCAGACCACAATATAGGGTTTATGGCCGGTCTTGTACTCCGTTTTTGATTGGCTATAGCCCATCATCTGGTCTGTATTAAATTTTAGACCCTTATGTCACTTGGGTTCTTCTACAATTGCCGTAATAATAATAATTTCCAAGCTAGCTTAAAGTTTTCCTGTTTTTTATTTTTACGTCTAAGGTTTCCAGCTTGGAAGCAAGGTCTGCTTTGTTATCATGGAGTGTTCAGATTGCTTCTGAAAACCGAGAAAGTCCCACAACTCTCCTACCAAGAAGATTTGTATATGAGGTGACTGTGTCCAACAATGGCAAAAATGGGAAGTTCAAGCCTGCCTACTCGTGAGTACATGCTGCATCTGATAGCTGCTTTGTTCATAATTATTGTAGGGGGGTGATGGTTTCAGTGCTCAGAAGACTATTTCAATTTACACAATGCCTACTGGACCAGTGAGCGTGAAGACATTTCAACGATAAGAGCAAGCAGTATATTGTTTTTTTGGTGGCTATAAAAAATGATTTGTGTAAGCATGTGGTGTAAGGATATCCTAGTGGTGTTTGTAAAGCTATACTTCTCTTATTGAATTTTTCTTACCTGACAAAATAAAGTGGCTGTGTCTAAGTCGCTTGAAGCATGGAGTGCCACTAAGTGTTTGTAAAAGAATTGTTCCTATAAAGATTATATAGTGTATGAACAGTATTGTAAAAATAGAATTCTAAACTTGCAGAATTTAGTGGTCATTTTTTCATATATAATATCTTCATTATATTAGATGTAATTTGTAATAGCTGACAGCCCTCATCTTTTGTTACATCCCCTTAGTTTTGATAACACCATTTCACACTGAGGAGTGTTTCAAACGCTTTGGCGTTAAGATCTGAAAAAGTCACTAAAAATGCTTCCCATTAAAATCAATGAATGCTTTCACACTGGGGCAGTGCAATGAAAAAAAATAATGCATGCAGCCCCTTTACAGCATGTTTGGAGAGCTAAAAAATAAAGTGCCTCAAAAACGCCCCTCTCCATTCAAATGAATGGGAAGGGCCTGAAAAGCGCCTCCAAAATGTTTTTTTGGAAAAGAGTTGTAAAAAGTGTTTTATGGGCAGTTTAGAAGCGCCTCAGTGTGAAAGGGCTCTTAAGGGTTTACTGTAAATCAGTAATCCTAACTTGCTGTATACTTGAGTTGAATTACATTTATATCATAGCATACCACTCAGTCTGATCTTAAACTCCCCCAATCCAGTGAGATATTGCTCACTTGATTGCTCAGCTTCCTGTCTAAAATCTTTGGGGTCTGGACCTGTGCATGGACTATGCATCATATGGCTGGATGGTTAAGTCAGAGATCTCTTTCTGAATTGGGAACAGCACAGTGTAAGACTAGGGGTCGGGTGCTGTGGGAAAAAAAAGTAATGGAACAAAGCCACCATTAGTGCTCTAAGTATAACTGCAGAAGTTCAACAAGCTACACCCCAAAGTTTTACCTCCAAGAAGAACATTGTATTCTTTTTGGATGGAGTACCAAAAGTGGGTTGGAACCCCTCTCAATATTTACTGCTTCTTGTGGCCCTTTTGGGGAGATGCCTCCTCACTTCCTGATCTTGAGAATGTCATCAGGACAAGACATGAGAGGCAATTTTCAAAAGTGACCCAGACAGCCGTTTACTTTTTATTTTAAATGAATGTAGGTTAGGGAAAAATTATGAATGGTTGCTTCCCATTGGATTTTCCCTTTTTTCTTTCTGGTGACTCTCTTCTCCCTCATCCCTTAGTCAGCAGTAACAACCTGAATAAAGATTATGGTGGTAGCAGGGTATCTTGTAAAGTCTATGTGCTTTTCATATTAGCAGGTGCAGCTTCAATGCAGTGTCAATATCTAGCTTTATATACATATTAGTGAATTTTATCTTAAAAATAACTTTGTTTGCTAGTCAGTCTGCACAGGGAGGATATGTATTATTGCTGTAATAGTCTATAAATATGTATTTATTTTTGTATAGAGGGGAAGCTACAACATGTACACTGACTGATCTTCGACCAGCAACCGACTATCATGTCAGGTATGTACCCTTGTAGACTAACATGCACTATCTTATAAACGTGATATAGGCTTGTGCTGAACAAACCATTTATTTGGTTATAGTTAGGGCAAGTATTTTATACACTTTACATGTACGTTATTCCTTCCTCATAGGATCTTGTTACCACAAGCTGTATAAGTACTCATACCAGGGCCAGTTTGGCTAGACGTTTATTACTACCAATGAGTTTCCAGTTGTTGGAGGAATCAGAACACCTGCGAGATGGCACAAACTAGAACATACAATTTTCCTTTTCTAACCCTATTGGTCACCATGCAGCCATGGTGACTGGGTGACCTGTTTGGGTTTTTTGAATAATAAAAGAGTTTCCATTTTTTTTTTCATAAAGTTTCCACCTACTACTACATCATTATTATTTAGTTACAAAGACTGTCGGCTACAGCAAACATTTAACTCTGCGTATGACTGTTTTTACACTCAGTTTTTCCAAGATAGTTTCCTTCAGTAATGTTTTTTTTTCTTTTTTTTTCCATTTAGAGTATCTGCAACATGTCTGCCTTTAGAAGGCTCAATTTCTGAATTAGTGAGTTTTACTACCGAAAGCTGTGAGCCAGATTCGCCAGCACCACCAAAACTTCTCACCCGCACCCGAAATTGCTTAAATCTACAGTGGAAGGTAGGCATACAAGTCTAATAGTTTTGTGCTCTCATGATGCAAGATTAAAATATTCACTTTTACTCATTGTAAAGTTTTTAAATATAATGATTTTAAATCCTATATCCTCGGTGGAAGGTAACACATCTGTTATTCGTCTGCCCCTTTAGCAATTCTGGGTTCAATTATTAGCCACTTGTTGACCATGCACTGTGCATATACTGAGACAGTGCGGGCCGGTTGTGCAGAATGTCGTGTATATATACATGGTTCTGCATTGCCAGGTAGGGGCCGTGTACCCACCTGTGCTGTGATTCATCACAGCACATGCAGATCACCAGGTCCCGGTTAGTGATTGACTGCCGGCAATCGGCTCTGAGGCTGCATTCACACCTGATCATGCCGGTTTCCGGGAAGAAAGTCGCGCGATTTTGTACAGATCAAAAGGTCACCAATGCAAAAAGCAGAATAACGCCCAAATCTGCCTGAAAAAATACTTCCAGAACTTGTTTGAGCTTCAGGCGTTTTCAGGCTTTTGGCTTCAAGCATTTTTGAGTGGAGATGTGAACCATCTCCCTAGAGAATCATTGATTTTTTTTTTTTTTCTTCCCTCCAGGGTTTTGTAGCTTCAGGCTTCAAGCTAGATAACACTAATGTGTGAATGGGGCCTGAGTCTCTCAGAACACAGCTCTGTGGGTGTACACAGCACAGTGCTGTGTTCAGTGACAAGGGATCTAGTTGCTTTTTGCATCGCACTAGATGTTAACCCCTTCTTGCCCAGCGTCCATACAGTGACAGTGCATATTATTAGCACTAATCACTGTAATTGGTGATGTCAGTGGCAGTTCCCACTAAGTGTTAGTGTCAGATTGTGCGCTTTGCCGCGCTAAGTCGCTGATCACCGCCATTACTAGTATAGATAAAAGTAACCCCCTCTGCTGCTTTTCTCCGGCCTCCCGTCCCACCAGGAGACCGAAGCTTCCATCCGGCGCGTCCGCCGGCTATGTGGAGTCCCAATAGAAGCCGCAATTGGCTTCGATCAGTCACCTTTGTGAAATTCCGGAAGCGACATCACAACGTCCCTTCCGGTTTACTCGGCAGCCAATGGCACAGAAAAAAATGACCGTATTCTGAATAACCGTTTTTGGCGATCTGAATACTTTTAAGTGCAAAGGAGGCATAGGGGGAGTCTTTTAGACCCCCAGATTCCTCCATAAAGAGTACCTGTCACCACATATTACTGTCACAAGGGAGGTTTACATTCCTTGTGACCGCAATAAAAGTGGTCAGATTTTTTTTTTCTGTCCCCGCGAGCTCCGCAGCAAAAAAAAAAACGCATACGTAAGCAATGCCAAGCTGCGGTTTCTAAAGCAACCAAAATCCTTTCTTGTATTAAGAGAGGTATGGACTCCAGAGACAGAGACATTATTTTGCTGACGTATAAGGTCTACTCCAGAATGATTACTAAACATGTCCCCGTTTTATTACAGAGACAGAGACCTCAGGTATGGAGAGAATTATGTTCTT
>BLSH010479685.1:376844-387097 GCA_018402905.1 Glandirana rugosa | reverse complement strand
TTATTATACATTCCAAATTTATGTACTTTAGTGGTGTTCTTGTTAGATATATGTTGCTTTGTATTTTTCATTGTAATATTAGGTATCTTCAACAATATAAAGATACCTTGCATATATGTATTACTAAATTGTTACTATAAAATAGATAATATATTTAATGTCTAATAAAAAGTATAAAAATCTTTATACAAAATGTTTGCCTATTTTAATTTTGTAATTGTATCAGGGTTTTTGCTTATTTTTTTTGAGCAGTAAAATACAAGAAATGTGTTTTTTGAACAAAAACTTAAAGCATCTCACCCAAGAACAAAATGTGGTAGCTGCATTAGGCTGGCTGCACATCACTCTGGGGCATTGGATTAAGCCCATTCATTTAAATACACTGCCGATTTAAGAGAGCAGGTGAAAAATGTACTTGCAGTTTTTCTTTTTAATTTAGGCCACCAAACACATGAGTGTGTTGCAGTCCGCTAAAACACGTGCATTGTGGAGGTTCAGTGAGAAGCCAATCAAAATGAAGAAAATATGTAACATTCCTTACCGCACTGCATAGGTGTGAAGCCAGTTTTAAAGTGTTACTAAACCGAGGACCCTGCATTCACTAGATCTGTTCTCCCCAGTATTATTATTATTATATGGGATTTATATAGCGCCAACAGTTTATGCAGCACTTTACAACTTGAGGGTAGACAGTACAAATACAATACACTTAAATACAGTAGGAATTAGAGGGCCCTGCTCATTGGAGCTTACAATCTAAGAGGGAAGGTCAAGAGATACAAGAGGTAATAACTGTGGGGGATGTGCTCATGGAGAAGGTAAATGTACAGTTGTTAGGTGGGAACCAGATAGGCTTCTCTGAAGAGATGAGTTTTCAGGGATCGTTTGAAGGTGGACAAAGTAGGAGAACGTTGGACAGATTGGGTTAGAGCATTCCAGAGGATGGGAGAGGCTCTGGAGATGTCCTAGAGGCGAACATGGGATGAGGCGACAAGGGGGCTAGAGAGCAGGAGATCTTGGGAGGAGCGAAGAGTTTGATTTGGTTGGTATTTTGAGACCAGGTTAGTGATGTAGCTGGGGGCCAGGTTGTGAATGGCTTGATAAGTTATTTTTAGTATCTTGAATTTAATTCATTGGTTGAGTGGCAGCCAATGGAGAGATCGATATAGGGGTGTAGCAGACGCTGAGCGGTTTTTAAGGTGGATGAGCCTGGCGGCTGCGTTCATGATGGACTGAAGTGGGCATAGCCTATTTAGAGGTAAACCAGTGAGGAGGGAGGGAGTTGCAGGTCGAGGTGAGAGATGACCAGGGAGTGGATTAGAAGCTTGGTGGTGTCTTTGGTTAGGAAGGGGCGTATCTTGGAGATGTTGCGTAGGTTGAGGCGACAAATTTTGGATACCAATTTGATGTGGTGCCGAAAGGTTAGTTCGAAGTCCATTATTACACATAGGAACTTGGTGTAGGGGGATGGGTTGATAGTTGAGCCATTGATTTTGACAGAGAAATCTGGGGAAGTGGCACGTGGGGGAGGAAATATCATAAGCTTCGGTTTTGAATAGGTTGAGTTTGAGGAAGTGATGCGACATCCAGGCTGATATGTCTGTTAGTAAGTTGGTGATGCGTGAGGAGACAGATGGAGAGAGCTGGGGGGTGAAGAGATAGATTTGTGTGTCATCAGCGTAGATGATACTGAAAGGCATGGGAGGCAATCAACTGACCCAGGGAGACAGTGTATATTGAGAAAAGGAGAGTTCCAAGAGCAGAACCTTGGGGGACACTGACCGAGAAAGAAAGAGGAAGAAGTAGAGTTGTAAGTGACACTGAAGAAGCGGTGGGATAGGTAGGATGAGAACCAGCGAAGAGTACAGTCACTGAGACCAAAATACACAGAACATGGAAATGCAATAGTTTTAGTACATATAAACTGCTAAATTCCTTTTCTCATCAGCAGTATACAGCAGCCTTGTGACTTCTATCAGTTCCTAGTAAAGATTTTAAGAGGAGTTTTTAAACTGCACTGAGCTGTCCTATCAGGATCCAGGAGCCCTGACCCTCTGGTCAGTGCTGATTGGCCCTGTGCTGATCACATGACTCCCAAGAAAAGAAAAACTCTATGCACCAAACTGAGCATGTGCAGCCTGACTCCAAAGGCTCTGTCTTATCTGGACAAGTTCTGGAGTCAGTGGAAGGAGGGGAGGATCTGTACACACAGGATCAATCAGCCTTTTTACACAATGCAAAGGATTAACCCCTTAGGTTTCACAGTGGGTATAACAAGCATGCTTTACTGCATGTACAGACTGAAGGGTTTAGTAACACTAAGGTTTTTTTATTTTTATTTTTTTCTCTACCTGATGATCCTGCTAGTGACATATTTTTCCTGGAGCTCATCATGTCAGCCTAAGTATGGGTCAGGTCCTCCCCTCTGACCCCCATAGGACAACCCACTAAATGAATAAAAGGAGGGCCTCCCTATACCCCTACATTCCTAAACCACCTCGCGATGGAACATCAGGGTGGGAAACCCTAGGCTGACACGATGAGCCTCCAGGAAAGTAAAATTACAGTAAGTATGATAAAAATTTTCCCTATTCCTGGAGCTCATCATGTCAGGCTACGTATGAGATTTAACTAGCATACAGAAAAAAATAAAACAGGGCGGGAAAAAATAACCACACATCACTCCAACTCAATGCCCAGAAAACCTGTATTGTATTGGACATAAAAAACGGAGGTCAGCACCAAATTGCCCAAACCGGGCCGTACATTACATCTAAGCGATAATGAGCAATGAAAGCGTGGATTACCAGGATTTGGATATGGATTACCAGGATTCTAGATGGGGCCATTTGATCAATTTTAGGACTTAATGATAGATAACCAGTTATTTGCCAGCTTGAAAGTCTTCGTTCTCTGCAGATACGTTGGACCTAAAAATTGCTTCCACTCTTGACCAATCTTACTGTCCCGAAACTGCAGACCATGAAGGTTGCACCACTTCCGAACTTATGAGAAAAAGGTCCAACCTTTTGCAGAAAAGAACCTCTGTCTTGAAACGGCTCAAAATATGGAGACTTGGCTGAGAAAGCTTGGATTTTTTCTGAGACGTGACTGGTTGTTGATTTAGTTATAAGTTTGCTTGTATGAAACCTGATCTTCTACACAATGAAAGGCTGAAACGGTCGACAACTGGACCGAACTGTAGACAAGCCCTTTGTCTAGGGCCGATTGCAAGAGCGCCAAGACCTCAATACGAGAGGAAGACTCAGGATTGCATTGAATAATCATTGCCACACCAAAGATCTTTTCCACATGCTATAGTACGTAGAATTAAAGGATATCTTTCAAGATTCAAGCAGCTTCTTCTGCTATGCCCACCTGGGCTAGCCGGCTTCTTAAAAATAACCAGGCTGTCTAATTGAGCGATATTGGGATGAGGCATGCTGTCCGAGTACCAAAGATCTCTGAAGTGCCATCAGCAGAGCAATCAACTGCCTCAATAGTAGAAACCATGAACGGATCATGTTCAGGATTAGGGAATTTTCGAGAAAAAAAAAACCTATACAGGCACAGAAAATGCAGCGCTGGGACAGAGCATCATGACCACTGGCTCTCGGATGGAAGAACCAGGAGAACACTACCAGCTGAGCACTGACAGGAGATGCCATTAAATCCACTTGTAGTGTACCCCACTGAGCAAATAGTTATAGGAAACATCCATTTGTTTTGATCCAGAAAGTGCGCGCTCAAATAGTGTCTGCTCACATATTCTCCACCCTGGGAAGGTAAGAGACTGACAGGGACAACAGATTGCACTCCGGCAACCAAAAGATGTATGCCGCAATCTGCCCAAGGCTGCTTTCCTCCCTGATTCTACACATATGCTCCTGTCTGAATCCTCACGATGGTCTTGAAATAGTGGTACAAAGATCAGTAATGCCTCCAGTGCTGCCATCAACTCTAGAATGAGGAATCGCTCCCTTCAATCTACCTTGAGCAAACTGGTTCTGACAGTGAGCTTGACCCACTGCTGGAGTAAAGCAAGCTTAAAGTGTTTGAGATGCCATCTAGCCCAGGCCACTGTGGGGACTGCTGCATTCATCAATACCCTCATACAATGCCTTTCTGATATCAAATGACTTGTCTTCAGAGCACGGACCATCAAGATCAAGAGGAGCATCTTCTGTGGAAGGAATACTTTCCCCACTGTGGTTTGAGACACCCAGAAGCAACCTCTGTGAGGGAACTAGCTGGCTCTTGCTAAAGATGAGCAACCAACCAAAGCTCTATAGCATCTCCAGGGCCTCATCCGATGATTCAGAAGCCCCCTAACTTATTTCCACTGCTTTCCATCTAAAATGCATCTCATCAGCCTTAGAAAGGAGAAATGAAATAGCAGACATAGGTCATCCTCCTACATATATTCTTTGGAAAGGTCTGAAGGTTGGTCGGCCTGAGAAAACGATTGAGTCCAGTTACTGGCTTCAGAAGGAAAACTGGACCTGGCCAGAATCGATGACCCTTGCGCAAGGCAAGTCCAAACAGCTCTTTTAGAGTGTCTTGATCTCATGCTTAATGAATTGTGACAGTTGTGTCTATCATCATCTTAATCCCCGACTTTCTGAGCAAAGCAGGATTCATAAAGTCCTGTTCATGCACATCTTGGCAGAGCCTGAAGAGGGCTGCCTTTCCTGGGAAGCAGATGGGTATGGCCCCCTACCTTATTTAGGAGCGCTGGTCTTTATTCGGGGTTGGCATTTGCTTTCCTGCAGAAAAAGGCAAGCAGAAACTTTGAGCTTGTTCAATGACTATTAAGCAGCAGTGCAGTGCTTCCTCCATACAGATGCTTAGTAAACCAGTAATAAGGAAAATGTCCACTTCAGCCATGATATTGCAGAGCTTCTACATTGCGAGTGATTTACACTCATATGCCGCCCCAGAGGCCAGCAGAGGGGCTCCCTGATAGATGATGCATTTAGCATGTGAGCACAGGGACCACATCCCAGTGGAACAGGATGGACAGCCCAAAGTTTATTCAGGCTAGGTAGGAGATATGTGCCAATTTCCTGGACCCGGTCCCTTCCCGGGTGTGTGGGAACAGCTCCTTTTAGAGTGTGTTTACAAGTTTACTGAATGTGACAACCTGTTAGGCGTCGTCATCTGGTCTTTGCTTGCTTCAACCAACAGGATTCACACAGTTCTATTCCATCTGCATCCTCTCTTGGAAGAGTCTAGAAAAAGTTGATTTGCCCACAGTGTGAGTGGAAACCACTTCTTTAGAGTGTATTGCTCACATCTTTAATGCATATGACAACCTATTCGGTGTGGATATCTTTGTCCTTGACTGCTTGAAGCAGCAGGATTCATAGTCACACTCATTTGTATCTTCTCTTTGATGAGATTGAAGCTGATTGTTTGCCTGGGAAGTCCCTGAGACTGCATATTGCCAGAATAGGCAACCCCTCATTGGGCCAGTGGACACATTCCTTAGACTTGACGATCGTATACAACAGGTCGTATGAACGACCGTTGTATGCGAAATTGATTGTTAGTACGCGCGATTAGAACAGCCGACGTACGACAGTCGTACAACGGGAGTTGTATGAGCAAACTAGAAAACTTGGTAGTACCAACAAGCGGTCATACGACAGTTGTATCGTGTGTACAGAGAAGTTGGTCCAACAAGTTGTATTGTGCAAAACACGCATGCTCAGAAGTCAGGAACGGCCGGATGCTACTTACATGCACCTGAACGTTCTCTTTATACGTTCGCTATGTTCAGCTTGATCGTATGATCGTGTAGTGCACGTCAGTATGCTAAATACAACAGCCAACATACGATTTGGTCCGTTCGGTTGTACAACCGTTGAACCGTGTGTACAAGGCTTTAGAGTGTATTGACCACAGGCTTAATGAACATCACAACCTGTTAGCTGCCATCATCTTTATCCTTGGTTGCTTGAACCAAGCAGTATTCTTGCAGTCATGTTCATCCTTAATTGCTATTAGAAGCAGCTAAATAGGATTGGTTTGCCTGAAAAAAAAAACTTGGAGACTGTTCCATGTCGGAACAGGTAACCCCTTCACAGAGCGATTGGAAACACGCCTCTAGAGTGTATAGACCATGTGCTTAAACAAATGTGACAGCCTGTTAAGTGTTGCCATCCTTATCCTTGTCTGCTTGAACCAACAGGCTTCATATAGCACATTCATGTGTATCCTCTCTTAGAAGAATCTGGAAAGAGTTGATTTTCCCAGTGTGAGTGAAATCAACCCCTTTAGGCTCCGTTTCCACTAGTGCAGCTTGTCATGCGACTTTGGACACAAAGTCGCATGACAAGTCACAATCCATTGATCTCAATGGCACCCGTTCCCATCTATGCGACTTTGTAAAGGAGTCTGCACCACTTTTATGTGACTTTGGAATCACACCAGCAGAAATGTAGCCTAAGATATATAGGTGTCGTCAAGAAATATACAGTGCTTTGCCTGCCAAGGCATGAGTGGCACAGGACCAGCTTAAGGCCGTGCTTGATGCCTGTCAACTGGAGGGACTAAGAGCCGGTTCACACTACAGCGATCGACTTGCGGGGGGTGACCTCAGCGTGGCCTGCAAACAACCTCTGTAATAGAAGTCAATGCAAGTTGCCTGAAGCCGCCCCAAAGGTAGTACAGGAACCTTTTTCTGAGTCGCTCCTATTAGAATGGTTCCATAGCACTGCATGGAGGTGACTCAAGTCGCCTGACAAGTCGCCACAGTGTGAACTGGCTCTAAATGTTAAAAAGGCCATAGTTAATTTCTCATACACCTGAAAGAAAACTTACTTGAACGGCGCCCCTTATCTCCTTAGCAAGGCCTGGCTACCAGGAAGAGTTGATGCTCATGGCTTAGCAATATAAGCAAATGGCTTTGCAGCAAGCTGGCAGAAAGACAAGGTAACCATACATAGTCTTACTGCACAAGGACCTCTTGACCTCACTTATATCTGATAAATAGGATACTAAGCAAGAGTCATTTGACAATTTAATATATCAAAAGTTACCCATCTACTTCAATGATAGCCCTGCCGCTTGATAATGAAGTTCAAAACAGTTTTATGCAATAGGAATTAGCTGATTTGGCAATAATCCTCTAAGGGGTTAACCACAGCTAAAGGGTAGCTGACACAGTGGGTTCTCAGACCTGACATTAGTACCAGGTGCTTAATGAAACAAACAACTATGCCAGAAGCAAGACAAGTATAAAAAAAAGCTTGTTCAAGACAGAAAAAAAAGGCAGGATCACAATAATATTCAGCAAAGCTTTACCTATAGCTAGTACAGATTTCTCATTTTTTTTTTTCTTTTTCAAAAGTAGAGTGAGGCTGGTCATACACTACACGTCTCTCCAACCTCTCCCAGATCCACCTTCCACCATGCAGTGCAAGGGTGTGCCTGATTGCACACAAATTACATGGGTTATGTTTGATCTCACACTACATGGTTTTGGTAACCTAAAGGAAAGCTGAACAAGAACTGTACAGTGCAAGACCTGTCCCCCACCCCAATCGCCAACATGCAGCCAGCCAGGTGCCCACATTCCACAGCAAGCTGCTGTGGAACTCAGACATCCCAGCTGCCATATTGGGGTCTGTACAATCTAGAGAAACATCACTGAACAAAGGACGATGCATTACAGACAAAAAAAAGTAAAATCGGCCTGTACAGAGAGCAGAACACGCCATGCCCTCTGCTAATAACAGATCTAACACACCATTTAGGCTGCATGGACTTGCCCGGGCACCAGGGTGCTCCTACAGGAGGGAGTTTACCGCTGTCCAGGAGCCCTCCACCTGGCGAGGCTAAACCAGGCAGGAGAGGTAGGAATCTTCAATACTTATCACTTCATCTAAGGATCATAGTGGTGTTGTCTCCGGAGCAAGGACAAAAAAGGAACGTAGGGGTATAGGGAGGCCCTCCTTTTATTCATTTAGTGGGTTGTCCTATGGGGGTCAGAGGGGAGGACCTGACCCATACGTAGGCTGACATAGTGAGCCTTCAGGAAAGGAAAATTACGGTAAGAATGATAATTTTCCCTAATTGTGTTCCTAAAGCTGTCACTGTACTGTTTGGAATATCGGCTTTGCCCTAAAACAGTATGTTAGGAATACAAAACACCACACCACTACATAATAGGAAGTGTTCTGTTGTCCAGAAGGAACTGTGAACAATAACCGATTACCAGCAGAGGCAGAAGGCACAGGAAGGTCCCCTTTTGCAGGTATAGCTATGTAAAACATTAGGAGTCTATACTGTTTACAATCCAGTAATACACTCTCGCCCTGCACTACGCATATTCAGTTCTCAATTTTTAGACATTGCTGAATTTGTAGAGGCCGATCTGCTGACAGCCTTAAAGCGGTATTAACCCCTCCTATCCTTTAAGCCAAGGAAGCTGCTTCTGTTTGATCTGCAACTGCCATGGTGCTACACATGTGATCAGTTATGACTCCCGCCATTTGATGGTTTGACAGTTTGGTTGAAGACAGAAGCAAATGTGACAATTTGCAATCCCGGCATTCCAGGAATGTAACTGTTTTTTGAAAGCATTAAATTGATGGGTTTAGTTCCACGATGATTTACTGCTGGGGTTCTGAGCCTCAGCAAAATGGCTGCCTCCGGAAAGAAGAAACTGGAGCAATGCTGGAGGAAATTTACAGCACACAATAATTTTGGTAGTATCATTATTAATATGGAATGTATGTTTCCTGCTAAAGAACATTAGTTTTTATCAATTTGTTATGGGTATTGGTATTCACAAGAAATGTTATTTGAGACTGCTCAGACAGAAGATGGTTCTGCCATGGTGTTCTGTCTGGGCAGTCTCCAATAAAGTTTATTGTGGATGATTTCAATGGTGTACAAACCCCCTCTCATAATTATAAGCAGATGTCCAGAGCTCCCCCCCCCCCCCCTTACATCAGATCTTCAATGAAGTTTCTTGTGGATGATACCAGCGGTGGGTGACTAGAGTTAGCTGCCAAAGCTAAATTCTGAGAAAAGGGGAGGTGGAAATTAGGGGTCGCTGTGGCTGCACAGAGAGGAGCAGGATGCTGGCGGAGGAGTTCTGTTCTCTCTGCTGCCGACTGCTGAGACAAGGTGGAGAGGAGGGGGGTGCTGCAGGAGAGGTGCAAGGACCACATAAAATGGCTTGGAGGGTCGGATTCGGTTTGCGGGCCTTGTGTTTGACACTTGTGACTCAGGGATGGGATTCTTTGGTCCTTAGAGATAGTGAGGAAAAAAGTATTTGATCACCTGCTGCTTTTGTACATTTGCCCACTGACAAATAAATGATCGGTCTATAATTTTAAAGTGATGCTAAAGGTTCAAGTTTTATTTTTTAAACTAACAAATGTCATACCTCCTCTATGCAGTGGTTTTGCGCAGAGTGGCCCCAATCCTCCTCTTCTGGGGTCCCTCGGCAGCGATCTTGGCTCCTCCTCCACATCGAATGACTCGCCACGGAAGCGCTTTCTCTGGTGGTCACCTGTACTGGCGTGCTCCCAAGTCCCGCTGTTGCGTGTAGTCACACATACAGAGGGACTCGGCCCTGCCCCCGGCTCTTGTGTTACTGGACTTGATTGACAGCAGCGCGAGCCAATGGCTCCCCTACTATCAATCCATTTAATGAGGACCCGAGCTGAGAGCTAGAGGGACAAGGCTCATCACTGGCGCTGGATCGGTTCGGGCTCAGGTAAGTGAAGGGGGGCTCTGGAGGGGGGCTGCTGCACTAAAGAGTTTTTTCACCTTAATGCATAGAATGCGTTATGGTGAAAAACCCGGAGAAATGGTAGGTTTATTTTAACAGTGAGAGACAGAATAACAAAAATATCCAGGAAAACGCATTTCAAAAAAGTTATAAATTGATTTGCATTTAGATACGTAATTCCACTTTTTTGAGAAATCACGTCGTCGGGGGGAGGTCTCGGGGGGAAGTGAATGGACTCGGGCTTGGCTAGGTCGCGGTCACTACTCGGAACAGGGAGATCGAGAGTCGAGCCCAGGAGTAATTTACCTAACTATCATCCCCTCGGTAACCGAGCGCGACGACAGTTAGTTCAGGTCATTGTGTTCTCGGCCCCCGTCCCGGCTCAGGGAGACATACACACTGATGTGCGTTGTCGCCCTGAACCCTCGTGCGGTCATGTCCACTGGTGGTCTCTTTCGCGAAGGCACCGCTCAGTAAGCTACACCTCCTCCTCGGTTCTAGCGAC
>BLSH010479685.1:286718-316298 GCA_018402905.1 Glandirana rugosa | reverse complement strand
TGGAGATTTGGGTACAGGGGGGCTTGTGCTGGGATGTGGTGGGGGGGTATGCTAGAAGGAGGATTTTTTTTGGGGGGGGGTTGTGCTAGGAGGAGAAATTAGGGGGGGTTCTAGGAGGGGGGATTTGAGGGGGTTTGTGCTAGAAGGGGGAATTTGGAGGAGTTACAACCTAAGATCACTGAACTTTGCCTCCCAGAATACATTTTAGGGCTTGTTCACACCAGGTGCAGTGAGAATATTGCACCTTTTTTTTTGTACCACACAAAAATGGGCTGCCTTTTGCAGTCGCTTGTGGGTGTCATTATTTCTTAATGACACCCCCACGTATCTAGCAAATGCGTATACGTTCGCGTCCATTAAAAAAATGTGACTTGCACGAACACACGCCCTCAGATTGGTGTGATTGTGCACAGTTCTAAAGGGTGCCTTGTCAGAAAAAAGGTTGCTGTAGAGTACATTGCTTTGATGGACATATGGGAAGTGCTTGTTTTTTTTTTTATTCTGGCCTTCAGCATGAAATGAAAAATTCATTGACATATGGAAATGTTAGTTTCACTGACTGACTTGCATTTGGGTGGATTTTTTGTTGTTAATATTAATGTTGTATTTCTGGATGTTGTCATGAAATGGAGGATTGTCTAAGAACAATGTTTTATGTCTGTTGTTTCTAGACAACACAGCTCCCATTAAACATTTTCATCCATTCGGGTATTGAGTCTTCTTCCACCTACTTCCTTTTGACAGGTATTTTCCACATTCATGCCAGGTATTGCTGTAGCTCACAAATAGACCATGCAACCTGAGATTATTAAGCCAACTGTTGACCAGTACTGACTTTATACTTTCTCTTCTCTAGGCCAACTTTTCTGTACTTCCCCCCTCCTCCGTTACTGACTGGTAAAATGGTATAGCCATACAAAGCATGCAGAGGCTGGGGAAAAATGCTAAAAGAGGCAATTTGCCTAGGTACATCAGTACTCATGGAACCAACTACTGAAAGAAAAGGGCAAAGTGTCATCCTATTCTGCTAACAGTTTGATTCTTGGTGTGTGAAGGAAACTTCACTCTGATTATGAAGTCACAAATAATGGAAGCAAACCCTGCAATAAAAAACGCTGCAAACTGTGCAATCAGATCAATCAATCTAGAAGTGTCACACACACACACAAATGGACCCTTCAATATCATCGGATTATACAGCTGCACCTCTAGTAATGTTGTATACCTCATTCAATGCAAAAGGTGCAGAAAAGGATCTTATGTTGGGGAAACAGTACAGAAGTTGCAAACAAGGATGAATTTACACAGACATTCCATCAAGGAACATAAAGAAGACAGTTTCTGCACACCTGTGGAACATAACTTCTCATAACCGGACCACACTATTGAAGACCTCAATGCCTTAGTTCTTAAAGGGAATTTCAGCAAAACGTTTGAACTAAGAATGATACTTCTTTTTGACATAAAAAATAACGGCCTAAATTTAGATATAGGTTTCCTTACCCATACACTACAGTTTTACGACACCCTCTGTGACTGTCACCCCCCAGTCTATAGCTCTCCCTCTGTCTTATCTCAGTGACTCTGCTGCTAACTCTATTACCATCACCATATGCATTGGTTTGTGTGTGTTTGTTTTTCCTTTTTATTTTTTTCCTTTCCCTCAGAATTTTTCTTTTTAACATTCTGCTAAAACTTCTGTGAATCAGTACTGCTTGGACCTTGAAGAAGGGGACACACCCTGAAAGATTGTCCTGGAAAATTGTATGTTAATGCAAATAAAAAAAGTATCACGGACAGTATTAATTTTTCTCTATCACAATTGCACTAATACGGCTCACCTCAAGCATGGTGTTTTTATTATCTAACTTTAATTGCACAAGCTGAAATTAAAGCTGATTGGTTACTAGGGACAGCTGCACCAGATTCTGTGTGCACCGGTTTTAGTAAATTTCACCCTATGTGTACCCTGATGGTTTCAGCTGTACTTTGTCCAAATAAATTCAACAGTTTAAAGTTTGACCAATAAATAATGAAAAATAGCACTAGGTATTTCTTTCTACTTATAAACATAAGGGATTCTTTGGAAAACATTTGTACAAAAAGGTTCCACTAATAAATGTCAAGTGGTAAGTGATAACGTAATCTACACCAGGGGGTAATCAGTTTTTTTTTTTTATAAAGTAGCACATGCTTTAAAATTTTTGGTTTTGGTACATACTGCAGAGTCAAACCATCTGACATTTTTTTGATCTCTATGGTCTACCTCTATCTCTGGTGAGATCTCTGTTATAGTGGTCCTGTGTCTGCACAGCTGCTGTGACCATTATTACGGGGTCCATCTATCCATGACTAATTTTTGTTTGCATTTTATACTATATGGTCAAAAATTTGATACAGGCAGTAATATGAAGTTGCTCCCCTCCCTTTGCAGCTATATCACACCCCGTTCTCTTAGAAACACTTTTCACAAGATTTTGGAGTTTGTTGGAATTGTTACCCTTTCAACTAGTACAGCAGATCAAGTGCTGATGTTGAACAAGATGACTGGTTCACAAATCGGCATTCACTAGAATTGAGGTTAGCGCTCTGTGCAGGTTACTTGAATTTTTTCACATAAAACGTATTGAACCATGTTTTTATTGACCTGGTTTTGTGAACAGGAGCCATATCTTTACAGAAAAGGGTCTTCCCCAAACTGCTGTTTTAAAGTTTTAAGTGTGCATGTCTTAATATCACTGTAGCAATACTAGACATGTGCGGTTCCTTTTGCTCTGAATGAGTATTCGGACAAATTTTCATTATTCGGAGATTCGGATATATCCGACTACCTGAATCACAATATAAACAAATTTTACCGAATGCTCCGAATAATGAAACGAAATTCACCTGAATTTCAGAAATTCGGACTGAAATTTGAATCAAATTTTACATCGAACTCCAGTCGAATTCTAACTGTACACATTGCTGAAATCAAAGACTGTGTTTGTTACTGGAGTACCATTTATAAATATGCTGTTTTTGTTAAGCCAAAGGTGATTTAAAGAGTCGTAATCATTTGATGAAGATTTTTTTTTTGTTTGTTCACTTTACCACATTCGAATTGAAAAAAAAAACCATCTAAAGTTTTTCAATTTGAACAATTCAAAATGTATCAATTTATTCTGCATACAAATCCCGAATATGAATCAACCGAATTTAAGGAAACTAAATAACTAGATTAACGACTCGAAACTAAACAATTTTTTTCGTCATGCACGTGTCTAAGCAATACCAGTACCTTTCACTGGAAACACCTGAATGCAATCATTTGGAAGGGTGTTCCTTTAGGTCTGGTTCACACCTATGCATTTTTTTAGTGCGTTTTCAGTTTTGCAGAAACATTTTATGGAAAGGGCCAGGAACTTTTTTGCTGATTTTTGGTTCCATAGACTTCAATGGATCAAAAAGTGTATTGAAAAACGCAAAATGCTCTTGGAATATGCAAACTGCAACCTGCATAGGTGGAAATCAGGCTTTACTTCTGGTCATTTGAGTGGGTGTGATAGTTAGGTCTTCACAAACTTTTGACTGTGGACTAGCCCTTTAGTAAAGTTGACAAATACTTTTAGGGTCCATGCACACTGGGCTTAAAAAATGCTGCTTCTGCAGCAGTTTTGCATTTTGCCTGTAGAAACAGCTCAGTTTTATCCTATGTGTCCATGCACATTAGGAACTTTAAGAGACATATTTTAAGCTCAGCTTTTAGAGCCAGGCATTTTTTAAAAGGAGTTTTCTGGCAAAAAAACTTCTAAACTCCTGTACAAAAACGTTATTGTTTCCTGCCAAAAGAATTGGTGTTTTTTTAAGCCCAGTGTGCATGGACCCTTAAAGTGTTAGTTACTCCAACACTTCATGTTCCTGATATAAGTACCATATCAGTGTTTGCAGATGACACCAAGCTATGTAGTAGAATAACGTCCTTACAGGATGTCTCCAACTTACAAGCCAATCTCAGTGCTCTGTTTAACCACTTGCCAACCAGCCACTGTATATGTACAGCAGCAGGTCAGCTCTCCTGCACAAACCACCATACCCGTACGGCGGTCTGTGCATGTGAAACTGTGGGCACGCGCGTGTCCGCAGTAGCACGCCCGCGGGCTCCGCAGACTTGATGTTCGTCGGCGACCCGCAATCGTGGTACACAGAGGCAATACGGGGATCTGCCTATGTAAACAAGGCGGATCCCCATTCTGATAGGAGACATCATGGAGATCTGCTGTTCCCAGAGATGAGTGAGCCCAGCCCCCACACAGTTAAAATACACCCAGGGAACACAGTTAACTCCCTGATCACCCCCTAGTGTTAACCCTTTCCCCGCCAGTGTCATTTATACATTGATCAGTGCATTTTTTTAGCACTGATCAATGTAATAATGTCACTGCTACCCAAAAAGTGTCAATTAGGGTCAGATTTTTCTGCCGCAGTCCCACTAAAAATCACAGATCGCCACCATTACCAGTAAAAACAATAAAAAATAAAAGTCCATAAATCTATCCCGTAGTTTGTATACGCTATAACTTTTGCGCAAACCAATCAATATATATACTTGTGATTTTTTTACCAAAAATATGTAGAAGAATATCTATTGGCCTAAACTGATGAATAAATTTGTTTTTTATATTTTTTTGGATATGTATTATAACAGAAAGTAAAAAAATATTGTTTTTTTTTTTCAAAATTGTCGGTCTTTTTATTATAGTGCAAAAAATAAAAACCGCAGATACCACTAAAAGAAAGCTCTATTTGTGGGAAAAAAGTGGTTAATTGGACAACTATGTGGCAAATGACGTTTAATATTGATAAATGTAAAGTTATACACTTGGGGGCTAAGAATATGCATGCATCATACATACTAGGGGGAATACAACTGAGGGAATCAATGGTGGAGAAGGATCTGGGTGTTTTGGTAGATCATAACCTTAATAATAACATGAAATGCCAAGCTGTGGTTTCCATAGCAGGCAAAATCCTTTCTTGTATTAAGAGAGGTATATACTGCAGAGAGGGACATATAATGTCGCCCCTGTACAAATCATTAGTAAGACCTCATCTGGAATATGCAGTTCTGTTTTGGGCACCAGTTCTCAAAAAAGATATCGGGGAACTGGAAAAAGTGCAGAGAAAAGCAACCAAACCGATAAGAGGCATAGAGGAGCTCAACTATGAGGACAGATTAGAGGAACTGAATTTACTCTCTCTTGAGAAGAGGAAATTAGAGGGGAATATGATCAACATGTACAAATACATAAGAGGTCCATATAGTGAACTTGGTGTTGAGTTATTCACTTTAAAGTCAACACAGAGGACAAGGGGGCACTCTATGTCTAGAGGAAAAGAGATTTAATCTCCAAATACGAAAAGGTTCCTTCACAGTAAGAGCTGTGAAAATGTGAAATAGACTCCCTCAAGCACTGTTTCTGGCCAGCTCAGCAGATTGCTTTAAAAATGCCTGGATTCTTTCCTAAATGTAAATAATATAACTGGCTACTAACATCTATAGGTAAAGTTGATCCAGGAAATATCCGATTGCCTCTCGGGGGATCAGGAAGGAATTATTTCCCCTGCTGGAGTAAATTGGATCATGTTTTGCTGGAGTTTTTTGCCTTCCTCTGGATCAACTGTGGGTAAAGGATTGTGTATATGGAATTGCATGATATATATTTTTTTCTTTTTCCCTTTTATAGGTTGAACAAGATGGACTTGGGTCTTTTTTTCAATCTGACTAACTATGTAACTATGTAACTTGTATGAGAAATTATCATTTTCTCTTATTTCTTCCTTTATGTGAAATCCCTGGTGATGATCATACAGAACCTTCTTTGGAGTTATTCAGAGAAAAAATGATTAGTAAGGTTTTCTTTATGAGTTATGGGAAATGGTTATGAATATCTTTCATAAAGGAGAAAATGAATGTAAATGTCTGGGCCATAGTAAATGATCAAAAAATGACAGCTTGAATATAACTGCTAATGATAACCTGGCCAACTTTTGCTTCAAACACTTGAAGCATATTGTAGAATTTTTCACATGCAACTCCAGGTGAGATCAGGCTCCACAATCTAAGATGCTGGCTTGGCTCGTCTCTACTTAAGCAATCAACTGTACCAGCAACTGGCATGCTGCACACAATATACAAAATAGCATTCTTCCCTTATTAAAATAGGCAACAGGAACAGGGTCTATTCCAACATGTTTCACGCTCGGCACAGTGTTCTCATTGAAAACATTCTTGGTTTACAGCATTCCTGTTGCTTGTGCAACAATGTTTATGGATGGACATAATGGGGTTTATTTACTAAAGCTGGAGAGTGCAAAACCAGGCTCACTTCTGCAAATAAACCAATCAGCTTCCAGGTTTCATTGCCAAATCTTAATTGAACAAGCTGAGGTTTGAATCTGATTGGTTTCTTTGCAGGAGTGAGCCTGATTTTTCACTTTCCAGCTTTAGTAAATAAATCCCTATGCTTCTTTATTGTGCAAAATCTTACAGATGTAGAACAACTTACCCAGCATTTTAACTGTTTGTTTATGGTGTTTCCCTCGGTTTGTGGCACTTGGCCCCTGAATGCCATGTGTGTTCCTCCAAAGCTTCTTACAGATAAGTCCATAAAGCAGTATGAGAAAGAGAGTGGGTATGAAAAAATATATGGTGGATACCCAAGTAACAATCTGCAAAAGACCACTTTGGGTGGAGCTTTCCAAGTGCCTGCATTCCATAGTTTCGGCAGGCTGAGTTCCAAGAGGGTGTTCTACACCAAACAGAAATAAAACTGGTCCTGAAGTAACCAAGGCAATGAACCACAAAATACCAATGATAATTTTTACCCTCTTTTTAGTGATCATAATCTTGGCCTTCAATGGATAACAAATTGCCAGATAGCGCTCCACACTCACGGTGGTAATGTGAAGAATAGTACTGTGCGTACAGGTCTCGCTCAGGTAGATCAGAAACTTGCAGATAAAGTCCCCAAATATATATGGCTTGTACTTCCAAATCCTGTACAGGTCTGAGGGCAGACCGAGGAAAATAAGAATGTCGGAGACAGCCATACTGGAAAGGTACATGTTAACCGTAGATCGCATGTCTTTGTACCTCTTGAATATTAAAATTGTTATCAGGTTCCCTGTCACTCCCAAAACAAACAACACAATGCAAATAATAGTAACTGGAATGAGGATTTCAACTTCAAACAATGAAGATGTATCGTCCGCAGTATCATTTGTAGAATTTCCAGATCTGTTATTTGTATTATTAACACTCATGTCTTCCTCTTGATCTTACCAAAGATTGCTGTTTGATGAACAGTCCTTAGAAATACGCCTCTTAGCCAGCGTTTCCATTAAATGCAGCATCAAAGCATAAAATGTGTGTGGTGTTGGGTCAACTTGGCACACTAGAGCAGTAAGCGGCATCCATGAAAAATGCCATTAGAAATACGTATTGCCAGTTTTGCATTGTTCTCTAGGCTTGTTCTCTAATAGGAAAAGAGTGCCATTAATGCTCCCATGAGTCTCCCCTTATTTGATAAAAATGTATTTTAATGTTCAATTAGTACATTAAAAACATGCCCTTTAGTACTTTAACAGTCCATTAACCTCTGCTAAATCACATTTGTCACAATTTTTGAGTGAGTGTCTTTATTGTGCTTTACATCAAGCATGAAAGATAAATATGCTTTTTTTAAGCAATCTATCTTCACTTTCTGTCCTTTAGGCTGATGATGCTGCCACATCACAAAGGTTTAAACAGTAATTTAAAAATGACATGCTCATATAGCAAGCCCAAGTTCTCAAATGTCTTTTTTTTTGCTGCTGATATCTCAGTGCTATAAGGGTCTGGCATTTGAATTATGAGATTTTAGTGCTATATACAGTAAGTGCACAGTTTAAGGGCTCAGTTTAGTGTTTGAAACTAAGTTCAGGGTTAATTTAGTGTCAAGAGCTGTGGAGGCCATTTCAAAGGTTAGGTGTAGAGTTAAAGTTAAGGGGAGAGATGGGGTTAGGTGTCAGGATTAAAGCCTTAAGGGTTTGTGTTAGTAGTTCATTTTGAGTAAAGTGTTAGAAGTAAATGTCTCTGTTAGCAGTTAACAGATTATGTTAACCACAGAATTAGCTGGGCTATGTAGGACCCCCAAAAAACCCCCAGTACATAACACCAGTCCAATTTTACCCTGCTCCTAATGCATCTAAAAGCTCATGGCAATTGACCAAACCAACAAAGATAAAAATAGGTCAAAAGGAAATGTAAATCATAATAATGATAAAGGAAAACAATGACAGCCATATGCTACACTGAGGATAAGTGTTTAAGTGAGGATCTAGCACTAGCATGAAAGAAAATAACGTGGGTAGCCCAAAAAATACTAATATGCAGTGATCTAACTATGTGCTGTTCTTGGACCAGAGTGGGTGTGTAACGAATGCGGGTATCAGATCCCTGCCCTCCTCACTACCTCGTGATAGAGGACTGGCCAAATGCACACCGCACTTGTCACTAATGTAACAGTGCCACTCTCAGCTGCTTCCAGCACAAAGATTTTCCAGCTTGCGGGACCACAATCTAGGTGCCAGCGACCTGAGAACAATTGTTACCGGGCTAATTCCAGCGATTAACCCTTTCACTGCCTCCACCTCTTTGGACCAAGTAAGAGGACTCGTAATTTTAGCAATACCATTTATGATTTTAGAATAATCGCCTGTAACGCATGCTGCCACCACAGACAGGTATGTTCAGATGATTTATCCTAAACAGTAGCACTCTTCAAGGAACAGGTTCAGTATAGCTTGCATTAAGAGCTTTAGAGATTAACACTTTTCAACATAAGGGTTTAATAATGAAAAAGTCAAAATTGGTGCAAATAAAATATTTACATAAAAATGGTGTTACAAAGCAATAAAGACATAATATACAGCAACAAGAGATCAGATAAAATTTAAGGAAGAAAAGATACTTGCAATTAATGTCCATGAATGCACAGAGGTTGGTCGATGAGTCATATGGGTTCTCAGATGTTCATAGTTTGATGGTAAATGGAGAACTGAGAACTGTCCCGTCTATTCCCTTTTTCTCTAGAAGTAAAGGGGTGTGGCCATATGCCCCTGACCACTCACATGGGTGAGAAGGGCCCGTGGGCTGTCTGGGGCTGACCATGGAATAACGACCCTCCCTGATATACTTCTGTACCAATATCATATCTTGCAATATGTCCAATGTACATTCACAAAACTGATAATCTATAGTTCAGTATTGAAGTGGCATTCCAACAAGTCTAAAAATGACAGGTTTCCATTATTTAATTACTCTAAGAGAAAGAAGTGTTACCAGTGGTTCCCCATATGATCGGGCCTATGGGAGTTTGGGCTTAATTTGTTCAGTGTAAAATTCTGCACTCAAATATGTACTTTTTATTAAGATGTCATGTTTCTATCCGAATGTATGCATCTTGTGTATATTCTTACGTTTTGCAGGAGGTATAGGGGTCTCTGGGAGGTCACTTGCTTTCGGTGTCCCTTTTTACAACCCTCGTTAATTTTGAGCCTCTTTGATGCCATGCTCGGTAGGTTTAATAGGCAACCTAGCAGAATCAGACATCCTGGGCTAAGATAACAATTTCTTTTAAAGTGGCTGTTGGAATTCCATGCTGAAAAGGGAGGAGGGAGTGTTAGGTATTCTGCACTGGGTGTTTGTTAGGCTAAAACTGTCATGGCTGATGTCTGAACAAAATGGTTGACAGCTTTTCGTGTGTCCAGCACGTGATATCATTACAGGGTGCTCCCCTCAATCACTGAAAAACAAAAGGAAAGACAGGAGCGCAAATCCCATAGTGTAGTATATTAAACTAAAAAAAGCATCTATTAAATGAATAAAATACACTCACAAAGATAGCATGTGCTAGGCATAACAGTCTGGGTTGCCTGTGAAGCCGAAAGTGATGGAGTGTAAACCAGGATCCCTGTATTGGCCACCAGCAGGGGGATGAGAGCGCACCTGTGATGGAAAAAAGCTGCTGTCACTGGAGGAACACTGTCACTGATACACAACCTCAGAGGTGGAGGCCGTCTGATGTAGGATACAGGGGTATGATGATAGGATAAGGGTCCATGCACACTGCACAAAAAAAAAATGGTCAGTTCCCTTGGTAGAAAACAAACGTTCATGTAGAGCTTTTTTGTATATGTGTTTAGACGCATTTAGCATTTTTTCTGCCCAAAAACTCCTCTCAAAAACACGATCCAGAAGGGGTTTTTTCTGCCTTTAAACAATGAGCTTAGAATAAGCTTCTAAACGTCCTAATGTGCATGGACACATAGGATGAAATTGAGCTGCTTCTACGGGCAGAGAAAAAGTGCAAAACTCCTGTAAAAGCAGTGATTCTTAAGCACAGTGTACATGGGCCCTAAAACCCAACACACTGTTTAATCCTTACTAGGCCTTTCTATTAATATATTTTGGGTGTTTTTCCTTTATTTTGTATACCCCCCTGTAAATGCACTTTCATTATTAAGTAGATCTAATCCCAATTATTCAACTATTTTTTAAGTGTTAGCATGTAAATTTAATTTTAAAGTAATTTTCAATGTTATTAAATCTACAGTTTTTATTAAAGGCTATCTAATCCCCAAAACATAAATGAAATATAATGCAGCTTACTGGTCTTTAGATGTGGTGGCTGCATTTGTTTGTGTTTATAAAGCTTTTTCAGCTTGCTAATCCGGCCAGTAACTCACTTCCTGTGCAAGGGTCACAAAGCTTACTCACCATACATTATCGGTGAAGAGACAGAGTTATCACCCTATATTGCTCTCCTGATTTTGAACTACTAAGTTCCTTGTACCAATAAGGTATCTAGGACTCCTTCCAAGCTTGAAAGGCTGTCATCCATCATGAGAACTTTACACATCTTGGGGAGGGGGAAGGAATTCCCTGTCTTCCAGCCCATATTGGAAATCCACCAAACCTGGGAGATTCTGGCCTTGCAGGGCATATACAGGGGGAGGTCCAAGGACAAATCTGTTTGTCCCATGCTGCAGGCACGAACTGAAGGTTGGCTTTGAGACTAAATGGCCTGTGCACAAGAGTGGAGGGATAGAACATCCTGGGCAGAAAGATTCTGAACAGAGCCATATTCAATATCAGGCCCAGGAACTAGGTGATGAGTTGGTTCCAGTGACAACTTCCACAAACTAAGAATCAAACAGAAGTTTTACATAATCTGCACTGTTTGCTGGACATTGGCTTACAGGATAGAGAGGACTGATACATACGCACAAGATCATCAAGGTAACCTATATTTATCTTCTGGGAACAGAGCACAGCTGAGACCAGGGCAAGCACCTTGGAAAAAACTCAGGGGGCCATAGATAGTCCAAAGCAAGAGGTGACAAATTGGTAGTGCCGATCGCCCACCACAAAACGCAGATAGAATGTGCAAATAAGCCCTCCACATGTCTATTGAAGCCAGAAAATCCCCCAAAAGGAGGGAGGCAATGACCAACCTGATTGATTCCATGTGGAACTTTTGAACCTGAGTTCTGGAGACCTCACTTACAAAAAGATATTGATAAAATAGAACGAGTTCAGAGACGGGTAACATAAATGTTGACAGGTCTGGGGGATAAAACATATCAAGAGCGACTTCAGGAACTTAATATGTACAGTCTGGAGGAAAGAAGGGAGAGGGGAGACATGATTGAAACCTTTAAATACATCAAGGGGGTGAATAAGGTTCAGGAGGGCGGTCTTTTCAATATGAAACCAAAATCAAGAACACGGGGACATGACCTCAAACTAACTGGGGGGAAGTTCAAAACTAATCTTAGAAAGTATTATTTTACTGAAAGGGTGGTTGATGATTGGAATAAACTACCAACAGAGGTTGTGAGACAGTCAACAGTAAATGGCTTCAAACATGCTTGGGATAAACATAAATCTATAGTCAGACAAGAAGGTTAATGTAAAAAAAAAAAATAAATAAAAAAATTAAATAAATAAAAAGGGGCAGACTCGATGGACTACTCAGTCTTTTTCTGCCGTCACTTTTCTATGTTTCTATGTAACCTGCAGAACCAAGGTGAGAGCTTTCAGAGCTAGAATGGGCTGAATCCCTCCATTCAGCTTGGAGAGCGAGACTAATTTTAAAGCAGGGCAGAGACAGAGCCTTAAACTCCAGGTTCTAGCCCCTGGAAATGACATTCTGGACTCTGAAATTTTCTGGAGGCTGAGAAGGCTAACAAATGTTCCAACACTCTGAAGTGAGGGTGCACCTTCATTGGGAAGTATGGTACAACCTTGAACTTGGAGCTGGAGGCTTGAGACTTTTTCTAACCTCAGAGGTAGAAGGTCTAACTGCTGAAGTGTGAGGTATCTTTTTTGGGGGTGGAGAGTACTATTCCCTTCTGTGATCCCTTTGATGTGTTTATCCAAGGAGGGACCAAACAGGTGTTCTCCTTCAAGGGGCAGACTTTCTACACATTTCTTGCATAGGAGTTCAGCTGACCAGTATTTGAGCTAAAGATTCCACATATGGACAGAGAAAAGGCTCATCCTGGAGATTTGGCAGATCGTATCCAGTGGTCCACCAAGGCATTCATGCAGTAGTATAAAGCCATGGATGGAGCTAGGGTCTTGACCCATGCAATTAGTCCAGGCAGTCAGGGCCTCGCAAACAGCTATAGAAGCAACTGGGGGTTACATAGCAGGGCCTGCCAAGATTAAAAAGGCTTTAAAGAGAGCCTCCAACCTTTTATATATTGAGTCCTTCAACACAGATTATTCTCTACAGGGATGGTCAGAGTCTTGTTAAAACAAGAGATGGCAGGCTCCACAACAGGGACTTTTTATTTGTGTAGGAAAGCTCTCTTT
Organism: Glandirana rugosa; assembly: GCA_018402905.1. NCBI lineage: Eukaryota > Metazoa > Chordata > Amphibia > Anura > Ranidae > Glandirana > Glandirana rugosa. The sequence goes on along the minus strand of BLSH010479685.1, from coordinate 303,394 downwards.
GATAGGATATGCAAGCAAAATGAGGAGCAAACAGCTTCTCAGGGCGAGGCCAGTCACCTTTTAGGACAAGCTCCAAGATAGATTGGACAGGAAAGGTTTTAGCATGCTTGGGCAATTGAAGGGACCCCATGTGGGTGAACAGGGTCAGACAAAAAAAATAATAATTTTACCGGCACTCCTGGTGCTGGGCTTCACCATGTGAGGCAAATGGTGCAGCCCACACTTCACAGATAGTGTGGGCATAGCAGTGCTGGCACCCTGAGAAGCATAAAAAATGGCTTATGCCTGGCACTTACCACTGAAGTTGTCATGTGATCTGGGTAGGAATAAGGGGACCAGACCTGACCATGGCTTCACCCTCCATGGTGGTCATGTACCCAAAAGGTTCTTCAGACCTGGGCCGTATAGTACTCTGAAGCTAACTCTGTTAGATAAACCATGTGCAAAGGTGAGTGCCCAAGCAGGATCCAGTGTCCAAAGCAACATTACAAACTAGCCCACTGTCTTCAATCCAGCAGGGTCTGGATACAGTCACCAAGACGTAGCCGAGGAGTTGGTGTATGGTGCAGCCAGAAAACTTTATAAAATAATCTTCTTGGAGAGAAAACCTCCATAGGGAAAGGTAAGCTTCTTTCAGTAGAGAGAAGGGGTCCACCACCTAGGGAACACTAGCAAAAATGACACTTGCCCACTGTGCACTTATACCCCCTTCCTAACCAGGCCAATTTTCAGCTTTCAGCACTTTTGAATGACAATTACTCAGTCATGCAACACTATACCCATATGAATTGTTTGTACTTTTTTCACACAAATAGAGCTTTGCTTTGGTGGTATTTAATCACTACTGGGTTTTTTATTTTTTGGGCTATAAATGAAAAAAGACCACAAATGACCCCTCAAAATACATTCTGCTTCTCCTCCTGAGTATGGCGATACCACATGTGTGAGACTTTTGCACAGCCTGGCCACATACAGAGGTATGGATGAGGCACATATGAGACATGAATGAGGCACAGATGGGCATGATTGAGGCACATATGAGACATAAATGAGGCACATATGAGGCATGAATGAGGCACGGATGGGCATGAATGAGGCACAGATGGGCATGAATGAGGCACAGATGAGGCATGAATGAGGCACAGATGGACGTGAATGAGACACAGATGGGCATGAATGAGGCACATATGGGCATGAATGAGGCACAGATGAGTATGAATGACGCACGGATGGGCATGAATGAGGCACAGATGAGACATGAATGAGGCACAGATGAGACATGAATGAGGCACAGACGAGGCATGAATGAGGCACAGATGAGGCATGAATGAGGCACAGATGGGCATGAATGAGGCACAGATGAGATATGAATGAGACACATATGGGCATGAATGAGGCACAGATGAGGCATGAATGAGGCACAGATGAGACATGAATGAAGCACATATTGGCATGAATGAGGCACATATGAGGCATGAATGAGGCACATATGGGCATGAATGAGGCACAGACGAGACATGAATGAGGCACATATGGGCATGAATGAGGCCCACATCAGGCATGGGGGGAGAACTGCTGCAGTCTCCCTCCTCTCTTCACATGCTGTTCCGATCGGTGTGTACAGCATGTGAGAAGAAAGCTGAACTGGACATGCGCCGGTTTGTTGACAAGTGATCGCTCCATCATTGGATGAAGCGATCACGTCATAAAGGGCTGCTGTCATTGGCCGCTGATCTGTGATGCTCTGGACCCGGCGGTCACGGACATTCCCGGGTGTGCACCCCAGGGGGTGTGCAGGAAGTGTGATTCTGGAATGACGTCATTGTACGCCCTCCCAGAATAAGCCAACCTGTAGCTGTAGCTGTCATTTGGCTATGGCCCGTCAGGAAGTGGTTAAGACTAAAGATCCTGTGTCCTGTACTGTATGACTGTACTTTCTAAAAGGAAAATAAAAACATACCAGTTGTTAATGATACACAATGATTTAGCAAACTAAATGTCATTCAATTGAGCTTTACATCTACTTTAGTGTAAACCTGTCACAAACCTGGGTTGTGCTAACTAAGCATATGATAACATATAAACAAACATTTCCTTCAATTAAAACCACATGTCAAAACAATTGCATAGACAAGGCACAGTCTGCCGTAAAGGTAAGTATATTCCTCATCCTTCAGCTGGTATGTTGGTTCATGTTAATTTTGAGCGATTTGCACACAATTTTGCGTGTCGCATAATGCTAACCCATTCACTTGAAAGAAGCTCCTGCTCCTTTTCGGGGTACATGCTTCAAGCGATTTTGAAATGCACGATTTTACATGCGACAGTCACAGCAGAATCCATCACGTTAGGGTGCCATTAAGGGTTAATAGCACCCAAATGCGCGTTGTGTGTTGTGAAGCGATCGCCATGTGATTTGGAAACATGCAAGCTGCCATTGCTGACTACCATGGGAAGATGTTTGTTGCCTGGCTGGAACTCTAATACTTTCTAAGTTCCTAAATTCCTTTAAATATAGTGTATGGGGGGGTTCCCTTAGTCAGCCTGTAGAGTGGTGCATCTGTACCGTGTATAGAACCTGCTAGAGCAAAACTGACATATAAGGGGAAAGAAATGTAATTTAAATTGATTTTCCTGGCTGCAAAAAACCCCCAAAACATTGCAATGGAAGAAAAAACAAAAAACAGCATGGGTCCCCCCCAAAATCTACACAAGACTCTTAGGTCTGGTATGGATTCTGAAGGGAACCCTCATGCCAAAATAATAAAAAAAAAATGGTGTGGGGCCCCTCTCAAGATCCATACCAGGCAAAAAATAAAAAAACAATGTCCCCCGATGTAGATCCATAGATCCATCATCAATCATGACGCCCCCCGCACGGCTGGACCCGGAAAAAGAAAAACACTTTTTTATCTGGTGAGTAGGAGTACAATATACCCCATGGAGAGTATAAGGGAGGGAGACAGCATGGCCACTCTGGTGTAGTAAGTTCCAAGAAGGTTTGTTTACAAAGAAAAGTTAAAAATGAATACTCACAAAGTATAAAAACCTAACATGTATATATGGGAGTCCACGGGAGAGTGTAAGCCTGTGGTGGAGGCACATGTCCTAAAAGGGTGCAGCTAAATGGATGGATGGATGGATGGATGATGAGCTGCTACAGGCACAAAGTCTGTATCTCTGTGCCACTGGCTGTTAATGGGGAAATTACTCTGACAGCCCAACAAGAACGTGTAGTGCCACGGCTTCCTCATTCCCGGTGTCAATGGGCGATGGATGGTAATGTCCACCTGTAGTCCAGGATCAAAGGACGCGTTTCGAGATTCCTTCCTCAGCTGACCCCAAATGGGCTACCCGCTCTGTTTAAATAGCCCCCCAAAAAGAAACAACCCAGTGCTCCAGACACCTGAACGAGCTGTCTCAATTACTGAAGCTCAAGGCTAACTAAACGATGCGGACTGGAGCAATCTATCCTAAGCACAGTCTGTCCAGGTAGTCTCCCTACACCCTCGGCAGCCTAAGGCCCCTTTCACACTGCCACGACTTGAAAGTCGCATGATTTTGCAGCGATTTTACCGTGATTTCAGGGAATGCCTGTTTAAACTTGAAGTCTATGGACCTCAACTCGCATCAAAGTCGGACCAAAGTAGTGCAGGGACTACTTTGAAGTCGGTGTGACTTGAAATCGCACAGATATGAATGGTACTCATTGGAAATTATGGGGTACGACTTGTCATGCGACTTTGCAGATCCAAGTCGCAGGACCGTCCTAAGCACAGCTTGTGTAATGGATCATCTAGCCTCCCTCCACCCTTGATAGCCTGTAGCTGACAGAGAGCAAAAGAGCAGCATTACAAATATCAGACGCACCCAAAACTGGACACACACTATACAATCCCCATCCAATTTCTCGTACAACCCTCCTGCAGACCCACCAAAACCACACAACATGAGGTCAACACCCAAACACCTTCAAATTGTGAGCAATCAGGCAGGCCCATGTAGGGCTGGTGCAAGGAGTGGGCAGGAGGGGCGGCTGTCCTGGGCACTGTGGTATCATGTATATGGTAAATATGGGGGGCGGAGGGGGGTAAATATTGTTCTAGGAGGGGAAATTTGGAGGTATGTGTTAAGAGTGGTGATTTAAGGCTCCCACACATGGTACAACGGTTTTACAACAACGGTCGTACAACAGCTTGTTGTGCGATCATCTGACCGTTAGTACACACGATTACAACAGCAGACGTGCGACGATTGTACAGCAGAGGTTGGATGAGTAGACTAGACAACTTTTTTTGTACAACAAGCGGTTGTACGACTGTTGTACCGTGTGTACAGAAGTTGGTCCAACAAAAGTTGTACGTGCAAAACACACATGTTCGGAAGTCAGCAACGACCACTGGAAGTGTCCGGTCACGTAAACCTGCGTTCAAATTTCACAATTCATATTTGTCAAGTGGCAATTGAATTCAAATAGCGAAATGCAGCGCACATTAGCATCTTTTTCAATTGGATAATGATGAAGATGCTTTGCTATTGGTTCTCATGTTACGAATGTAATGAAAGACAGTTGTTCTGTAGTGATAGAAATATTATTTGCATTATTTTGATTGTATTTTATTGTATTTAACATTTCCACAATATCATCAGCTCTGAAATTTAAATCTCAAAAATTAACTATTTTGTGTCCCTTGGTAATTGTTATAACTTTTCTTTTTAATATAACTGCCTACTTCAAAACTGCCATTTGAATCAAAAAACATAGGCAAGTATTCTTATTTACATTCTTCTTTATTTTCAAGCATAAAGAAGATAAATTAAATTAGAAATGCAATTTGTCTGCAAATAAAATATAACAGAAAAAAGTGCTTTGTATTAGCAAAATGTGTTAAAGAAAAACAAAAATAAAAGAATACAAACAAAAATACAGAAAAATAAATACATAAATCAATGGGGGTATTGGGTATAATCCCCAGACCATGGCTGTTGGTGGGGGCCATGTGGAACAAATTGCCACTGGCCAGCATGCTGCTGTGGTGTTTGGGATGGTGTTGAGATGGTGGATGTTTTGGAGGTGGAGGCACTTTCTCATGGAGCTCTGTGTAGTCTGTAATGAGCCCCCTCTCCCCCTTGCTGAGCACTTGTGTCATCAGCTCCTCAGACCTGTTCCGCTGGTAGGGAGTCATCTTTTTTAACTTAGCAGCTACATAGGCCGGCAAATGACTCTTCCTCGTCTGGTTCCGTCTGGAGGACTGCTGAGGCCTGCCGGAAGAATGAGGAAGCGCTCTCATCCACATTTGCTTCCTTTCACCACCAACATGTAGGGGAGGAATTTGTGGCTCAAAGACCAGGGAAGAGCCAGCTGCCTCCTCCTCAGTCACCGTCTCTGTGACACTTTCCTGTGTATAAAAATGTGACATTATTAGAATATATTTGTTTGTGTGGGTCATCAATCAAACCAAATTTACATTTCCTGACTGTTGCTAATTGAATAATTAGAAATACAAAACACTAGCATTCTGGCACCAGCATTTGGATTTATCCTTCAAATGAGGACAACTGTGTTGTGATATAGAACCAATTTTGTTAAGGCTCAAATATTTGGCCAATAATGTTTATTTATCATCATTGTATTTTATCTTTACAATATGTTCAATAACACTATACCTGGTCAAGATGCCATCCTCCACATGCTCATCCTCAGGTCCAGGAGTTGTGGCTTCAGCAGAGGTAGAGAGCAGAGTGGAGAGAGATGGCCTGGCCTCAGACTGGTTGCTGATAAACTGCAGGCTCTCAAAGCTTGGGCACATATACATCAGCTGCTGCAGCTCCTGACTTCTGGGATTGTTTAATTTTCTTCACCTCCCTCCCATATGTGGTCCTCAGGTTGGCAATTTTTTTACGGACATACTTAAAATTAGCAGTTTGCACAGCTCTGCCAGTTGGTCTAATGCTGCCCGCCTTAGGACCCTGTTGGAATATGCCTTGGTCTTGATCTTCCACAGACATGGAAATTGACGGTACATGCCAATAAACTGTGGTAGGAACTCATGGGAGAAAAACTGATCAGACATTATTCCCGTAAGACACAAGACAAAACATATTGCAACTTCATCTGGCATACCCCTAAGATGGACCCAATCTAGGCTTTAATCCAAGCTGTATAGGCAATTAACCCCTATCTAGGCCTCAATCCAAGCAGTATAGGCCATTAACACCCATCTAGGCCTCAATCCAAGCAGTATAGGCCATGAACGCCCATCTAGGCCTCAATCCAAGCAGTATAGGCCATTAACCCCCATCTAGGCCTCAATCCAAGCAATATAGGCCACTACCCACCTATGCCAGAAGTCCAAGTTGAACCTTCGTTATCCAAAATAATTAACGTGTTGCCAAACGATCGTCCTCCACTCACAGATCCTACCTATGGCTGTTGCATCGAATGTGCGATCAGGCTTTATACACTGCGCATGCATGCAACTCCGCTCTCAGGTGCGTTGTGACACTGGGGCATGAACGGCTCTCCTATCCTCCGTAATACAGACTCCATGGAACGATCGAAGGAAAGATGGTGGATTCGGGAAGCAGCAGCCAGGCCCGCAGTGCAGAATCATACAGAAAGGCCAAAGCCACCCCCATGACCAAGGCTGAGATGGTGGACATGGTGGGCATTATGGAAGGGCAGGATTATGGCTGCAGGAAGGAGAATTACCAAAGGCCCAACAGCCGAAAAGATTTCATATTAGAGCAGGTCATCAGTTGGCTGTCCAGAAAACATGGTGTCCAGCGGTCCAAACATCAACTGAGAAAATGGTGGTCGCATCTTACACACCGTGAACAAGATCAGCTGCACATGATGAAGTAATAGTTGTATGTAAGCAATATGTACTGTATATGTGTAAATTAGGTGTCTGGATATGTTCTTGGTAAAAGTAGCTAGAGAGAATTCTAGGTGAGGTTTGAAACTGTTTGTATGCCTTGAGCTTCCAAATTTGAAGGTAAATCTAAAGCATAGATGAAGAATAGAATTTGTTACTGTTTTTAGACATTCCTTTAACTTTAGCACTTATATTCTTTTTTATCTTTCAACAGGGAAACAGAAAAAAAAGGTGCCCAGCCCCACAAGGGACGAAGGGAGTCTCCAACCTCTTGCCCATCAGCTGAGGCGGAATCCAGCCCACCTTCTTGCCCAGAACGTAAGTGCAAAATGAGTAAAATACAAATTGAGCCACAGACAGGGGTGCTGCTTGGTGGGCAAAAGGGTGGGGGCTTCAAGCCTAAATTAGAGGATAACTGTCACTTTACTAGCTGCTGCCTGATTCATCAGTGCCCATTAATACAACCTTGCCAGTGCAGACATGGGGAGAGGAGAGCCCCCAGCGCTCATAGTCACACAAATGCCTATGATGGACATCATACATTCCACATCCCATAGGAGGCAGCTGTAGGAGTTTACTGCTGTAGGAGGAAAATGGCCTCATCTTCCCTTTTATATGTCTTTGTGGCAGAAAACCCCCAGAAGAGTCCCCAGAAGCCCAGGCAACCAGTCAGCCAGAATTGGTCATCCTGGCCCAAGTCCAAGGTTTCTCAACCAGAAAAATGTATGTGTTGAACCAGAAGTGACTTTGAGATGCTTAATGAATGTTGTATTTTTATTTTTTAGAGGAAATTGAATCCTTCGAGCTCCCCCAACATGACCCCAATTCTGAAAAGGAAGAAGCTGTGGGTAAGCCTGTAGTTTGCCCTTGTAAGTATTGTAATATTGCATCTTGTGTATTTACATGTCAAGTGTTACAGTCTCTTAAGTAAACACCTAGTCCACACATTAGTACAGTAGGTAGTGCTTTCACATTAGCATGGCTAAGAAAGAGGTGTAAGTAGCTGTCTGGGTCACTAGGTAGCCTAGTTTTGGAGACCCAGACACCAGGCCAAACATTACAGAGTGGGGTCAGTGTTTACATTCAAAGTAGCGTAGGTGTCTGAAGGGCAAGCAGGTCACAATAATCCACTGGGTAGATAAGTATTTAATGAGGTTTGAGAGGAACTTGGCTCCAAATCACAATGTTGGCCCTCAGCCACTTGACCATCATTGCCCTAATACATTTTCCTCTTCTTACCAGGTCATGAGGTGCCCCAATGCACTGTCGGCAGATTAAGGCAAGAAATAATTAAGTGCTGCAAGGAGCTGGAGGACATCAAGAGGGCAGCTACACAGTTACAAAGGAGATTAACTGATGTTGGGGACATGCTTGGGAAGTTTTAACTTTCTCTTGGACTTGGGCTTGTTTTTTTTGTACAACCTTTTTATTTTTTTACCCTGTTTGTTTAGGGAAATGTTTTTACATTTTTGACATGTGAAGTGTTTGTGACCTTCACTCAGTGTTTCGCAACTCCATTTCTCATGGGGTAGTAAAGGACACATTCTTCAACATTTAACATAAGGCATTGAAATAGCTACCATTTTGTGTGTTAAATCTGGAAAAGCAGTTCTGTGTTTGTACCTTGAGGAGTGGAGTTGCTAAACACTGACCTAATGAGAAAGTGTGTAAACATGCGCTCTATCCCATCAGGGGGTATCAAGTGTCGTGTTTCTTGGGTGCAACCCCCTTCCTCCAAACTAGAGTTTTTTGGAAAAAGGGGTGTTGCAGCAGCAAAACGCGTCAGATGATCTCATCAGGGGTTCTGAGCTGACGCGTTTCGGGGGTGCCCCTTTATCAAAACTCAAGTAGCTGTGATAAAATGAGGTACCCCCGAAATGCATCAGTTCAGAACCCCTGATGGGATCAACTCACATTTTTCTGTTGCAACACCCCTTTATCCAAGAAACTCTAGTTTGGAGGAAGGGGGGTTGCACCCCAGAAGCACAACACTTGATACCCTCTAATGGAACAGAGCACATGTTTACACACTTTCTCGTTTAGGGCCTAAAAAATGTTGGTGGTTGATGTCTCTTTTGCATATGACTTTTACAAATTGAAAAGCACCTCTGAATGTGCGTGTACTAAAAAGTTTTGAAACAAACAGTGTGTGGCTTCTTCTTTACTTGATCTATACCTGGGAATTTAATACGTTGATGTATTTACATAGCGAATGTGCTTTTACATGTTGTCAACTCCTGCCAATTTGAGCAGGGAACATTTGAAGCAGTTGGGAAAGCATTATGTTTTTGATCTTCATGCATTGTGTGTGTGTGCATGTGTAGCTGTCACGTACCTGGTGGAAGAGTCTCACTTATGCAGTAGGCAACCTCCCTTACTACCCTGACTCGGGAACCCCTGGTAGAGCAGACAGGTGGCTCGGGAGTGCAGAATGGCACGAGGGTCGGACTGGGTCACTGGTGTTGGTAGGAAGTCTGTTGGTGCACTCGTGCACTTGAAGCGTGGTCGTACAGGCCGGGTCGTGAAATGGCCTGGCGGTGCGGTACAGGAGGAGCAGACTGGTGGATGGTCGGGTCCAGGCAGGGTCGTCAACAGGCGTGCAGCAAAGGTACAAGAGGATCAGGCAGGAGAGGGGTCGTAGACAAGCCGGGGGTCGTTGCAGGCAGAAATCAGCAGGAACAAGCAAGTCGGGTCACAGGAACAGATAATCAGATTACAGGTTGCTTGGGAACACACACTAAATGCTGTAGATCAGACAGCACTTGCTGCAGGGTGCACTCAGCTTAAATAGAGCCGTTTGGCGCCGTTTCCGGTGCACGCGCACGCACAGGAGCGCGCGCGATTGTGCACAGGCGCGCACGAATGAGCAAAAAAGCGATAACAAGTCCATTTTGACACAGGGTTTCTTCTAACATTGCCCCCCCAAGGGGCAGCCTCCGGATGCCCAGTCGGGCCTTCAGTTTAGGGTGCTTCCTCCAGAAGGTCCTGACACGTTCCTTGGCATGGATGTGTTCCTCGGCTTCCCAGGAGTTCTCTTCAGGTCCGTACCCTTTCGACTTAATCAAGAACTGTGTCACACCCCCTCTAACTCTGCAATCGAGGATTACCTCGATCTCGTACTCTTCCTCGCCATCCACTATAACTAGCTAAGGTGGGGCCGTTCTCCTCCCCTGAAAGTGGTCCTTGGTTACTGGTCTGAACAGGGATACATGAAACACCGGGTGTACCCGAAGAGAAGGAGGGAGGCTCAGCTCATACTCCACCCTGTTGATTTCCCTCTTGACTGGAAATGGGCCAATGAACTTTAGTCCCAGCTTCTTTGAGAGGCAGGGCAATTTTAAGTTTTTTAGCGCCTAACCAAGCTTGGTCGCCCAGCTGCAGGTCCAGCTCCCCTCGTCTCCCTTTGTTGAAGGCTCGCTTGTTATATTCCTGCGACCGGGATAATGTCTCCCGCAGGAGCTTGTTGTTTTCCACCAGGAAGCCAGCCATGTCTTAAACAGCAGGCACCGTACTTTCTGGTACCAGGTCAGGCAAGAAGGAGGGATGGTAGCCGAGATTCGCCCAGAACGGTGACTGATTTGTGGCTGAGTGAACTGCGTTGTTATAGGTGAATTCTGCTACTGGCAGCAGGGAGACCCAGTCATTCTGAGAGAACAAGGAATAGCACCTGAGATACTGCGCTAAGGTCTGATTCGTTCTCTTCGTCTGGCCATTAGTCTGCGGGTGATAAGTGGAGGAGAACGCCAGTTCAATTCCCAATAGAGAGGTAAACTGCCCTCCCCGATCAGATACGATGTTGGCCGAGATTCCGTGGAGGGGGACAATCTCCCTGATGAAGGTTCCTGCAGTTTGGGTAGCAGTAGGTGTGCCCTTCATGGGGATGAAATGTGCCATCTTGGTGAGACGGTCTACTACCACAAAAATGGTGGAGAATCCTGCAGACGGGGGCAGTTCCACTATGAAGTCCATGGACACATGCGACCAGGGGCGCTCCGGGACAGGCAGCGGATTTAGCAGCCCCCAGGCCTTGGTCCTGTCGACCTTGTTGCGAGCACAGGTGGGACAGGCCTCAACGTATTCTCTACAGTCCTTGTCAACCAGAGGCCACCAGAAGGAGCGTGCAAGTAGCTCCGCAGTCTTACGACCACCAAAATGTACTGCTAATTTGTGGTCTTGGCATAGCTCCAGGACTGCCAGACGTTGTTCCTCAGGGACAAAGACTTTTGCACCAAGCCACCAAAACCCATCATGCTGGGTCAGTCCGGAGTCCTGAGGGATGGAGGACCTGGCAAGGGACCATCGGATTTGGGAGAGAAGATCCTCTTGGGTTAATAGGAAGCTCCGGGACGGGAGGATCATGTCTGGTGGAGGAGTCTCCCCTGTCTTGTGAAACATCCTGGAGAGGGCGTCTGGTTTCACGTTTTTCGACCCAGGCCTGTACGTGATGTGGAGCTGGAACCGTGAGAAGAATAGGGCCCAGCGGGCCTGACTGGGTATCAATCTCTTGGCTGTACACAGGTATTCTAAGTTCTTATGATCGGTGAACACTAGAACTGCATGTGAGGCTCCCTACAGCAGATTCCGCCATTCCTGCAGGGCAGATTTAATAGCAAGCAACTCTCTGTCTCCCACATCATATTTCCTCTCCGGAGGTGTAAACTTCTGGGAGAAGAAGGCAATTGGGTGAAGAGCGGCTTTAGGCCCCTGCCTCTGAGAAAGTACCGCTCCCACCGCCGTTTCAGATGCGTCCACTTCCAGTATGTAAGGTAGGGTAGGGTCCGGATGTTTAAAGACTGGTGCAGAGATGAAGAGTCTCTTAAGCAGTTGGAATGCCGCCTGGGCTTCTGAAGTCCATAGGAAGCACGTGTTCTGCTTCGTGAGCTGGATGATGGGGGTGATGACAGCTGAGAACCCCTTAATAAATTTTCTATAGAAATTGGTGAAGCCAACAAAGCGCTGAACCGCTTTCCTGTCAGTAGGCGCTGGCCGCTCTACAATAGCAGAGACCTTCTGGGAGTCCATGGTTATGCCAGAAACGGAAAGGTTGAGGCCCAGGAAGAAGATGCTAGAACATTCAAATGCGCACTTCTCAGCCTTAGCCTATAGTCCATGCTGGCGAAGGTGGCTCAGCACGCTCTTAACATGTCTTTGGTGCTCTTCCAGGGATGAGGAAAATATGAGCATAACGTCCAGATACATCACTACGAATAGGTCAAGGAAGTCCCGGAAAATGTCATTGACCAGATGTTGAAAGGTGGCCGGGGCATTGCACAGATCGAACGGCATGACCAAGTATTCATAGTGGCCAAATCGGGTTCGGAAGGTCGTCTTCCACTCATCCCCCTCTCTGATACGGATGAGGTTATAGGCCCCTCTGAGGTCTAACTTTGAGAAGACCGTGGCCGAACCGAGTCTTTGAAATAGCTCCGGGACTAGGGGCAAGGGGTAGCGGTTCTTAACCGTGATCATATTGAGGTCCCAGTAATCAATACAGGGTCTTAAAGTCTTGTCTTTTTTTTGACGAAGAATATCCCGACACCGGCGGGAGATGTAAAGGGTCGGATAAATCCCTTCTTCAGGTTATCATCCAAGTAAGCCTTAAGGGCTGCAAGCTCCAACTCAGAAAATGGGTATATCCTGCCAAAAGGCACCTTTGCCCCTGGTAGCAATTCAATTGGGCAGTCTTAAGCTCGGTGTGGCGGCAGAGCATCCATCCCCTTCTTACTTAGTACATCCAGGAATTCGTGGTATTTCGTGGGGACTGCCAGGCGATTTTCTGCATCAGGATCAGAACCTGGGCAAGGTACAGTAATGGCAAGATCCAGAGGCTGCGGCAAGCAGTGGTGGAGGCAGTAGGAGGACGTGAATTGCACGTTGCCAGTGACCCAGTCGATATGTGGGCAGTGTGCCCAAAGCCAAGGGAGCCCAAGGATGACTGGGAAAAGAGGGGACACAATGGCGTTCCAACAGTAATAGCTCCGAGTGACCCTCTGGTGTGCGGGCTGGAATAGGGACAGTCTCATGGGTCACAGTGCCCGATTTGATGGTGGACCCATTGGCCAGGTGGATGGTCATTTGGTGGGCTTTGAGTTTAAGAGGAATCCGGTGCTGGGCTGCGAAATTCAGATCCATGAAACAACTGCAAGCCCCAGAGTCTATGATTGCCCGGACTGGGATGTCTCCATCGGGCAGCTGCAGAGTGATGAGGAGCGCCAAGTGGGTCTTAGGGCTGGGCAAGGACAGAACCTCCCCCTTAATGAGGTAGGAGCCCCTATCCCGCTTGGCTGGGCAGGATCACACCATGTGTCCGGGAGCTCCCCAGTATAGGCACAGGTCGTGGGTCGTGTGCCTCTGTCTCTCCTCTGGGGCGAGGATCGGGCGACAGGGGGTGACCAGTCTTTCAGAGCTGCGCTCCCGTAGGCGGTGATCAATCTGGATGGCCAGATCAATCAGAGCGTCCAGGGTCGGAAACATCCACACAAGCTAACTCTTCCTTGAATGGCTCGGACAGGCCTAACCGGAACTGGAAGCAGAGGGCTGCGGAGTTCCATGCAGTGTCAGTGCTCCAGTGCCGGAATTCAGCCATGTAGTCCTCCACCATGCAGCGGCCCTGCTGGAGTGCATGGAGCGCAGCTTCTGCTGTGGCGGCTTGGAATGGGTCCTCATATAGATGCACCATGGCCAGGAAGAAGCGTGCCAGACTGGTGGTTTCTGGGGTCTTCTGCTCAAGTAGCCGATGAGCCCAGGCCTGGGGCTCATCCTGGAGGAGTGAGATGACAAGTTCCACTTTGGTGGCTTCTTGGGAAAAGGTGCGGGGTTGGAGAGCGAAATATAATTCGCATGCGTTGCGGAACGCCTGGAATTTCTTACGGTCCCCTGCAAACCGTTTGGGTAGAGGTACCTCAGGTTCCGTAGGCAGAGTGATGAGGGTGTGATCAGGAAGCGGGTCGGACCCGGATGCGTGTGGTGCGGAGAGCTCCAGGACTCGGCCTTCCAGCCACATGTAATCATCTTGGAGAGCCTTTACCACCCGAGTAAGGCCGGCCAAGTGCATGCATAGTTCATTCGTTGGAGAGGGCCCCTGTGCAGACCCAGGCATGGCTGTCTGATACTGTCACGTACCTGGTGGAAGAGTCTGACTTATGCAGTAGACAACCTCCCTTACTACCCTGACTCAGGAACCCCTAGTAGAGCAGACAGGTGGCTCGGGAATGCAGAATGGCACGAGGGTCGGACTGGGTCACTGGTGTTGGTAGGAAGTCCGTTGGTGCACTCGTGCACTTGAATCGTGGTCTTACAGGCCGGGTCATGAAATGGGCTGGCGGTGCGGTACAGGAGGAGCAGACTGGTGGATGGTCGTGTCCAGGCAGGGTTGTCAACAGGCGTGCAGCAAAGGTACAAGAGGATCAGGCAGGAGAGTGGTCGTAGACAAGCCGGGGGTCGTTGCAGGCAGAAATCAGCAGGGTCAGGCAAGCCGGGTCACAGGAACAGATAATCAGATTACAGGTTGCTCGGGAACACAGACTAAATGCTGTAGATCAGGCAGCACTTGCTGCAGGGTGTACTCAGCTTAAATAGAGCCGTATGGCGCAGTTTCTGGCTAACAAGTCCATTTTGACACAGGGTTTCTTCTAACAGTAGCAGACCCCCAGCAATACCACACTACTTAGCTGAAGATGATATTGTGACCTTATGTAGAAATGTAGAAAGTTTACATTTCCCTCTTGGAGGGAGTGACAAAAAAACCCCATATATATAGAACATATCTTATCATATAAAAAAGACAGACAAGAGTAGTTAAACTGAAGGATTAATTTATAAGGCCAACAAAACTTTAAACACGATCAAGAATCATGTCCTGCCAAGACACAGCCCCTCTCCCCACAAAATAGTCCATATATTTCAGCCGCAAATCCCATGCATTCTGGGGGGCCAAGGTAGCATGGCCAGTCTGGAGGTCTGCCATTGCATACAACGACAGACGACCTTCAGCTGCTGTACTAGGGCCTGGGAGTGCTGGGTCGATGTTACTTGGCATGGAGGTAACATAGCTGCTAGCATTCCTGCACAGAAAATGATGTAGGATGCAACAGCACAACACCATGTGATTTAATTTATACAATGCCAGGTTTATGGGCGTTAAAAATAGACGGAACCTATTTGCCAAAATACCAAAGGCATTTTCAACCACCCTTCTAGCACAAGAAAGTCTGTAATTGAAGATCTTCTGCACAGGGGTCAGGTTGTGTTGAGGAAATGGCTTCATGAGATGTTCTCCAAGACCAAATGCTTCATCTGCCACAAAGACAAAATTGAGGCCCTCCACATTTTAGTTTGAGGGTAGCTACTTGCGCACTTAACATTGAAATCTTATTTAACACAAACATGCAGGAACAACATAAGGATAGACTTAAAAGAGTAGTGAAACTGCAAAGTGTAAGGCAAACTTATCTACTTCCTCACCCCCCAAATGGTGGGCCATTTGGCAACTTTCAGGGGGGAGAAGATAACGGGTAGATGTTTTGGACAGGTAAGCCTCCCCAGTTCCATGAGAGTTTGCTACAGGAATAATGGTTGTTCGTTTGGCCTCTCCCTCCTCTATTTCCAGCCCAGTGGACAGGCAATAAGTGTCATAATCCAAAGCTACATACACACTATACTATCAGAATCCCATTTTTCAATACCTAAATCATTGAGAAGTTACCAGGCTGAGTGTGTATGGACACAGGACAACATGCTGGGGAGGATAGTATAGGAAAATAGGCATGTAGAGGAAAAAAGGTGGTGAAAAGGCTTAGAGCATGCATTAAGCCAAAGAATACATTCACAGCATATTGTAATGTTGCCAATTATGTGTTGCAAAAAAGGGAAAATACAAGATTATCAAACAGAAACACATACAATGTGGTATTAACATGAAACCTACCTTAGTATAGTCCTTCTGCAGCACCTGAATGATGGCTGAGCATGTCTCAGGAATAATGACTCAAAGAGCCTGGGGGGAGATGCCTGTAGTGAACTTCAGGTCCTGGAGGCTTCTTCCTGCACCAGGTAGCGCAAGGTGGCAATTAGCCTTTGCTCAGGGGTGATAGCAAGGCACATGCATGAGTCCTGCTTCTGTATATAGGGGGACACCAATGCCAAGAGGTGGTTAAAGCAGGGATCGGTCATCCGAAGATAATTCCTGAAATCATCAGGATTATTCTTCTGGAGCTCCCTGACTAAAGACATATGATCAAATTGATCATGGTTAAGTAACCAGTAACCAATTTTTGGTCCAACAACTCCTCTTTCTAGTCCTCCTCCGTTGGATTCGGGTCCAAGCCAGGACTCCTAGGCCAAAAACAGCAAGATTTCTCTCTCTAGATCTCAACATGGCTGATTGACGAACAACCGATCAGTAACGATCTGAAAAAATCGCGAATCAACGCTCACCAAACTTCAACCAACACAAAATTAGATGAAGGAGCCCAAAGGGTGGCGCACTATAACTGAACTTCCTCTTTATACACTCGTAGCACGTCATCGCGTTAGGCTTGGTCGTACGATTGCTTAGTGCACGTCAGTACGTGAGACACCACAGCCAAAATACAATTTTGGATGTCCGGTCGTACGACCGTTGCACTGTGTGTACAAGGCTTTAGGAGATTTGTGTCAGGAGGAGGGATTGAAGGGGAATTTGTGCTGGGAGGGGAATTTGGAGTGTGGGGGGGGGATATGTACTAGGAGAGGAAATTTTAGGGATAGAGGATTTGTGCTAGGATGGGTGATTTGTCTTTTTTTGGGGGGGGGGGGGCA